>CM076974.1:8823961-9333961 GCA_039105355.1 Benthosema pterotum
TTCATCACTGCATTATTGATGCTTTTACTTAAAGTAAAACATTGGACATTTCCCCCACCGCCGCTCAATTCAAACGCTATGGATTTTTTGCTCGCTGGCTCAACCTCTACCTTCTAACAAGGTCAGAAAAGACGATTCCCAAGAGATGAGTCAACCAGAACCGCTGACTGGTTGTTAAAGCGCTTCCTAGATTGGAATGAGGTGGAGAAGCTGTGTGAAAAGCGACCTTGAAACGCCTGTGTTGTCATTGTAAAACCTAGCCTTTGAAAAACGCAAGTGTTTTGTTTAGAAAAAAAAAGGGAGACAAAAAAGGCTTGGGTGAGCTGCTTGTCCCCACATCCTCCCTAAAATTTCCCCAGCGAGGGTAAGGCAGGAGACGTGTGTCATGATGATCGCATCAGACAATCCCCACATAGCCTACCCATAAGCCATTTTAGGCTCTCCCAGTGGGGGGGGGGGGGGGGGGGGGGGGGGGGATCTGTAACACTTAAAGAGTGTTAAATGAAACCAAATGGACCCTTACGAGTCAATTTGGTTTCATTTTACTCTCTCAAGAGTTAAATTATATGTAACCATCTAAATTCATGTCATTTATAAGAGTCTTGGGCTAATTATCTGAATTAGCCCAAATCTACACAACTAGAGAATGTAGAAGATTAATTGCCATTTTGATCTCTATGTTTCACTGTTTTGTTTTCTCCGAAATCTAGCCTGGAATTGTGGACAAAGCAAAATAAATCTTTAGTTTGGGGGTCTTTGGGGCTAAAATGTCATCAAATGGTGGTCCGTGGCTCAAATGCTGAATACAGGGTTCCTACAGGTTTCTTAAAGTAAAATTTAAGACTTTTTAAGACCTTTTTTAAGGCCATTTATATAAAACGTAATACCCATTTCACGGCCATCGTCAATAAGCGACGTTTTATATATTTTTCGCAAATAGCACTGGTGCTACATACATTTTCATTTACAGCACCACTAGAAATTAACAAGTGCTATAATTATTAGGGGTGTGTATCTCTCCCTTACAAGACAAATTTGATACGTATCGATTTGCATGGTATCTATGCGATTCGGAAACGATTTATTTTATATGCAGAACGATACGATTCGATTCAGTAGAATTTCGATACGATTTTGATTTGTTGGAATTTGGTACGATACGATTCGATACAGTGCGATCGGACGCATTAAAAACCCTATGTAATTAGGGTTAGGTTCCATAGGGTTTCATTTTTTATTATCTACTACAGTCCTAATAAGAACCAGGAAATTATAAGGGGAACATGAAAAACAACTAACTTGGACTTTGAGGTGGTGCAGGTCTGTCTGAGTATTAAGGAGTGCTTTGACAGGTCTGCCTGCTGTGACACAATAGATGCAACTACACTAGTATACATTAATTATTAAAGGAAGCCAAATGACTAGACCAGTGGTTTTCAACCTCTTTCATACCAGGGCCCACTATTTATTTAGAATTTCAGCCACGGACCACCAATTGATTACAATTTAGCCCCACAGACCCCACAACTAAAGATTTCATTTAGTTTTGTCCACAATTCCAGGCTGTATCTCAGAGAAAACAACACAGTGAAATACAGATCAAAATGACTTAATATCCTACATTCTGTACTTGTGTAGACTTGGGATAATTCACATGAATATTTTAACTCTTCAGAGTGTAAGCATGAAACCAAATGGACCCGTAAGGGTTGGTTACACTCTCAAAGAGTTACATCTGGTTAACCAGCTTTCCATCATTTAGCCTGGGGACCTCCTGGAATCCTCTCAGGGACCACTTGTGGTCCCCGGACCACATGTTGAAAACCCCTGCCATAGACGCGAGCTGAGCATGCTCATCGTGTTAGCTATGCTAGCTAGTTGCTGAGCTAGCTACCAGCTACACATTCTCCATACAGACAACACCACCCACCACCACCATCAAGTTGTCCCGGGATGGAAAATACGATTTAAAAGGCTATGGATGTGAAAGGAAGCACAGATGTGTGCAACTATGCAATAACGTTGTGTAAAGCTGTCGGTTCCGACAGCTCCGCTCCGATCATCTGACTGTTTGTCAGCTGTATCCACTTGTTGCTGTGGTGTACGAGGCGTGGAGTATAGAGAATTGCGACATTGAGGGGACAGAAAACATCCCGGTCACGTGGTTCAAGTACTCGCGTGAGCTCAAAACTCCAGCTGCCCTATTCTTGTTGTCCTCATTCCGTAGAGGTCTATGTAGAAGCGCCTCCAATGGACTGGCCCCATGAAATGCACGGAGTTTGCGTAACTCTAAGACCCTGAATACTACGTCACACTCGCACTGAGCGTAGATGATCTACAAGCAGTGTGCCCCATTGCAATGCATGGCTATATGAGCTTGTATATATCTGTGGTTATTGGTTTTTGCGCAGCTGATGGAGTCATCAAGTCATCTCTTTAGGATCGATCTAACGTCCAATACAGGCGCTGTTTTGATCGCTCCGACACACGTGGCTCGATGTAACTGCGCAAAATTTAAGACCTAGATGTTAAAATTCAAGACCTTTTTAAGTCTTTTTAAGGTATTATTTTCAAATTCGTAAATTCAATGCTTTTAAGACTTTTTAAGATGCCGCGGGAACCCTGTGAATAAATAGTGGGCCCTGGTATGGAAAAGGTTGAAAACCACTCATGGGTTGTTGAACCAATAGGAAGTCGGCGTCGGTTTCCATCAGCTCTTTCAGGCTACTGTCAACCTTGCCTGACATTTCTTCTTCCATCCATCCCTATACTTTGAGGTGTTTATGCCATGAGGAGTTTGCGGCCTCACAATTACTTGACATAATTGACTTGATTATTCTCTCTACGAGTTGTACGACGAAGTCACGCGAACACAGCGTTCCAGTGCATCGTGAATATGGAGAAAAATAGTAACAGGCAAAAAATAAACTGTGTGAATGTACGGCATCCAACATTTTTATCTCCTGGCAGCTTGATGTTCATTACAGTACATCCACCCACGGTGATGTACAGTATAGCATGGCATGTCACAGCATGGAACCTTTTCTGACGCTGATGCTGGCTGAATGCTAAGCAGGGAGGCGGCGGGTACCATTTGTATAGTCGTTGGTACGATATGATTAGGCTGGGGGGGATTGAACGCCTGATCTCCCCATCTCAGGGCAGACACCGAACTGTGGTGATATTATAGACAGTATGGGATTATACATTCCTTTCACAACCTACGGCTTATGTAAGAAATTTAAATGATTCTTCTGAATTTGCTTCTGCTCTTTTGCTTTCAATTTGACTACGCTGAGCTTCAAACATGTTCAATGTCTGTCAAACACATCTCCAAAGTTCTGAACACGAGTGCAAAGGAGCACTACCGCTGTACCGTAGTGATAATGTTGGGTAGCGTTGATTTACGGAATTGCGGTGAGAACATGGAGATAAGAGGGTTTTGTCCACACAGATGAGGAGGTTGACTGGCTCCAAAGGGGGGCAGAATAAGAACAATAACAATGAGATGAACAACAATAGTGTGGTGGGTTAGAGCCTAATAAACAGCTAGGCAGCACGGCAGACAACCCAGACCCGGCGGGCCCGGCGAGGCCATTTATCATGTGCTCTGTGTGTCTCTGTCTGTCCCCGGAGATACACTTTACAATGCTGCCCTCCCAATGCACACTGCACCATATGTGGCCATATGCTGCTCCGCTGCCATCGCACCGTTATGTATGGCATAGCGTGTTTACGCTATGCAAATGACAAACTGTAAACATGTGCACTGGGTCTCACCGATGCACCGGGAACTCATTCATTGCTTTCAAAAACTGTCAATACTGCTGTGCAACACAGATGCTTGGCTCGACCACTTAACACGATGAGCTCCAAGAACGGAGATTCCCGTCCTCATAAAGAGTCCCGCAGTGCAATCAGAGCGGAGATTAATCAAAAAGACAGAGATTAATTAATCCAAAACGGAGCTCCGGAGACTACCGTTTCTCACCTGGTTTGTGACAGACCTGCCGTAAATCAGTATGTCTGTCATCCAAAGTCATCCGACCGCATTCTAGGCAATGGTTAGTCGTGGTTAGTAAGCATATCACCCCCTTTGGTCCTTGTTGCTATAGAAAGTATATGACCCCCTTTGTTCCCGATCGTTGGTTCTTTGTTTTGACTGCTCTTGGCCACATCTGCTATGAATCCTGGTGACGTCATGTGTCTGAATCTCGGTCCGGATGGAAACGATCTAAAATGTCATTTTAGAATTTCCATATCAGTGCATCCCTAATTCCCTACTAATAACCCTATACTGTATATACTTTACTACTAGCTTTTTTTCCTTCACAGGAAAATCCTTCTGTGCAAAACGGCAGATCTGCAAGCTGCGTTATGGTAGATCTGCTTTTTTGTATCCATGTCCCTGTATGTCCTAATATCCTTGTATGTCCTAATGAGTTGTAATGTGTCTGCTGTGATTTCATTTTGAGCTTTAATTGTGTCTGATCTATCTTTTTTCTGTGGTTAAAATGTGCCACACAAACACAGCTTTGGTCCAGGCAAAATGTTGATTCGCCTATTATGACTTGCCCAAAAATAACGATGCCAGGATTCATGTTGTTGTGGATAATTCATGCTTTTTGGAAGGGCTATCACGGAAAAGGCTTTGTGCACATGTGCGCGTACGTGTGTGTGTGCGTGTGCATGTGTACCTGCGAGGCATAGTTGTGTCCATCGGACCCACACACAGGCCCAGTGGAGGAGATGGGACAGGGGTGACAGTTCCCCTCGGGGGACCTCAGAGCTGGCTGCTTCAGCCTGCAAAGGGCGAGCACACACACGCACACGCACACACACACACACACGCACACGCACACACGCACACACACACACACACACACACACACACACACACACACACACACACACGTAAACCTCAGCTGGTAACAGTTTGGGTCTGGTATAGTTAGTTAGATAGTTCCAGGTACAAATCTCAACATAGAATTTTAGCACAGGTAGTTGTGATTTCACTCGCATGCAACCGTAGGCACCGCTGCAAACATTGGCACAAAGGAGGCTGGTCACAGAGTAGAGTCGTCCGATGTTCCGTGGGCTTGGCAGTTTGAATCCCAGCTCCTCCTGTCTTCATTGATGAAGACGCTGAACCCCAAATTTCTCCCGATGTCCATGGTTTCTTCCGCAATAAATGGCTTAATGTAATGCACCTGGGATAAATGTGCTAAATAAATGCACCATTCCCTTTAGCTTTGTCATATAATTCATTTATTTCATATTTTCATATATAATGTCTAATTGGCATATTTAAAAAAAATGAAATATTTGTAATAGAATAAATCATTGTCTCCACCAGGCCGAAAGGCATGGTGAACAGTATGATTTTGCACTCTGTCTGTCCGTCAATCCGTTAATCGGATAGATGCCAGACAGAAGGGCACTTTTTCTAGTTGTCTTTGTGTAAGTCAGGAGTTTTTCAAATGGACCCGTATGGGTCCATTTGGTTTCATGTTTACACCCTCAAGAGTTAAAATATTCATTGTCTGAATTAGCCCAAGGCTAAACAACTCAGAGAATGTAGAAGCTTAATGGTCATTTTGATCTGTATGGTTGCCTGTTTTGTTTTCTCTGAAATCCGACCTGGTATTGTGGACGAAAGCAAAGAAATCTTTAGTTTTGGGCTCTGTGGGTCTAAAATGTCCTCAAATGGTGGTCTGGGAATCAAATGCTGAATAAATGGTGAGCCTGGTATCAAAACGGTTGAAAACCCCTGGTAATCAATGGACAAAGTTTCATGGAGCTCTGGCTCATGGACTAAAAAACAAGAATAACTGAAGCAGTTACCCATAGTGGAAAAGAGGCCTGAGTGTCAGACCAATATCTCCCCAGGGATTGATTCTTCCTGTGGAAGTGTCTTCTGGCTTCCAGGCTGTAGGTACTTACGTTGTAGGAACCTTATCTGAAATTATATATCTAAGCGCAATATTTGTACAACAAATGACAGTGAAAAGAAAATGTGTACCCACTGTACCGTATGCTTCTCGGCAGCCCGAATGTGTTTGAGATGATGATGCCTTTGTATACTATTTATCTCCATGTCTTTATCTCTGTATTCAGCCATTGACAGAGTCAATACCACGTGTGTGTCTCGCTTCGGATGCACGATTTCTTCAAACAATTGTACAGAAAATACAGGGGAACGAATGTTGGCTTTCTTAGTACTGTCTGTCAGAGCTATAATATATATACAGTATATACACTCGGTATATATACTGTTGTGGACTTGGATGTGGTGGTGGAGGCGGGTGTAAACGACGCCACAACAACGTGATTTCCAGTACAATGCTTTACTTGTCAGAACGTCGGCAGAAACAATACAGAACTTCTCACTTCGATTTAAGTGGATGAACGGGCAGAGCGTGCACAAATTACAGCAGGTAGGCAAACCCAACTCACTTTCCTCTGGCATACAGTCTCTGGTGGTTGGTCCCTAGTTCTCTGGTGGAGACGGAGGATGAACACTCAGAACGTCTACACTCTATGAAAACCGGAACACAACTGACTAAACTGGCGGGCTAACCCGAACTTACCCAGAACCCCCTTGAGACTGAGGCCCAATCAGAATGCATCATGTTTAGTAAACAACACACATTATAGGCTGAATGCCACACAAGAACAGGTCATAGGGTGGTGATTGTTCCCTCTTTACAATACACTGGGCTCAGGGGTAGAGTCACCGGATGGTAATCACAAGGTTGCCAGTTCGAACCCGGGCTCCCCCAGAGTTAGTGTCAAAGTGTCCTTGAGCAAGACACTGAACCCCTAATTGCTCCGTGCTAGTAGGTGCCTTGCATGGTTTCCACTGCCATCAGTGTATCAATGTGTGTGTGAATGGGTGAATGTGATGCACAATCTATGCATTTAGTGCCTTGGATAAAGGCACTATATAAATGCACCAGTAGGGGTGTAATGATAGGTGTATCGAAGTGAAACCAGCAACATTGAGTATGTAAAGTATCAAATCACTTTGTAATACAAATAATCTGTATCAAATCATTTTCTTTGCAGGTAATCAATTGCAGTTATTACTACATAACATTTTGCTTTTTTTTTTACAGAAAAAAAGGAGTGGTTTAAATACTTTGTTTACTTAGTTTAATTACTTAATTTGATATAGTACTGCCTTAATACTACATCGAATTTAGCATTTTTAAAGAAAAAAGAAAATAAGTGTTTAAACACTTACAATCACAATGTCAACGTATTTTAAATAGTTGCTATATCAATTTCAAATCATTGAATCGTATCGGATTGTATCGCCAGAATGACCCAATATCATCCATGTATCGCTTAGTCAACCATGTATCGTGATACAGTACGTAACGAATCGCTAATAAATGTATTGTTACTTCCCTACAGTGTAGGATGAACTGAGGCTCTAGGTGAATTCTTGTGTATGCAATAACAATTGCAATTTACAACGAGGCAGTTTAGCAGTTGCTCTAATCCGCAGAGACTTATAATAAACAAGGTAAATAATCACATACTGTAAATAGAATGCAGCAAGAAGGCGAAGGATGAACCTAACATCTGTCTCGCATGATATCTAAATAACGTGCTTTATTTAAACTACAAGATTGCTGGTAAACAATGGACCTAGCATATGTCTAAACTAAAGCAAACAGCATGCTATCTAAATAAGGTTCTGTACATTGAAACCACAAGATAACGGATAGGTAAACAGACAATGGACCTAGGATCTGTCAAAATGCAATGTGTGTACACGGGCGATGAAGAAACGCAGTATATCGGAAACCGATCTTTCCGCTACGAGATTTAAACACTGAGTACAACTTTCCTAAGGGCCGGCGGTGGCTCAGAGGTATGGTGTCCGCATGGTAACCCCAAGGTTCTACTCCTAGAGTTAGTATCGATGTGTCCTTGAGCAAGACTCTGAACCCCTCATTGACCCTGAATGATGTACTGGTTGATGCCTTGCACGGTTTCCGCCACCATCAGTGTATGAATATGTGTGTGAATTGGTGAATGTAATACACAATACAGTATGAAAATGCACCATTTAACAGTTGTAGCCAAGGTCAGTGTAGTAAAGAATAAAAGCAACCAGACTTTAGACTTTAGAGTAATGCTTCTCAAACTGTGGTCCAGGTAACTTCAAGGGGTTCCAAAAGCAACTAACGATGTACTGTACAGATTTACATACAGTACACTCTCAGGAATTATGGAATGTAACAGTGGGTAGAGATCCATTTGTTGATCACACACCAACCAATTTTTATGGGACACAACTCGAATGTAAAAAATAGGGCTGGGACTGATTAATTGAGACTAATTAATTACAGACACAATAACACGATTAAAAGAATGAACTCATTTTAATCGCACATAGATCTTACACAACCACAGAACCTTTTCAACTGGATGATCGTACCGCAGCACACAACAGGAGGAGAAGCCAATCAGACTGCCTTACTTGGCCCAGTGGATGATGGGAAATTTTGAACAACCTTACTCATTGATACACTATACCAGAGGTTTTCAAACAGTGGTCCGGGGAACACCAGTGGTCCTTGAGAGAGGGTTCCAGGTGGTCCCCAACTAAGTTGGTTACCCAGATGGAAAGTTGCTTAACTAGATGTGACTCTTGAGAGCATAATGCGGGTCCATTTGGTTTAATTTTCTCATGTTTACACTCTCTAGAGTTAAAATATTCATCATCTGAATACATACCGTACATAACTAGAGAATGTAGAAGATTAATGGTCATTATGATCTATATGTTTGCCCGTTTGTTTCCCAAATGCAGCCATTGTGGACAAAAGCAAAAGAGATCTTTAGTTTTGGGGTCTTTGGGGCTAAAATGTCCTCAAATGGAGGTCCGTGGCTCAAATGCTGAATAAATAGTGGGCCCTGGTGTCAAAAAGGTTGAAAACCACTGCACCATACTACCAATGTTTAAAGATTTGTATCAATTTTCAATCTTTAAATAAACAAATCCAAGATAGTCCATGGATTAAAAAAAAAAGATATACAAGCTTGCAACGCAGTGCGAAGCAGTTATTTTCACTGGCTCAGCTGCCGGGCAAACGTCTAATAATTTCTCTTGTGGGTCTCGACCTGAACAATTTCAGAAAGGCTGCTCTAGAGGATACACAGAAGACTAGCTTCTCTCAGAGCCTGTTGCCGCTGACCCCCGAGGAGAGAACAAATCACAGAACCTTGTAAGGAATCGAATGAATACAAGGTTCTGTTGACCTTGTGTGATTTAGTTTTAGCAACAGCATCATGCACTAATAACAACGCTCGAGGGTTGCGCACACACACACACGCACACGCACACACAGACACGCGTGCTCACCTGTGTTCCAGTTTCTTGCGGTTGACGCACACAGCCCTCTGGTAGCCCTGGGCGATACACACCTTGTGTCGGCTGCACTTAACCTTCTGGCACGGGTCCTTGGTGGTATCTACATCTGGGAGCATAATAATGGAGAAGTGAGTCATCCCTGCTTTCCATACCTTTGGCCTCCTATCTCTCTCTCTCTCCTCTCTCTCTCTCTCTCTCTCTCTCTCTCTCTCTCTCTCTCTCTCTCTCTCTCTCTCTCTCTCTCTCTCTCTTCTCTCTCTCTCTCTCTCTCTCTCTCTTCTCTCTCTCTCTCTTCTCTCCTCATCTCTCTCTCCCCTCTCTCTCTCTCCTCTCTCTCTCTCTCTCTCTCTCTCTCTCTCTCTCTCTCTCTCTCTCACTCTCTCTCTCTCTCTCTCTCTTCTCTCCTCTCTCTCTCTCTCTCTCCTCTCTCTCTCTCTCTCTCTCTCTCTCTTGCCTTCTATTCCACCTCCTCTACCTGAGTGGACCGCAAAACCACCTGAAAGGGAGTTCACAATGACAGTATTTTCAAATATATGCTGGAAAATATCTCCCACTCGTGTGAAGTGAGGCTGAGGGGTGCCTGTTATTGTTGTGATGAGCATGTACTGTATGAAGTCACCTCATTCATTACCACTGTCCAGACCCTTGGCCACACACACACACACGCACACACACACACACACACACACACACACACACACACACACACACACACACACAACACACACACACACACACACACACACACACACACACACACACACACACACACACACACACCACACACACACAGTATGGTGGAGGAGGAAGTGGGGCGGAACTAGGAACCAAACTGCGCCAAATGGTTCGGGGTCGAGGGGGGGGGGGGGGGGGGGGGGGGGGGGGCAGCACTTGGCTCTGATTGGCTATCCCCGGCCAAGCATCGGCCGATTTGGCCGAAAAGCTCGCCCGTTCTGCTGCTATCGCCCGAATCGGCGGATCTCATAGACAAATAATGGATGACGGCTGACGACGTTACTCCATCACCCGTCGTTAAAATACACTGTGAAACGTGCAAGGGATAAAGGAAAATGCAGGACACATTCTAAAAACTGCAGTACCAGCAGTGACCACCAGTCAAGTACACCATTAAGTTATTGCCCCCATCCCCCATTATTGTTGCCGATTTTAATTATTTTTAATTATCAACTTATTCCCAATCAAATAAAGTCTACAATTCCAAATATGTCATGGGACATTATTGCCATATTATGATCTTCAGAAATGATACATGTAGGTGGCAGTGATGTGGATGATCTCTGGGTAATGAACACAAAACCACCACAGAGTACCGAGGACTTCTGGTTCATCGGATCATAGCTTCCGGCATAGTGTTTATTAACATAATTAAGTCAAATCAAGCCGTAATGATGTGCTGATTGTTGGAATGGACACTAACGATTTTTGGGGCAGGTGAGCGGCTATGCTAATGATAATCAGCTAAAATTAACCTGACAATCATGGGGGATTAAATAAATGTATCAAATGTGTTAAGGGCAAAAAGCGAGTTATTATCCAAAGTTTTTTTCTATCTACACACTGACATGTCATGGGGCAAGCTTGTAGATTGGCAAATGGACCGTTTTTTGGAGGGGAAACAGCAACAAGCCAATAGCATGTGCAACAAGGCCGGCCCCGCTCGATCCTGATTGGAGGAAACCCTCCTATTTCCTGAATGTCTGACAAAGCCCAAAATGAGTCCTGTGGTTCACTGGGGACAGGGAAGAACTCCTTATATGGTCAGCACACTGTATAGTAGGGAGGACTATCACAACAAAAGAAAACTCATGTTTAAATTAGTGAAATGACTTGCTATACCTTCAAATGTCAAGCAGGTAAACTGACTGCAACACCTACAGTACAAGATCCATTTCATACATTGCAAACATTAACCCATTTTGCCCTGGGGAACCTCTTGGAACCCCCTCAAGGACCACTGGAGGTCCCCAGACCTCGACCTTGACAACCGCCTGCGCCTTCTTCACTAGTATACCTGCCTCTCCTGCAAGCCACCTTGATGCACTCTTTCAGCACTGCGACCTAATGGCCGTTATTCAGTGTGTGTGTGTGTGTGTGTGTGTGTGTGTGTGTGTGCTACGCTGTGCCATGGTTGGAAGCCAGCAGGCAGTCAGGCAGGCAGTCAGGCAGCAGGGGCGGATCTAGGCATGGGCATGGGGGAGCAACGCCCCCCTAAATACCCAGACTGCCCCCCCAAACATGGTGCCATGCAAAACAACCAAAGATATTTCAAATTAAAGTGCTTATATTTAAAATGATGTGAAACACTACTATTGCTACTAACCAACTACAGCTGTGTCACCACTAAACCAACAGCATTTCATCATTGAAAACAGAAAACTCAGACCTTTAGCTTTATGCATGCTGCGTGTCTGTTGCAACTTCAACAACAACTGATGTTATTTTTGATGCTCTACTTGACTAATAAAAGTCCTGTAACCGAAAATGGTATGGGTGCGACTTCATCGCCTGTGGCGCGAAGCGACACGGGCGATGAGGCCGCCCCCATACCATTTTCTCTTGCCCCTCCAACATGTTCTCTTGCCCCCCCCGCCCCTGTCAGGCAGGCAGGCAGGCAATCACCAGCACTGGGCTAAAGGCTCGGCAGATAGCTAACCCCCTCCTCATCCATCACCTTCTTCTTGGCTAGCGGCTAATGTTCCACCGTGTGTCATCCCCACGCACACACTCATATGTCACCGCTGTCTTCGCCTTAGCACCGGGCCCACCTCTCTCTCTCTCACATTCTCTCTCTCCGTTTCTCTCCAGCACGGCCCAATCCCCTCTCCTACAGACAGCCTCTCAGGGCCGGAGCTAGGCACAAGCATGGGGGGGGGGCAATGTCCCCCTAAATGGCCTGACTGCCCCACCAAACATGATCATGCAAAAAGATTGTATTCCTACTGGGTCATAGATATTATTTCTGGTGGCCAACCATTTATAGCAGGGAAAATACTGAAGGTTAAACTCCAGATATACAGTATAGGCCTAAAAAATACATTCTAATTGAGCAATCAGCTCCACTGGATTCGTTGACCCCAAACATGTAAATTCAACCACTAAAAGTCACCTAGGAGACGATATATTGAGACCTTTTTTAGTATTAGTAGCCAAAAGTCGCAATTTTAAACAACCGCAGAACCTTCGAAACATTTTCTGATTCGGTCAGTTTCCAGAAATACATAGTTTTAAAAATCTACATCTTCACCCTACAAAATTCCATGGGCTATAGGCTATATATTGGGCTGTAAAGTTCTCTATTCATTTCAAGAGTTTTGGGGGGATTTAACAGTCAATGAAGCTTGCCCCCCCCCCCCCCGCAAGTGGGACAGGTTAGGTCCGGCCCTGCAGCCTCTTCCCTTCCTCATTCACCTACACTATCCATCAGCACCGGCTCAGCCAGAAGAACACTGCTTATTTACTGAATAACACTGCGAGGCACCATCTACAAGATAGAGAGGCGCCCGGCGAAGCGCCATGTAAAAATGTGTTCCGAATGCATTATGGTCTAATAGATTTTGGGCAAGGCGAAAAAAGAGCTTGCCATCGGCTCGTTTATATCGTCTCCATCAGCCGGGGTGTTGGTGGTGTTGGGGCGGGGGGGCATTAGTCACGGGGATGTGTCCCTGGATTCAGAAAACGCAAAAAAAAAAGGAAGAGGGATATCTGATTTGAGAAGGAAAATCAAAACAATATACCTCCCTGTCACGGTTGGGTTGCTTTTGTAACGCAGGGTGGTGACTGACTGCTCAGCTCCGGGGAGAGAGAGGAGAGAATAGAGGAGAGGAGGCAGTCATCATCATCATCATCATCATCATCAGCACCCATCAGCACCCCCGTTCACCACCCATCATCCATTTGGAGCATGCTGTATGTCCCTTACAGCAGCGGTTCCCAAGCTGTGGGCCGGGACACGCTGATGGTAGGGGAGGATGTTGCAAGCAGGCCTACAAGTCATTGACAAAACACTAAGATTGTATAAATAATAATTATATATATATATATATATATATATATATATATATATATATATATATATATATATATATATATATATATATATGTGTGTGTGTGTGTGTGTGTGTGTGTGTGGTGTGTGTGTGTGTGTGTGTGTGTGTGTGTGTGTGTGTAAAATTGTGATGACCAAAATAAAGTAGGCCTGCTTATATACTACTAGGAGGCGGTGGCACTCGAAGGTTGCCAGTTTGAACCTAGGCTCCCCCCCAAAGTTAGTGTTGATGTGTCCCTAAGCAAGACACTTAACCTCGAATTGTTCCTGCATGTGTTGGTTGTGCCTTGCAGGGTTTCCTCTGCCATCAGTGTGTGAATAAGTGAATGTGATGCACAATATGGATAAAGGCGCTATATAAATGTAGCATTTACCATTATATTGATCCAAGCTGGAGCACATGACTATACAGCTCCATGGCTCTGGATATTTTAGAAAATCTTCACTTATTGATCCATTGAAATAAAACTCTGTTTGAGTGGCCTAAAACGGCATATGTGTGCAGCTGAAAGGCCCAAACGCAGGAACAAATCTGCGTTTGTCAAAAGATCAGTCATGTAACCAAGGCATCAATCTCTGTGACTTTTGCACAATGCACTTTGTCACACTATAGGCACTATGCACTAATTACACTATATAGTGTATATATCGGTGCACCTTGTTGCATCCAGCACTTGTTCTTCTTGTAATGTTTCTGTTGTGTTACGGTTGGAAATTAGACAGGTGGAAATTAGACTTGCTGTAGCTAAGTAACTATGGCTGTTTATTCTTTTAGACTAATACAGTATGTCAACATATCTGTGTTCATGAACTGGTACTGTCCTGTCTGAATAATCAATAATGTAAAGTAAAGTGTGGAACTACAGTATAGTGGCCCTCTGCATCTTCAAAGTTACCATCCCTTGGGGTGAAGGAGCGAAGAGAGAAGCTATAATGAGGACAGGAGAAGGGTGTACAGTACATGGAGACAGAGAAAGAGGATACGCAAGGTAGGTTGGTCCATTGTAAAGCTGTGTCAGCAAAATATAGATATTTTCTGCAGAATCATACTCTATGTTCTGCTTAACCAATTAAAAAAAGACCTATATACTTTGGGGGTTTACACTATAGAGGCCTTCTCTTTTCCGACCCCCAATTCGGCAACCCCCCACAGAGTAAGGACTAAAAGAAGTTAGCATAGGTCTCAAAAGCAAGTAAGCTTTTGAGACCATCAACGGTAGTTGCGAAAGTTGGTAGAGGTAGTTGCGGAAGTTACTGTATTTACAGTCCCCAGAGATACAACCCTGTTCAGTCCACACTATAATGTCTTGAATTGCTCACTCTTATTTTCAGAAAAAAAATCTCCCTTTGCGAGCACAAAGGGAGAAATAAAATGCTTCCATGGGGTATACATTTTCGGGAGAAATTGGCTGGAAAATGGCTACTTAGTTAACAAACCGGAAGTCCATGTCTCCAGGCTTTCATTTCGTAGTGCAGACGTAAGCCTGGAGATCGAGGCTAGCAAGTGGCCATGAGAAATTAAAAGGCCAAAACATAATCCTCCCATGTTTACATTTGTAAATAATGAATCTAGTAGCGTTGGCTGGCAGGCAGAAACACTGCCGATGCAGTGTGGTGCTGTTGTGGCTAGAGGATGCATGCATTTGTAATGCTTTTGTTGTATGTATAGAAACATATGGTGTTGTTGGCATGCATGCAGCCAGATACTGTATACAGGGATCTTCAACAGGGAGTCCGGGACCCTAGGGGGTCCTCGGAGAAACTACCAAGTGGGTACTCAGAGATGCTAAGGTTGTCACAATTACTGATGATGATGATCTCTAATCGCAATTATTTGAGATAAACACTTATTGTTGTGTCACAATCAATTTCACATTGAAAGATGTTCATAAACATCATGTTTATGATAATCATAAAGTCCATAGCCTACCCCGGCTGTTGGAGGGTGTGTAGAGCCCATGATCACATTGGCACTGGGTGAAAAATGTTTTACAAAATCGTGGGATAAAAAAATATAGGAAAGATGTTCATGAACCATTCCCATGGTACAAACACACAAAGCTGGGCATAGGAGGGGGCTATAGCCCCTCAAAAAAGATAACAGATCTACAAGCTTACAAGGCACTATGTAAGGTAGAAACATAATGCTAATACTGTAGAGAGAGAAACATACAGTCAGTCAGGTGGCTGCCATGTCTGTCTCAGCCTCATGTTAACTTTAACAGGCTTCCACGGATTAATAAAGCAGCAGCGCCTGCATAGCGCCGCAATGATGACGTTCCCATGGCAACAGACTCACTCACGGTGGTCCGGGAATCATTTCTGGAATGAGCTGTGTGATTTGCAGCTCAATCTGCCTTTTTTCTCCCTCCCTCTCTCTCTTTCTTTTTCTTCTTTTCTGGGAAATCACAATCACTCTTCCTCTCACGGTGCCTCCCTCCCTCCCTCACTCCCCCTGTCTGTGTCTGTCTGTCTGTCTGTCTGTCTGTCTGTCTGTCTGTCTGTCTGTCTGTCTGTCTGTCTGTCTGTCTGTCTGTCTGTCTGTCTGTCTGTCTGTCTGTCTGTCCGTCCATCCGTTCCTCCCTGACCGCTCAATCACATCCATCTCTCCTTCCTTTAACTCGTTCACTGCTGGCATAAATACAGTACATGGATAACAATGATTCACCTCCTGCCAGACATTTTTCCTTTTATCCCTTACCTTTCCTTCAAGTGGTCACAGAATATGATTTATCCCCACTACGATCACTGATAAACACCTACCGATCGCTGATAAACACGCAGGTTTTCTCTTTAAATTTGCCAAAGTGACCATGCATGCGTTCAATAGTTAGTCAGGGTCCATTGAAAATAGTATGCTGACTGACGTATAGAAGAGGGCAGACGCCGAAGCCAACACGGCAACATGCATTTGTGAAAGTGCAGTACACAGGAGTGGAGGTGTGGCAAAAATTGCCACACCCTCCCTCACTTCACACAGGTGTGAGAGATACAGTACTGTATAGCACAGTTTAAAACAAAAACACAAAAGACCCCTTTGACTTTTGAATAAGCTAACACACTCGCTCATAGCATCTGTTTAGATCTCTCCCTCTCTAATGAACAGGCGTACGTGTGCTGATAATATAGAGCGGCCATACATCATGCTCATTCTTTGCATAGATTCATCCCTCCATCTTCCATCACATCGATTTACAAATATCAATTGGTTACTAATCATTAAAGGACCACTTCACCACTTTTCAACATATCTTCATATAATAATAGGTCCTCACTAGCCTGGCCTAACCGGAAATGATCTTGGCCTAGGAGGGGCAGGGTGCCGTCCGTTTTTGGATGGCAGATGAGCTGATCCCCCGGCCCTCCACTGCTGTGCTACGTCACATCATTTGGAGCCACGCCCACCCCGCGAGGTTGACTCCCACTTCTAGGCCACTGTGACTAACATATATTTTTAAAACAACATTTTTTGAAAAGAATATTCATAGTTTTATTATCGGGAGAACTATGGCTTCCATTTTCAGTTTCCCCATTGATGTCACTGGAAGACAGGTTTCTGAACTGCCCACACCCTTCCTGTGAAACACAGACCCAGGAGGAAAAAATAGTGGAATTTTATCATGTACATTAGTGAGGACCTATTATATGAAGCGTAAACATGAAACCAAATGGACCCTTGCGGGTCCATTTGGTTTCATGTTTACGCTCTCAGCCTGGAATTGTGTACAGCCTGGAATTGTGTACTAAAGAATTCTTAGGTTTGGTGTACTAAAGAATTCTTAGGTTTGGTGCTAAAATGTCAACAAGGTTGTCAAAAAGGTTGAAAACCACTGCTTTAATCAACAGAACAAAAGCGCTGAGGGTGACGGAAGGTAACGGACGGTTGCATCCCTCCCTGCGTTCAAAGTCTGCAGGCCTGCACCTCTCTCTGTCCTGCAGTGTGATAACAGTGAGCAGTTCCTGCATGCTGTTGTCACAGCAAAGCTGGCCGCCGCAAAGCCCTGTTAATTAGCCTCCCCATGCTCCAGTCTAATCCAATTCAGATTAGCATGCGGCTAATCCCCACAGGCAGCGGACATCCTCATCATCGCCAACCATCTTATCCCCTATTTACAAAGTCACAACCTCTAATGTCATCAGAGCTATCTCACCGCGGCTTACTCATCGGCTTGTGTGTGTGTGTATGGATATGTGCGTACGGGTATCTCAGTCAGACTACAGACGTCAACTTTTAGTTTTTAGCCAAGACCCCATTAGCCTCGGTCCCCATCTTACTCATCTGCGAAGAGAAAAGCCTGGTCACAATCTAAGGCAGAGAAGCTATCAGCAGAAGTGTCGGTCAGAACATCCATCAGATATTATTTCCCCGGATTTCTTGGTTTTGCGCAAATTCCACTGATAGCTTCTACAGTGTACTGTAGGTCTTACCAGTGTGAGGCCCTATAGGCACAGGTTGATTGGGTGCCAGCCAGGTAGAGTTGCCAACCGTCCCGCAAAAAGCAGGATTGTCCCACATTTGACTACTAAAAGACGTGTCCCGCATTGAACTGATGCGGGACGCACTTCGTGCATTTCGTGTTCATGGAAAAATGACATTACCGTATTTTCCGCACTATAAGGCGCACCGGATTATAAAGCGCACCGGATTATAAGGCGCACCTTTTAAAACTGTTTTCATATATAAGGCGCACTGGATTATAAGGCGCAGTGAATAGAAGTTAATACAGTTAACATAGAATAGAAGCTACTGCAGTCAGACAATCCATATATAAGGCGCACTGGATTATAAGACGCACTGTGGATTTTTGAGAAAATTAAAGGCTTTTAAGTGCGCCTTATAGTCCGGAAAATACGGTGTAATTACATTAATGGTGTGGCGATTCTGCAGCCAATGACTGCAGTCACTCGCTCACTTGTGGACACACTCTCAGTTTCTGACCCATCAATGTCGCAGCTATTCTACTAGATGACTCTAACACTAATGGCTCTAACATTTCTACTAGATGGCTAACTAAACCAGACAATGGGAGTACATCGAGGGAACGACCGACCACACAGCGTGCACCGTGCACCAATTGCTTAACTTGCGACCGCTCCACTCACACAAGTAACAATATTCAACCTTCGGAATTATGGGTAGTCCCCGTTGAGGGTGACTCAAAAAGGAGGGCAAGCCCACCAACAGTGGCTCCATGACATTATGTCCTGTCTCAAATTGGAGATGCTGAGATTTTCTATTGTCGGTTCTGCGAGGAAATTTCATAAGACATGGGACCCATTCATGACATTCTATCACAACACACAAACCGGGTAGTGCGTTGTACCTGTGCCTGAACTACGCCGAATTCCACAACAAACTTCTAAAAATCTATTGTTGCTGCTCTGCTTGCTTATTCTGTTATTTTTAGCCATCCGTGGGACTGTGGGTGGGGGGGGGGGGGGTGGTATGGGATTGTTTTGGGGTTTGTTTTTATTTTTATTTTCTTTTTTCCTTTTTATAATGTTTGGTCACAAATTGTTACTTTCTACTGCTTCCTTTATTTTGTTTATATTTTGTGGCTCCAAACGTTTAATGCACTCTATCTATGAAAATTAATCAATAAAAAGATTTGAAAAGAAAGAAAAGGAGGGCAAAACAGTTAGCAAGGTACTGGCGCTTCTTAATATCGAGTAATGAACATGAACATAGCCCACCAATGTGCTCTCAACACTTGCATATCACATTTTCTTGGATTTTGGGTTAGGGAGAAAAATAGCAGCAAACTGCCACCCTAAACCTTTGATGTCCTCGCAAGTATGCTGTAAAAAATTACAGCAAATACCTACGCTGTGTGTGTGTGTGTATGTGCGTTCGAGTGTGCGTGTGTGCACATGCGCTCAACCCAGGACCAATATCACTTATCAGTTATCAATAATAGACCTCCTGAGTCAGCGAGATTTTCTGATCTCCTCACACAGTTGACCGTTGATTAAATGATTGATTATCGATTGGTGAGAAGGTGTCTACACTCTCCTGACCTCTCTGCTTTAACCTTACCCAACAACCAATACAATGAATTCAAGGATTAACGACAAGGGTTTTTCAAATGTTTCTATTTCTGTCCCAGGGACCACCAATCCTAACTACGCTGTAAGAGCAATTAACCTGACTGGAGATTGGTGACCAACTATATAAAAAGCCTTATGTGCAAACTCTTGAAAGTGGCACCTTTTATACAAGCCACCATGGAAAAATACTATGGATCTTATCTGTTTTGCATGTCATATATTATTCATATACATGACAAAATTATATATGTTTCACTTTACAAAAATACTATACTACTACTATAACTTTATTCTCTTATATGAAAGGTGACACTTTCAAGAGTTTGCATATAAAAGTATTTTCCATATGCTCACCCTCATATTGTGTCGGTGGGCAGACTATCCCATGGGACAGTCCCGAAATCAGACCGCCTGTCCCAGATGTGATTATGGTAAACTCACATGCTCCATAAATTGAGCATGTGAGTTTACCACAATCACAGTAATCTTTAATATTCAACATATTCCATTGTTGGCTTCTGGGAGAGTAATGAGACATGACTCTTACAGATCAAATGCATATTCTGTGTTCTGTCTGTGTTCAATTGTTCTGCCCGTCAAACACATGTTTGATCAAACCAAACACATATGACATCTGAATCTGTTTGCACAACACACCTTTGGAAATAAATCTTCCACACTGAAGTTCCAGACTACAGTAATATCTTTGCTGTGATAATAGGCCTGATTTAGGCAGCCTAAATCAAATCTGTGCCACATCAAGACTGAAATACGATAACTTCAGATTAGTCTAACAAGTGACATGACTCATTTAAACAAATCGGATTCCAATCCTGATGTGGCTCAGATGTGACACAGCCTGGATTTGTGTGCCAGTGAATCAAGCATTAGTCTGGCCAAGCCAGGATATTATGCACTGATGTACAGTATGTTCAATACAGTATGTATGTATGCATACATGTAGGTATGTATGTGTAGGTACGACGTACAGTATGTATGTGCATTGCATAGCACAGTACAGGTGGAAAAAGGTAAGTGCATAAGAGTGAAAAAGAGTGTGTGTGTGTGTGTGTGTGTGTGTGTGTGTGTGTGTGTGTGTGTGTGTGCGCGCGCGCGCGCGCGCACACATGCGTGTGCACGTGCGAGAGCACACATTGAAGTGTGCAGACGTGAGCTTGCATGTGTGCCTAAACTGCAGCTGTTCTCTCCAGCCAGCCGTTTATCTGGAGAGGATGTTGATTAAATCATCGAACAGGGAGAGATGCTGGACTGACAAACTGACCGTTGAGATGGACTGCAAACTGCCCTGACCTCTGAGTGACAGACCAGATGTTCAGCTCTGACAGTCCACCATTCCACCAGGGGCAGAGAGTAACTTGTGTGTACTTAAGTAATGTAAACGTTTCTAGTGAATGGTAAGCGGCGTCAACCAGATTTGAGCTTGGAAAGGATTTACCTAGACTCTGCTGTCACCTTGCAATTAGCCTGGTCTAGCCCTCAATGATTTTGGCCTTGGGGGGCGGGGGTGTCGTGGGATCCACACGGCGGAAGTGCTGCGCTCTGATTTGATCTCACTAACGTGTCGTCATCTCCGGCCCCTCCCACGCCCGTCCACTGCTGTTCTACGTCACATCATTTAGAGCGACGCCCACCCCGGAAGGTTGACACGCCCCTCAAGGCCACTTTCCAACGCGCGTTAGTCCAGGCTTTCCGTTTTCGCGCAAGGCGGACGAAAATGAAAGCCTGGGTGTCGAGGCTACCTTGCAATAGACACACCAGTTGACTACAATGCTATGAATGAAAAGAGACGGCTATTGGCTGAAAAGTGCATGTTTGGATCAACTTTCATAGTTCCAAACAAACCACTCTCATCCATCCACTTGCATCGACAGCTGGACTCCAGTGCTACAGTAACAGAAGTATTGGTATCAATATACTTAAAGGGGTACTCCACTTCCAAAAAAACTTTTGGTCATTTTATGGTCTACTCAGTCTCATGTGAACACACCAGACAGTTTATAAGTTACTCCTTTCAGTATTTAGATATTTGATGTTCATTAGTCTGCCGGAACGTCCTTCCCATAGAAACCCATTATAACTTAAGACTCCATTTTGACCATAACAGATTATTCGAAAACAACCAATCTTTTTTCTGGTGACTGATATTGTCCTCATAATACGTGAGAGGGCCGTGGAATTGCATCTACAGTCTTCATTTATTTTTAAAATATTGTTTTGGAAAATGTAGCCGCCTCCATATTTGAATAAATAAAATAAAAATAAATAAAAAATGTAAATGAAATTCCACGGCCCTCTCACGTATTAGGAGGACAATATCAGTCACCAGAAAAAAGATTGGTTGTTTTTGAATAATCTGTCATGGTTAAAATGGAGTTTTAAGTTATAATGGGTTTCTATGGGAAGGACGTTCCGGCAGACTAATGAACATCAAATATCTAAATACTGAAAGGAGTAACTTATAAACTGTCTGGTGTGTTCACATGAGGCTGAGTAGACCATAAAATGACCAAAAGTTTTTTTTGAAAGTGGTGTACCCACACCAGCAGACAGCGGCTCCAGGCTTGAAGCTGGCACGCTGGTGGCCAAGTTTGGTACTGCAGGCGGGTGGAATTCATGCACGAACGCCCCGAGAGCACGCACGCTCGTTTGCTTTGTGCACGCGTACAGGGCAGTTTGTGTTTAAGTTGTTTTCTGAATAAACCAGCGGCCCTCACGTCATATACTACCTCTCAAAACACAACAGATGTATTATATGACAGATAATAAGCTCAATGCAAACCCACAAGCTTGTTTTTGATGCTTTTTGATGTTTTTTTTCCTTTGCTCGTTCGCGACGGCGCTCGTTCATGGTTCCCATAATCCCTTGCGTCGGGCGCGTTCATGGAGAAATACTTCCGCATTTGGGCACCAAATTTTGGTGCTCAAATGCGGAAATAGGCGCACTTCCGGCGGTCTTCCGGGTGCTTCAAAGCGCCAATGAGCAACTTGTATTGAAATGAATAACAAGGGGGCGGGGCTGTCGCTCCAGTCCGGTCTCTGTTATTTTATTACTCTATGAAAGTGGTGTACCCCATTAAAGAACCAAAAGTCAAGTATTTCACTCAATATATCAAAATCTTTCAAAATCATACCATCTACAGTACACACTCACATATGCGATGCATCCTGACGGATTGTGAGTTTGTACCGTAATAAGACACAAGTAAAATAAGTAATTTAAGTTCACAAAGTAAATTGAAACAATTTCATTGGAGTAAAAAAGTGCGGGATCTGAGTGTTCTAGTTGCTTTCCACTGTTCTGGTAATGATAATTGCATCAGTCAGAGAGCTCTGTCTTGCTCCATCCATGCATTGAATAGAATAGCCTATTGACTGTGCTGGGCTGTGGGAGCAGCCAGCCAGCCAGCAAATCAGCCTGGGACCAGTCAACCAACCAGCCAGCCAGCCAGTCAGCAGAGAGGCACTGCAGTGAAGACATCTCAGTGATTTAGTGATGTTTCAGAGGGACACATGTCCTCTGATGCCTCCTACGGCTCATTAACTCACTTGCAAAGACAGTCGGATCAATGCAGGGCCAGCGCACACACGCGCAACATGTGTGTGTGTGTGAGAGAGAGAGAGAGAGAGAGAGAGAGAGAGAGAGAGAGAGAGAGAGAGAGAGAGAGAGAGAGAGAGAGAGAGAGAGAGAGAGAGAGAGAGAGAGAGAGAGAGAGAGAGAGAGAGAGAGAGAGAGAGAGAGAGAAATCATGTTCAGATATTGTTTTTTTTATCGATTAAAGCTCAAATGATCTGTGAATCGGTGAGCACACGTTTGTTTAAGATGATAATGACAGGATAGGTGGAGTGTGGAAATATAGGAAAGTGGTTTACATATCAAGTGGGGTACTGGGGTTGCCAGATTCTGTTAATGTGATTGGAATTCAGAACAGATTTTGACATCCTATGTGATTTTGGTGGGGGGGAAAAAAAGAGTATAAATATTGGATCTGTAAGAATCTGTATTAGCAGATTATCTCAAAATCGAATGATTGGAATTGGATAGGGAGTGAAGAAACAGGACGATTGGAACATCCCTAACTATTGTTGCTGTATGTATAAAGTATTTGTTGCCTATGTTATTGTCACTATAATAATCCTATAAATGTCTGTGTGTCCTATGTGGTTCCTACAACTCCAGGACCCTCCAACAGAACGACTTCAAATTGGGATGACCACAGGGAATGCCCGTGGCCAGACAGGGTCAAGCCAGTTGGTTCTGCGGTCGTCCAGAAATGGCCGATCCAAACCGATAGATCGCATTTCTGCGTGTGTATATCTCTCCTTCAAAGTTGACTATTGATTAAAGGCCATTGATTGGTGGGGAAAGTGTCTACACACTCTCCCCTGACCTCTCTCTGCCCCAAGCCTCAAGCTTTCACTTGACTCAACGACCAATACAGTGAATCCAATCAAAGATTCAGGAGTTCTGCAAGAGCATGTGCGGTATATTGGACAATGCATTTTAGAGTTGCACTTCCCGTCAGATTGATGGAATACGTATATATTTGTGTATTTGTGTCAGCAGTAGCATAGCCTCTCTGCAGTCTTTGCAGCAGCAATACGGCATATACCACAGTCCACACTTTGTTCCCTCGGGCACCATCCATCATGTTTCCTGTCTGGTCGCTCTTTTTTTCCCTCCAGCAACAGAATTATTCTCAACGCTAAATGGATTTACATTTGGCACGAATAATGTTAACATTACGTCACTTTACACTTAATTAAACCACATTAGCCCCCACCACCCCCTGCCCAAAATCCATTTCTCCTTTCCCCCTCATTCCTTTCTCTCTCACGTATGATCCCCCCCCCCCCACTCTCTCTGTCTCCCCCCTTCTCTGTACTTTCTCTCAATGTTTTCATTTTAAGCCATAATTAGGCCTTCATTAAACCGTGGGATATCGTGCTAATGGACTCTGCGATTCAGACAGCTTCATTTAAGCTGCAAATCAAGGGACAATGGCTGGTGGATAGAAGAATCTAGCGGCAGGCGGCGTGTCATGATTTCATCTGCCGGAGACTCAATTACTGCCGCAGTTCATCGCCGGAGTCAAGGAGAGGCCTGCCGTGTCTAAAAGAGCATCTCTGGCTGCTTGTAGAAACGTAGCCGCCGCGGAGAGATGTGGGAGGCCAGGCTGTTGACTGCATGCAGGTAAAGGAAAAAGGCCACCCACTTGTAGTCACAATGTCAATAACTATTTAAAAAGACACCCAGCGTTTTCACCTAACAAGGTTTTCTTCAGGGAACCGCTGTATGCAGCCAAACAGCTGCTGCCGGTACAACACAGAGTGCCAGTGTCTCTTAAAGCAGTGGTTTTCAACCAGTGGTCCGGAGACCACCAGTGGTCCTTGAGAGAGTTCTAGGTGTTTCCAAGCTAAATGATGGACGGTTCGTTAACCAGATGTAACTCTTTGAGAGCATAAAAATGTTTACACTCTCAAGAGTTGAAATAACCATGTGAAATAGCCCAAGCCCACACAAATAGAGAATGTAGAAGATTAATGGTCATTTTGATCTACTCTATGTTTGCATGTCATTGTATGTCATTGTATGTCTATTGTCTACTGACTGTTTTGTTTCTCAAACTCAACCTGGAAAATAAATCTTTAGTTTTGGGGTCTGTGTGGCTGAAATGTCCTCAAGTGGTGGTCCGTGGCTCAAATGCAGAATGAATAGTGGGCCCTGGTATCAAAAAGTTTGAAAACCACTATCTTAAAGGGATAGTTCAGATTTTTTTGAAGTTTGAAGTTTGTATGAAATACTGTCCATTAATATAAGGGTGTTAACTGTATTAATTTATCTACTTTTACTACGTGGCCCCCAGTGACCCCCACAAAATGACCAGAGCTACTTCATATTCCACCAAAACCAGAGCAGAACTCCCACCACGGGACTCTGGCAATCAATTAACACAGTTGACACCACTATATTAATGGCAAGTATTTCATACATCTTATCTTTAAAAAAACTGAACCATCCCTTTATCCTTTTCTCGGGGAAAGCAAGATCCACATAAGAAAGTGAAAACACCCAGCTTAGCTAGCCTGGAGCCAAACCCACCCTCTGAGTGCACTGCGTCTCTTGGTCTGGGTCTTGCATTGGCCAACTATAATTTATTTCGGTACCAAAATGTATAATCCAATGAGACTCTGACTTGGGGGTTAACAGGCACAGCTGATTGGCCAGCAGCCCTGTCACTCAACAGTGTCAAAAAACAACAGAAAACAAGAAACAAAAGACTTACTTTCATTGGAGCCTTGGTTCTCGTCCCAGGTGCGGACATAGTCATCCTGCAGGAAAAACACGCAGAGACAGAGAGAAAGAATGTGTGAGAGTGAGAGGGATAACTCACCGAAGCATCTGTCATTTCGTTTTAACATTATGTTAATGCTTGGGACGCGAGTGCACGCGTCGTACATGTTTGAATTACAGATGCTAGCATAAGTCACTACCACGGAAGATTAGCCTAGGTGTTACTCCGCCACGATGGCGATAACGTGACCAATAAGACCCGCCGTTATCGTGATTCATGGGGTTAAGTGAATCACAGGGAACACAGATGGATGTGCGCCATGAACTCAACTGCCACTATAGCTATAGCAGCTCCTGCATGGAAATGAGTCCAAGCTCTCTATCTGCACGGTGCGGCGCGCTGCGGTGCCTGCAGTACACACCGTGCACCATGCCAGACATACATATGGTGTTATGGTCCTGCTTTCGACGTGTGGCCCCTCTCCTTATTCCGACTTAATTAGAACATTCGTTGTGCTAATCGAAATCAAAAGACATGCGAGTGGAGGCGGCGGGGGGGAGGCGGCTGGGGCTGGGAGGACAGGGAGGAGGGCACCATAAAAGCAGGGCAGGAAAAAAGAGCAGTGAAAATGACTTATTAATGACAAGGATTCACGCGTGCAGGCACACACACACACACACATGCACAGACATGACGACGCGCAACATGCACAGGATTGCACGCACACACACACATGTATATGTGGGGATGGAAGGAGTGTTGTGTGTGGGTGTGAGTAACTGACCTCTACCTCCTGGGGGAAACGAAAGGCAGAGGAAAGAGAAGGAAAAAAGGAAAGTTCAGTTAAGTCAGTGGAAAAGAAAAGAGCAAGTTCAGATTGCAAGTTATTAAGCTGCACTCGATAAACATTGCATCAACATCATCATACGAGTTCTTCATGAAATTCTTTTGTTTCAGTGTTACAGTACATTCACAACACTAATGCATCAAGTGAAATGTTGTAATATTTCAGTTAGATAACTCCCGAAAAGATTTAACCAATATTTATTTAACCATTATATTATCAGAATAGTAGCCTGTGCATATAACACATTTTCTTCCTGCTTGACACAATAAAACATCCTCATCATCATTAAACATTAATAGCAGAGGGATATACTATCCAACCCCCCCCCCCCCCCCCCCCCAACATCACATAACAAAAAAGAACCATATGCAGGAGGAAGGCAGGGAGAAGCAACCAGACTACATCAGCGAATGACATTGGCTCCTGTACATATGAATTTATCCACATAGATTGCAACAAATTAACTCCTTCAGTATGTGCCCTAGAGCACAGCATGAAACCTCTCGAGTATTTCTGACTGAACTAACTCCGCAAGCTACGTCTCGTTACAGTAGCCAGCCTCTTGCTGCATATAGTACCGAACAAACTTGCTGGATCTGATATTGGGAAACATCCTGCCAACTTGGTGGATTTGCTGCATTTAGCTTCATTCCATACCCAACTATCGACTTAATTAGTGAAAAGCTCCTGGCAAATCTAGTCACTTTTTTCTGGTGATTTGTGGACAAATCGTGTGGCAACTAGTCGCCAGAGATAAAACCCTCGTTTTTCCTCATTTCCTCTCTCCATTTGTGGCTGGATCAAGTGCCTCCTCATTCCTCAGTGAGTCCATGAAACGCACAAACGTGCATGTTCGGGCCATCTATTAGAAGAGTCGCGACATTGAGGGTTCAAAAACTGAGCACACTTGCTGAATAGGGACAAACTGGATTTGGAAATAGCCTACCTGTACGTTGTTTTCAACGAGGGGAGGAAAATGATAGCTAGTTTAAGCATATGTGCAACATGCCAACTGTTTGTACAGTAGGCTACCATCTAATGTTTATGTTGTACTATTACAAAAAACGGCAGTAAAAACTAAAGTCTCAGTAATGTTTATGTTGTGTTATTACTACAAAACAGGGTTTAAGATCATTAAAGCTGGGCTGTTGCCTGAATCAAATCCTAGGACTTGTCCCCTTTTTGTGTCCCCATATTTTTCTTAATATTGGCACCTAAAAGTCGCTAGGGATGGAAAAAAGTTGCTAGGGACGGCGTGTGCATTTCCCACCCTGAGCAACATCTAAAGGCCTTTCAAAGAGCCACTACATACTTCCTTTTCTGGGGAGTCCGTTGCGCAGCACTGATTGGGAATACTATATCCGACACACGACCCATTAATAGATCTGACCTGAAACATCACATGTGAGTGGGAATGTGAGATCATTATCCATTTATAGGCATAGCGCACATCAAAACACCCTCAGAGAAGACGGTGAATTTCAGTTTAAATACATCCTAACATGTCAAAGACAGAACTAGATCGCTGACTATAATCTAAGCCTGAAAATGTCACATAATAAATGTGTGTAAACGTGGGAGGATGGTGCATTGGCTCAGCGCACTGCAGGGTGCCTCAACAAGAGTAGGTTGTGTGACGTTCTCCCCCCGACGCGTGTTCAGTTCACGTGGCTCTCGTCAAAGTGCATACACGAGTTGTTTTCCCAGCGGGGGCCAATTCAACTTCTCAAACGCGTGGGAACGCCTCGGGAATGGCTGGCATAGATTGCTTAGTCAGCCTACATTTCATAAATAAATGGTTTTACAATTCTCTCTGTGAGAAAGAAGTTGCAGTGCTGCCTCTGTATTTACTGTACAGTACATTATAACTACCGTACATTAGCGACTAATTTCTACAGTAGAAATTGTGTGACTGGTGTTCTTAAAGCTACAATCTGCTAGTTTTTTCCCCGCTGTCTCCCTCTCCTGACAGAGAAAGGTAACTGCAATGATGTTACAATAAAGATGGTGGTGTTTCTGGCATCCAATTCAAAATCAAATTTGAAAGAATTACTTTATTGTCTGCACACGAGTTTGGGAATTCAGGGTTTAATCCCTGCATCCGGTCATGCGTTCCGCACGCCTGAAATGTCACTTTGCAAATCAATCTGGCCAGAGCCTGTGATGTCACCTGTTACGTGACCACGTTGTTTCAGACCAACCAGGTTGATTTGCGAAGTGACATTTCAGATGCGCAGAACGTGCCCACTTGGCGCTCTGAATCAAGGGTCGGACTGGGGTTACATAAAACCGCCTCGCACTAAGGAAACAGTAGAGGAGGCTCCTGCCCTATGGCCCACACGAGGCTACTTGCTTACAATGCAATCAATAGGTGTCATACCTGACACAGTGGGGTCTAAATATAGAAATCTAGACCCCTTTACAACAACTGCAGATGTACTACTAGAATACCATACCATACGAAATATCGATCAGTCTCCACCACCCCATGGGGTCTACATAACCCCTGATAACCTAACATCCATCCTGATAACACTCCAACACCTGCATTTTACAATCCCATTCTATTCAGTTAACAAACTAACAAAGGAATTAGAGCAGATCGGCCCGTAATTCATGGTGTGGGTGGTTTGAATCCTGGCTCCTCCTCCTTGGGCAAGACCCTTAAATTGCTCCTGATGTGATGGTTGGTACCTTGCATGGCTTAATCTGCCATCGGTGTATGAATGTGTGTGAATGCACTTATGTAAAGTGCCTTAAATAAAGGTGCTATATACAGTAAATGCACTATTTACCATTCCAGGTCTGCAAAAAAAGTCTCAATTTAGACATTTAGCAAACGCTCTTAATCCAGAGCGATGTATAATAAGCAAGAACAAAAGAAAAAGCATGGCAATACATCAAATACAGTACATACAAAATAGTCATGAATCAAAGCGAAGTGGCTGATTCCTCTTTAGCAGGTAAAACGCTGCTTGCCCTGTTCGCTCATGTGTGGCGTGGTTAGGACCGCTCAATTCAGTGTTCGATCGATGGCTTGACCCCGTCGCGTAGGTTATGATTAGGTACAGTATGATTCTGGCGCATGGAGCAATGGATGGGTCAGCGTTGTTATTTCAATGGATTATTATTGCAACTGCATGTTGGTCTGACTCACCCAATCACTAAAGAGGTCTGTAACCGCACACAAAGCCGCTAGTAATTATCGAAATATCTTTATATATTTTTATGTTATGAAAACAGTAAATATCGTATTGTATCGTTTGACTTTGTGTTATATCAATTTGCAATGTAAAGAATCGGCTTCAAATCGATACCAATACTACGTACCTGTTGCATTGTATTTAGCAATTTTAAGAAGAAAAACACATCTTGTGTTCAAATATGACCAAATATGTCCACCAACTGTATATGCCAGATCAATGTTTTTACTTATTTATATCATTAGAATACATTGTCTTCTTTTTAAAAAACTGCAGAATCTACATGTTTCACACATAATGTATTTGCTAAATTGAATCGAAACATATCGTATCACCAGAATGAAACAATATTGTCCATGTATCGTATCCTCAACAATGTATCGTGATACGTATCGAAACGTTGTTAAAATGTATCATTACACCCCTAAAGGCCAGGTTAACTTGTTGGACTAATGCGCCCTCGGAAACTACAAAGGGATCTCTGTGCCTGGACATGGGCCAGTTCCTCTGGCCCACAATAAAACTGGACGCGAAAATACTGTAATGCTCTGCAGAAGTTACACTAGACCACTTGCAAGTATACTATGCGAAATACAGACACAGCATTTTCTGTATGCATTATGGAATAATAAAAGGAAACAATGATAAAGCCTTATTGACACTTTGCCGTGTCTGAAACAATAAAATGTTAGTCCTCTCGTATATTTACAAGCCACGGTCGGGCTCCTTAGTGAAGATATACTCCGTAAAGCATTCATCACCGTAAACATTTAGTGTATACCGAAAGGCCATGCCAAACATCTCTCTGCTTAGGCGATAAACTCCCGCCACAACACTGTGAAATAGGAAGCGCTCATAAACCCAAAGCAGTGGCCCTCTCCCTGTCTCTCCACGACTATACCCGGTTCTATTTCACAGAGGTAAATATTTTCACCGTTGGCAGGGATTCAACTATTTAAAATCCTCCCCAATCCACACACACACACACACAACGCTGTTCCGCTGTGCTGCGCACTGCAGTGGGTCTCATCAGTTCATTTTCCCTCAGACCCATCTCTCCACCGCGCTGCGTCTGTCACAACAAAATCAACTTACAGCAAACTGCGCGGCAGCTGTAGCGACGGGGATGGAGGGCTCCCAAACAGACTCAGCATACCGCTTTTTACGTGTGAATGATGTTCTGACACGTACACACACCTACACACAATAGAAAAGGGCCCCACCTGGTAGATTCATCTGTAACACTTTACTTGAGGATAGCCTTTATAATGCATTATATAAATTCATAATGCATTATAATATACTTGTCCATATCCATGTATAACTCCCCATAACTACATTTATAATGTATTATAACTTAGTCATAATGCATTATTATGGTCAAAGCAACAGCACATTATAACTACCATCACTTTATACTGAGTTATAAAAGCACATATACTGTAGTGTGTTTATTAAATGAAACCAAGTCTTATAAACATAACATGCTATAAGATGGCTTTGAGACCTTTAAGTAAAGGGGGCAAATATTCATGTTCATGTCTGTAGTTTATATTTTGGTATGATGGTTTTTTCTCCCAAAATCACTCAAATCACTGATTGTTCCTTTAACAACAACAACAACAACAACAACAACAATAAAAAAACATAAAGGCTCCATAGACTAACTATATGATTCACTAAATAACGTTGGAATGCCATGATTTTTTTCTACCCTAAAACAAGATCATCAGGTATTATTGTTATATGAAGAGTAAGATTTGTTTCAAAAAAGTCTACAGTGTTTGTTAAACTGTCATTTTTATGATTCCACCCTACCAGTTCATTAAAGTATGCCTGGTTTGCCTGGTGGGTGGTGATGGGTGGAGATCCACCTGAACTGAAGCCACACCCACAGCTTTAGTTGCATTATAAAGGGGGAGGAGTTAGGGGAGGGGCTGAACAGGTGATGTCACTATATTGCAGTTTTTTTCATTGGCACGTTTGACTGGAAAGGTTCAGCCCCCAGGAAGAAACCCTAAATACAAAAGGAAGACATCATTGCACATAAAAAAACACACAAAGGGGTCTATTTACGTACTGTCACCTCTCAAACATGTACAAAATTGGAAAAAATACAAAAATCACGGCACCCTCTCTTTAAGTGTTGGACAGGAAAGGGGGGAGAGATGGGGGGCAAAAGTCCTGACTGGGCTCGGGACTCAAACCTGTGACATGCCGTCAGGCTGGATTAGGTGCCTGCCTGAACTGCTCAGCCGCAGCCCAGGCCAAATATAAATGCTTCTTTAGTAGCTGATTGTTCTTGGTGCAGGTGGTGGGACCATAACACATTTATTAAAGCCCCCTCTAGGAACCATTCTATTATTTTGTGTGTGCGTGTGCGTGTGCGTGTGTGTGTGCGTGTGCGTGTGTGTGTGTTTGTGTGTGCGTGTGCGTGTGTGTGTGTGTGTGACATGATCCACCGTGTAAGTTCAACCTTGCCGACCATGACGGGAGTCGCACTTATTCAGGGCAGCGTCCCGGGAGTGTACAGCCATTAATCTGACGCCTCTCATGTCATGTCCCCCTTATTGATGGTCCAGCTGTTGCATTATTTAGCAGCCTATCTGTATTTGTGTTTCTGCCAAGACCAATGGGAAAAAGTGTCCCGCCGCGCGACTGCGCCGCGACGGGAAATCGATGACTTTTATGAAGAAAAGGTCGTGGAGAAAAACATTCGGCGGGGAAATGCATCATCCTGAGACGAGCGCGCGGAAATCCTGTAGCGTCGGATTGGAAAACGGGGTCTACGGTGTGCGTACGTGGCAGATCTGGCACACACTGCCGGCGATAAAAAATGACCATGTCTGAGCATAATGTATGCCGTCGGCCAGTGTGTTGGTGACAAGATGTCTTGTAATACTTGAAGAGATTACAAGAGAGGGATTTGAACCACCTTCAAACGGGCATCCATATTTTGGGGCATCGGCATTTTGGGCAAAAAGTAGTGAATCAAAAAGTAGTGGAAATATTCGATCTACATGCTCTCTTGTTTGTAATATTATTATTATTACCATTTTCGCTAGCTTGTGTCGTGTCGTGGGCAAACTTTTTTTTCTCCCTTGTGGATCTGAAAGGTTTGTAACTCTCATACCCATAGTCAACAGGCCAAATACATGCACATTCAGACCCAATAATACCCACTCCATTGGGGTAGGTTCTGTCACATCATATGTATACATAGTAGGGGTGTAACGATACATTTTAATATAGCAATACATAGTATTTGTCCTCTTCATTTACCCATCCTACAACGTATAACAACTAGATGCAGCATAGGCGGATCTAGAAATTATGGCCCCCAGCCCGGCACCTGGGGGGTGGTGGCCTGGCCCCTGGGCCTGGGCCCAACATGCCTGTAGTAAATCCACCCCTGAGGTGCAGTGAGCAGCCATTCTCTCAGGGACACATATTGACACATTGCCAGCCTAACCTGGAATCGTGCATGGAACAATCACAGGTTCTAGCTGCCTCCCCATGCGGGCACAGAAACCATGCACTCAGCTATTGTCACCACCCCTCAAGGACTACGTGTACAAATGGAACCAAATGGACCCGTATGGGGCCAACTCAGTTCCATTTGAGAGATACAGAGTTATAAGGGTCAAGTGCTGCTTTTTTTTGCCCTCGACCCGAAACCATTCGGCGCAGTTTGGTTCCTAGTTCCGTCCCACTTCCTCCTCCACCATACTATTTTTTTCAGTGCACCACAGCACCATCGTTTACGGTACTCATTTTGCATGCCATTCTAAATGAGAATTTATGGTAATGACCGTCGTCGTCGCTCATATCGGCCGACGATGCTTGTCCATCGCCCACCGCCCCCCGCCGTTAAAACGTACTGTTAAGGTATTGACAGGCTGCTAAGTTAACTCAACTCAACTCAGACTTTATTTATAGAGCACATTTCACAGGAAAAAGCCAACCACAGTGCTGCCCACATTTCAAAAAGACAAAGAACGAATAACACAATGAAACCAAATCACGAGGATAAACAGACAATTAGAAAAATAAGAATAAAAACACCACCATACACCAGTATAAGCAGATAGTGGGTGATTTAAAAGCGAAAACAAAGCAGGCAAGTAGCACTAATGAGGGGAACAGGGCTCAGTCGACACTAAAGGCCAAAGCGAATAAATAAGTTTTAAGCAAAGATTTAAAAGTAGTGATAGACTGGGGCTGCTCTAATGTGCAAGGGCAAATTTATTCCAAAGCCTGGGGGCGGCCGCCGCAAAGGCTGGATCTGCCTTGGTTAACGACCCGTATATCCAAGTGAATTTCTGCCTTTTAGTTTGTTTTTTTTTTTCTTTTTGAAAAATGCAACGGTGTGCAAGCTCTGTGAGAGTCCCTGGATGCCACTTTGAGAACTGCATTAGGGCATGATGATAGGTGCGTTGCATCAGCAGCAGGCAGCAGCAGTCTACTCTGCTCCGCTCTGGCGGTGGCTGAGCTGGCCAGGCGAGGGAGGATGACAACGAGGAGAGATAGAGCCCGCATAACCAAAAAGTTTAAGTGGGGTGGCGTTAGTGGCTCTATGTGGGTACTATACCGCTGAGTAGAGGTGACTCAGAGCTTCTAGACTAGAGTGACGGAAGCATGACTCATGGTGAGGCGATAAGAGAGAGGGCCGGGGTACTGGAACTGGGGGAAAACGAATAGAAGAGCAGGGTGTGGAAGTGAATATGAAGTAGTCTGCATTCAAGGATGTACTACCGTTTTCCAGGTGCGCACGCCAAGAGAGCAGCAGCTTAAAAACTGCATGAAGGCCAGGCTAGATGGGAAATAATGTTCTTGCCCGCGGCAAGCAAAACGAAAATCAAAAGTGGCTGCGACACACAACGTGTTGTTTGCATTTTGCATTAGGCTAAATGGCCAAAGCCTTCAGCGCTACATCAATTCCTGCACTTTCAAGAAATGTACGCCTGTCGTTTTCTGCCGCTCGCTCAGAAATATTGACGGAGCCCCGAGAGCAACCTGCAATCAATTACATTAGACAGGCATTCTATAATTGCATGGAAGGAGGGGACAAAAAATAATACAAAACCCTTGATGAAAAATGAAGCACTTTGGGGACTTCGCAATTGGATTATATAAGCCTCCTCTAAATCTACATGGGGCCCATGGGCGAGGGGGGGAATTGGACTGCACTACATAGTGTATTTTTGTCAGACGAAAAGTGTTAAATTGAACACCTTTTCACTGGCGAAAACAAAACAAAAATGAAGCTACGACGAATAGCTACACTAGGACTAAATACTGTCATCAACAAGTAAGATCTAGTCTAAATTGTAAAATCTAAAAATAAATAAATATTATACCCAAAAATAAATTTAATAAGACTTCACAAGGCTGCCTTGGTACAAGCAGAACAGCGCAAGCAGACACCAAACTTTAAAGCAAGAGGAATCAATAAGTTGTTGGGAGAATTACCAGGCAGCGTCGCCGCTCACGGTATCCTTCAGGCACTTTTAATTAATGGGCACAAGCTAGCAAACAATGGAAACAAAAGAAACAAAAGAAATAACTTTCTTCTTCATCTTCTCCTTTGATATCGCTGAAGAAAGCTTTGCGCTGGAGACTCGTACAGACATTTTTGCTGCCTATTAAGAAAAAGTACCCGAAGAACATTTCCACAAGTGCTGCTGCACCCAATATCAGATCCTTCAACTACAATGAAAGTTTGAGCTGCACGCAACCGTAGAATCCTACACACCATGATGGTAATCAGCCAATAACCATGCCATTCGATCAATGACTGAGAATGTGGCTACTACTACTGGACAAGAGGCAGACTTCTGTCCGATATATCATAGGACCGACGGTTAGGTTTAGGCATCAACCCCGTGGGAGGTTAGGGTTAGGCATTGGTCCGATGGTTAGGTTTAGGTGCGTCGGACCACTGATATGTCAGACAACACACTACCTACCGGACAGGATCTTGACTACCGGTATGTTTCCACAAGTATAGAGTAAATGTGTCTAAGTTAGAATAAATTAGAGTTAATCGGTGTTGGATTTGGGCTGAAACTTTTTTTTTCTCTTTCAACATTATAGTGGGAGGAAAAATAGGCCATCTATTCCTTATGAATAAATGCTCAGGGTATACCGTATATAATATCATCAATGCAACTCACAGTGCCAAGGGGCCTCCATTAGAACATACCACTTCCACAAGACGGTATAGGTAGGCGCACACAGAGGGTCTCACAAACCCCAAAAGATGTTCCCTCCTCAGGTTCCTGCCGGCTGCAACCCATGACTTACAACGTCCCATTTATTTAGAACGTGAAATACATTGAGCACCACAACATAAAAGAGATTGATCATGGTATACTGCGCCGTATGCATTGCAGAGACTGGCTCTGGCTTGCCTCCAGGCAGAGGAAATAAGACTTCCAGTGCGGTGGCATTTATGGAGTGTGGCTCGGGCCTGCCACCGTCACTTGAGAGACTTATTGTTGATTTTTACATGCAGGTTTTGGAAAGATTCACGGAGAGCTGTCATCACTGTCACCGCGGCTGGCGGTGTTAAGCCTGTGATACAATGGACACCCATAATCCCATAATAATTCCACCACTTTCAACCTGGCGTGCGTCCCTATTTTGGGGGGCAGGCTATAATAGGCAAACACGGACAGAAAAATCTGAAATGTTCTGCGGTGCAATAGCGGTTCTGAAAGTATAGGGTCTTTATGGGGAGGCAGTGTTCATTTGACACGCTTACAAATGGTGTTTTAACAATATAGCAGACGACAACTAGACAATAGACATACTGTATATTTTCAGAAGTGCGTTATTTGTCTATGGGAGCCGGCACCTACTGGCGACAGCAGGCAAAGAGGAGATGGTCAAAACGTGGGCAGAGGAACGTCACCTGAAAACAGAACATATCTGATGGATGACATTGTCTGGGCGAGAGCCAATCAAATTCATTTGTCACTTTCAGGGATGTGGCTGACCAATTTGTTGCCCTGCTCATAGGATATTTGTGTTACCCTCCCCCCTCCTGACCACACTACTGTGTTCCCTCATGCAGATTGGCTATTTTTCACCACTTGTGAGGTCAGCTTGGCAACGTTCTTCTGGCACATTTTGTTGCCCGCCTTGCCGTGTTGCCCTACTCGCAGTGCGTATTGTGCGTATATACTGTATTTACAGTATATATAGCGTCGGCACTGGTTGCTTTGTTTAGCTTCCATATAGCCTACTGTATTACCCCTCCCGATATCATCGGCCAATAAAGGCCATAAAAAATAATATAGGGATTATCGGTATAAAAAAATCTGCACTGCCCACAGCTCTCCCATGAGACACAGGCCGAGTGGTGGAAAAACGAGTTTTTTCCACCACTGAAAAAAGCCTGCCTACTGTATAGCGGTAGCAGGTATCGGAATCAGGGAGTCAAACAACATTGGTAAGAAGTGCATATCGGACATCCCTACTTCTATATCACCAATACGGGGACAGAAAGAGAGATTTGTATTGTCCAGGTTAGCCACTGTTCTCCTGCTGTTAAACTACATACGGTATGTGCCTCTGAGTGTGTACAAAATGGAACCCAAGGGACCTGCGTGGGTCCATTGGGTTCCATTTTGTACACTTGTGTCGTGCACTTGGGAGTCACAGAGCGCCTCGAATTGTAAAAGTTTGAGAACCCCTGACATAAGAGGCTTAAGGCACGGCGGGCATTGTGATCTGACTCGAGCCAGTTTATGACATAACACATTTTTTCCAACCCGAAAGAGAGCCTTTATAGAACATCACAAATACATTTCTCAGAAAAGTATCTCAAGAATGTTTTTTTTTTTTTTTTTTTTTCATTGCATTCCGTGCCTGATAATTAGGCTTATTCCGTGGGAGTCAGGGTGTGCAGCCTGCTACTGGAGGAGATGGAGGAGGATGAATTCCACAAAGAGCTCATTATAGACACATTCCTGGATGTCAGTTGGTACTGGAGAGAGTTCGACCTATTTGGCTCTGACTGACTCCCAGGTGACACCCCCCCCCACACACACACACGTGCGCAAACGCACACACACACCCAGCTCGAGCCAACCAACCGACCTAAGGGTCATTCAACCGTCCCACGAGTCTGTGAGTCTGATGCACTGGCACTCTTTGACTGCATCATCGTATTGTGCGCGGATGGATTTAGCCAGCTTTCAACCCGGTGTCCCTATTTTGGGCAATGAATACTGTAGCTGCCATGACCTTATCTGCTTGACCCTGCAGTGTGAAGCGTCCATCTGCGTAAGCAATATTGACGTACATGGTACGAGGACCGTCCACTACTTTATCAGAGAGACTGAACGTCTCTTCGCGAAGATACGAGATGCATGCTCCGTTCCTGTTCATTTCTGTTCTTAATCTTTGTTTAACATAATCTACTAGGAACGTCATGTATCCATGGCGACGTACTGTAAATGGCAAAAGCTGTATTTACTGTATAGTGCCTTACTGCCTTTATCCAAGGCACTTTACACATACTGTAGTGCATTACATTCACCCATTCATACAGTGATTAGGTCAGACAGAAACCATGCATGGCACAACCAGCACATCAGAAGCAATTTGGGCTTCAGTGTCTTGCCCAGGGCCACTTCAACATGTAAACAAGAGGAGCCGGGGATTCGAACCGGTGACCCAAGGATCATTGAAGGACCTGTTCTACCTCCTGAGCTACAGTCACCCCACACTGGGTACATCTCTCTGTTGTCTGTCTGAAATAAACTAGAATATGTCATGCAATACCTGTAGCTGCCTGGTGTCATGCTCTGCATCCTCTAGTTCAACAAAAATGATAAAAGCAAACATACTTGTTCTCTAATTGTATGGTACAAAACACAGAAGTTCTGAAGGCAATATAGGGAAATTTAGTGTGTGAACAGATTTGAATCTAACTCATCTCTATTGGCTCATTGTGAAACTGCTGAAGACTGCTGCATTGTGATTGGCTAAAAGACTGCCTCACCCCATACAACCCCCTCCCCCCACACACTAGCCTGACCAAAAGACAAAACTTCTGGGCCGTCTGCAGGCCAAAGTAAGTGTCTGTCTGCAAGGAAACAACTGCAGCATCAAATTAGGAGCAACATAAAAGGTAAAAAGACACCTTTAAACCACAAATTTAAACCTAACCGCACACAAAGCCACATATAGTAGTAATGTGATGTTGGAATGATGGGCAGTCCCCGCAGTAAGAACTGTAGACTCCCGTTCTCCCAACGTAATCACAAGGCCCACTTCCTCAAACTCCATCTTACCCCGATTCCACAAACACCTGACCTATAGCCAGTGCCGTAGCGAGGGCAACGCACATAACGCACAGTGCGTTGGGCCCGGCAGTGACCGGCAGGGCACCATTAAAATAATATCAATAGCCCTAATTTCTATAAATATGCATTTTCCCGAGAAAACTGTTGAATCTGCTTTGTGCTCGGGTGCCCCTCTCCAGAGACATGGTGCCCCCCTGTTTGTCACGCAGTCCCTTAAGCTAATTTCGTCAAATAGATTTGGGAAATAGAAAACGGGATTTCAAATCCACGTGCGTTGTGCGGGCACAGACCGTGCGCATTGGAGATGTCCACAGAAGCGCCAGTTCAATTCATCTCCTTAAGTCCTTATTTATGGATTGTCCTATAAACAGCTGCAGCTGCCTGCTGTCGGTCACTTGCTTGTGTTTAGGTAAGGCATATAATGTAATTAAATACATTAATTAACTTGTGACGAATGCTGCTGCTTTCACGTTTCCACTGAAATCCCGACAGTTAGTTTTTTCTTGATTCCGCTTCATAGAGAAGACCTACCCGCATATTCTATACAGCATCTGATAGAGTGATTTTTGCCGGTCACGCTGCATTTTGAAATGTACAAAATGGCCCAGAATTGAAGGAGATATGAATGATCAAAAAGATGTCTGTTTTGCCGCGAATTTCTCGACTTTTTTTTTTTTTTTTTTTTTTTTGCAATTTACAACAACCGCAGACTTGGGATAAATGCTCGCCACATACAGCAAAAAACGTGGAACATGTTTTTTCATCATAACATGTTGAATAAGTAAGAAATGATCGAGAATTGACCAAACTGTAATTGTTTGAAAATACGAGCTAAAATACGCAGCCTGGCTGCGGGCTTATTCAGGGCCGCTACTAGGCTATATGAGGCCCTAAGTATTACTCTAGGGATGCCCCCCACCACCACCTCACCCTACACACGCCCCCACCTTTCTGTGTAGGCTGCAAGGGTGCAGCCTACATGAGGATTTCAGTAGGATTTCACAGGAGCTGTGGTTAATTTGCTGGTCCAGGCTATAGGCTTGGGCCAGGAATTAAGGGAAGGAAAAAAATCGCCCTTGCAACTGAGAAACAATGAGTAGTGGTGGGGGATTCGGGGAACTATACATTACAATGGCATTAGGAAGGTTGTTCCAAGGTGTTAGACTTCATTAATTCAGCCTTTTGTTATCAAATGAGTCAAAACCTGTTTAAAGGTAGGGGAAGTGATTTCACTTTTGTCAGATATCATATCACCCATTTTTTTTTCTTTCTGTTAAAATGCTCTATTATAAGGTGTGCAGACCATATATGGAGTTTCCCCCTCCCCCACGTTAGCAGAGGAGCTAATAAAAGTTCTCCAGGTGGAGGGTAAATTCTCCTCCATTCAGGATCGAACAGCAGGTTCACATAGTGTAGCTACTCTTGGGCGCCCCTAGTGCACCAGGCTGGTACTACACCCCTAGTGCACCAGGCAGGTACTACACCATGATTTTCAAATCACTTACCCTACCTTTAACTGGTTCTGGAGACTGGAGGTGTTGGATCATTCTGAAAACAACAGGATGGCTAATGGCCCATAACTGCTTGTGAAACGGTGGCCCTGTGAGAAATACAACATATTTGTCTTGTTTGTTGGGGGGGGGGGGGGGGGGGGGGGGGGGGGGGGCACCAGAAAGCATTTGTGCTTAGGGCACCCAAATGGCTAGCAACGGCCCTGCCTATAGCCATGACTACCTTGCAGATTTATACAAAGGTTAAAATAAATGAAGATGAATAGAATACAGTTAGCATGTTATGTTTGTAGACAGAAGCCCTGTTCATTCGTTGGTGGTTTCCAATCAGTAGTCCGGGGGCCACCAGTGGTCCTTAAGAGGGTTCCAGGTGGTCCCCAGTTAAACGATGGAGAGTTGGTTATACCAAATGGACCCTAATAGATCTTTAACTCTTGAGAGCGTAGAGTGAAACCAAATGGACCCTTACAGGTCCATTTGGTTTCAGTCTATGCTCCCAAGAGCTAAATAATTGTTAAACATCTGAATTACTTGCTTAATGAATTTCAATCATCTCTACACAGAAGAAGATTGTTATTTTGTTCTATGTTTTTCTGCTATCTGTCATAAATAAAGCATGGAAATGTGGACAAAACGAAAAGATCTTTACTTTTAGGTCTGAAACCTCATCAAATGGTAGCCTGTGGCTAAAATGCAGAAAAAAATAGTGGACCCTGGTATCAAAATAGTTGAAAACCAATGATCTACCCTGTAGGTCTTTGGTTTTCAACCATTTTGATACAAAAGCTGTTGCTGTAGATTCTACAGCAACAGCTTTTGAATCAAAATGACGGAAAACCACTGATCTACAGCAAAAGCTTTTGTGTCTAGTTGTGCTTTCGTTTTGAAATGTAGCCCATTGTACAAACTGTGAAATAATAGAATGTTCAAGAATCAATCCGTCAATCAATCAAAGCTTCCCGGTTCGATGCCCGCGACTCCTCCTCCTGGCTTCAATGTCAAAGTGTCCTTGAGCAAGGCGCTGCGACTGAGCCCATAAACTGCTCCCCATGAGCAGCCTGGTGGCTGTCATGGTTTAATTCCTGCACCAGCAGGGCTAAATGTAATGCACTTGGTGAAGGTCAACGGCACCACATAAACGCACACCCGCCTTTTACCGTTTTAAGACGTTCTCTGCGGACGAGGAAAGAACACCATCAATTTTGCTGTTCAAATATTTGCTGAACAAATATTTTCGAAACACCCAAAGACAGGACGGCGCTTTATTATGACAGGCATTAACAGCAGCTGCAAACAAAGATCGATGACTTATCGCCGCTCTTTATATTGCACCGTTCAGAGCAAAAAACACATCTTCTCTGTGTCCTTCAGCCTATAGCAGTGTATTATTACACTGCAGTGTTAGAGCCTAGTCAGTAGTCACTACCACTGTTGGGCAGTAACAAATATTACATGTTACTGTGTAATATTACATTTTCCAGCAAAAAGTAGTGTAATGATATTACTCTACAGACAACAGATAACACCAGAGATGTTCAGTAGTCTGTAGGTCCTAATCCACCGCAGCATTCTGCACACATGATGGACACTACAAGTTGTCGCAATTGTTGCATGTTGTCACTAAACAACAGTGTTGTAAATCTCTACTCTTTTGTACTGCGTAAACGTACGTTGATTCAAGCAATATGTCATATAATATATAATATTACTTTTTCTAAGGGGTCATAAGTAAAGTAGAGATAATGTTATTCAACACTGGTCAATACACACTAGCCTACTTTGTTTCAAGTCATTTCAAAACTTTTCAAAAGTACTGTAGTTCTACAAGCAATCGTGATTGTACATCGAGTAACTAAAGTTTTCAAATAAATGTAGTGCAGTAAAAGAAAAATATTTGCACTGGAGAAGTAGTGCCGTATAATTTGAATTTAAGTACGCTACTGGCCTGAATATTGAATATATATGAATACATTTTGACATTCAATATTCTATTCCCACAAATGAGTCTTGAAAAATGGTCGTCATATAACCAGAGTTGTTTTATATTCGGAACAATGCAGGTACATGTTACTTTCCAACCATGCCAGCACTAGTAGGGCTACGATGAAAGCATTCTCTGTTTCTGTCTGCCCAGCGCAGACCCACCATGGGGTTCAGACAGAAGCAGGTCCACCCCCACATAAAGCTGTCTGAAGAAGACATTCCATATTGTGTGATTATGAATGCCAAAAATGTTCTAGGTTAGACCTGTCTTACAATGTGCCTAATTGGCATAGTTTTCATAGTTTTATCAAGGTTAGGGTTGGTTAATGTTAGGTATATAAGAGGAACTGTCAAGCACAGCGATAATAGACCAGGCGGCTATGGACTGATTCAGAAACAGGCCTCATGGTCACAGCTAACGTATTTCTTGTAGGCAGAGACAGTATATCTGCGGTGTAAACAGTCGGATCTTCTAACACATTACAAAGAACATCGGGACGAAACCAGTGCAGTCTTATGGCTGCTCCCACAATGGTAGCAATAGTGAAGGTCCTGAAAAATACATATCAGTCTATCGCAATACCCAATCTTTCTGTGGTATGAACACAAGGCTGCTGTACTTTATACATCATGAAGTACAGCAGCCTTGTGTTCAAACAACAGAAAGATTGGGTGTTCGGACTAACGTCATGCATTTTTCAGAACGTCACTGCTCGTCTCAACCATTAATCAATGGCTCTGGTCTCAGCCACTGCAGTGTATTTTTTTTTTTTTGACATTTCGTTTTCTCTCCGAAGTTGAATGTTGCCATCACTGTTGGAAAAGGTAGAAACTACACAGGTTCAATCCTGATGTTCTGCATGGCATCTTTGCAAAGTTAGTGTCAGTAAAAAGCAGGCAAAATACTTTTTACGTTTTAGTAAGTAGTAACTTTCCCTTTCAATTTACCGGAGAAGAAGATCTGTTTACACTGCAGATTTGTTGTCTGCTCCTACAGGTGAACAAATACGATATCTGTGACCATGAGACCTGTTTCTGACTCGGTCTATAGCAGTGGTTTTCAACCGGTGGTTCGGGGACCACCAGTGGTCCTTGAGAGGGTTCCAGGTGGTCCCCAGCTAAATGATGGAAAGTTGATTAATGCAATGTAATTCTTTGAAAGCGTAAAAATGAAACGAAATGGACCCTTGCGTGTCCCTTTGGTTTCATGTTTACACTCTCAAGAGTTAAAACATTCATCATCTGAATTAGTCTACACAACTATAGACTGTGGAATGATCTGTATGTTTGCCTGTTTTGTTTCCGAAATCCAGCCTGGACTTGTGGACAAAAACAAAAGAAATCTTTAGTTTTGGGGTCTGTGTGGCTAAAATGTCATCAAATGGTGGTCCGTGGCTCGAATTTTGAATAATGGGCCGTGGCGTCAAAATGGTTGAAAACCACCAGTCTATAGGGAATGTCCAAATAAGAACCTCGGTACAACGCGTGTCTCAAAACCCGGGACTGTCGTGTCAGCTCCTCCCATGTTTTGGGCTTGTGGATCTGCTACTTTTTTGCCGTAACATTGGGAGTGTGTTCAAGTTAAGTATGGGGCGTTAAACACACAAACAGTTCAAATTATGCAGATAAGAGGTTTCTGCCGACAGCAGAAATGGACCAACCGGAGAGAGACTAATGGCATGATTTAGTGAAAAAAAGCTGTTATCAACGTGCATAACCTCATTGTACCATCATCAGCAGCAGGGCTATTATAACGTCAGGAAGAAAGCCATGTTTTTTGGTTGTTTTTTTATCCTGTGCAACGTCGGTCGAGGACACACAAGCTGCCGCGAGATATGATCGCCAGGGACCGAGAGGGAGCAGCATCTGTTGATGATAAATTCCCTGGCACGGCGTTCTGTATTCGCCTGAATAGGACAGTCTTTAATGGAGTATTTGGCTGCGGTATTACGAATGCCATTATCCATAATTATGTTCCATATGCTCCAGTGAAGTGATGATAGCGCGGGGAATCGCGCCGGCGAGGCACGAACCGACGAACGCAGAGACTCCACGAGTCCCCTATTGGACGAGGGCCATTATTAGACGTCACGTGCACGCCCGACACCTACCGTCACGCACACGCGTGCGCACACTCACACACATGCACCCCCCCACACACACTCACACATGCATGTGCACGCAAGTGCACACACACACACACACACACACACACACACCTTAGCTGTCCATCGTGTACGATGATGACGCTTGCTTCAGGGAGGGGGGGGGGGTGTCACACACACACACACACACACACACACACACACACACACACACACACACACACACACACACACACACACACACACACACACGCACACACACACACACACACAACAGAATCATGTGTGTTCATTTAAAAGGGCTCTTAAAAATATAATTATAATGATGTGAAGTATATTCTGATAACCTGATGTCTCTCCAGGATCATTATCAGAAAATACATTTTCATTTTGCGATATTATTTAGTATTTCCAATGGGGAGAGGGAACTCACCAAGTACCTGCTGTAGGACACACACAAGTGAAACTGGAATCGATAAAACAAAAACAAAAATCGATAACAACAAAACAAAAACTTGTAGACAAGGTTGGTACTAAAAATAAAGCACTCCACACAGCAAGGATGACTATTGGATTTTTAACAATAAATGTGCTTTTCTTGTTCACAAAAACATATCACTTTACCTCCCCCTTTAAAGTAGCAGCGCAGCAGGATTCATGCTCAAATGTGAGATCAGGGCCAGACTTTAAGCTCAACTGTGAGCACCGAGGCTGCTAACCAGACAACATACCGTGGGTTCGACTCCCGAGTTTGACAGCTTTTGCCACGTTTCACTCCCCATCTCTCTCCCCTTTTCCTGTCTAACTACTGTCAACTATCAAAGACCCTAACCCGCACCCACCCAAAGGGAGGCATACTTTGGTTAGACAGCATTGGTCAGACATGCATTGGTTCTCTTGAGAGGTTAGGTTAGGGTTAGGGTGAGGAATGCATGAAGGCTCGGCCCAGATAACACTCAGAGCAGCCGAAAAGTTGCGACAATGAGGGGTCAGAAAACTGAGCTCTCGGGGGTTCTGTTGCAGCCTGAGAGAGGGACAAAAGAGGGACATTTTAATATGTTCCTGAGAGTGTACAAATGTGAACCATTTACCTAGCGGGTCTATGTGGTCCCATTTGTACACTCAGAAAACTAAAAGAAAAATCATTAACATGGTGAAACACCACTTGATCATAGAGCCGCCATTGGACTGATCCCATGAAGTGAACAGAGTTTGCGACAGCATAACTCTGTCTATACTCATGGCCAAGTATTATTTGTGCTGAGCCTTCCTGTTACCGGGGTGAGGGTTAAAGATGTTGTACCGTAGTTGTCCAACCAATGGTATGTCTAATTAAAAGCATACACCAACATAAAAAAGCCCAAAAACAAATCTTTTAAAGGTGAGATCAAGGTGAGAAAAAAGTACTGTATTGTACTGTATATAAGACGAATCCGGTTATAAGACGACACACATTGTTTAAGACTCATTTACAAGAAAAAGAACATTGGATGTCAAATTGTATAGCCCCATGAATATAAGACATCCCCATTCTTAGGATATTTCCATTGGGAAAAATGTCTTAAATTGAAGCCAATAGGTTAAACAAAAACGTAAGAAACTAACATTACATTGACAGCCAACTAGTGACACACAATTCTTCACAAAAATCAGATTGGATAGGGGTATGACACAGGCACCATAGCATAGCTCCATAGCAGAGCTTTAACTCGGACGCTGCACAAACACACAGACCCCGTCCGTCTCTTTCGGGGGTCAATTTGGTTACTCCCTCTCAGAGTTGGAATTAATTAACACTCTGGAGTTTACCGATGGTGTTTGTATATCACATTATATACACAGAGAGCGTCCCCAGAACCCGCGGTGCACCCAACCAACTCCATATGGTTGTGTATTATTTACATCCACTCCTGAGACTGGGAATCCGGAGGCGCACGCCAACTCCATATGGTCACGCTTTGGAGCTCGGTCACGGAACATTTTCTCTTCATTAAAAATGCAGTGAAAGGATAACAGGTGAAGGAGGAGGCAGCCCGGGACAGAGTGGTACAGAGAGCGCGATGGTTCTCAACGTCGGGGCCGAGGACTTCAGAGGGTTCTCAACGTCAAAAATGTACCCACACATAGGCGTGCATACATAGACGTCAAGGGGGGTTTGAGCACCCCCTAGTGGCCCTCTCTGGACCAACATGCCCTTTTTAAAAGAGCAAAAAGATGCTGAAATGCTGTTTTCTATGCGTTTTTAACCCCCCAAAACTCAATTTTCCGCCCTCCTGGTTACATTTGAGCACCTGCCCTTGAAACACTCTGTGCACGCCAGTGTACCCACACAAGGTCTGTTGTGTGACTCTGAGAGTGCCAAAGTGCTGCGTTCAGGAGCATGGTTACGGTAGCTGCACGATGGAAACGACTGGAGACAACTACTCCATCAACGAGAGCAAACTGAGGATCTACAACAGTGGTTTTCAACCAGTGTAACTGGTTACTCTTGAGATCAAACGGACTCCAAACGGACTCTTCATTTCACACTCTCAAGAGTTATCCTATTTAACAACTTCATTTTCAAGGATCTACACAATTAGAAAATGTAGACGAATTGTCTAGTTTTTCAGTTGAAAATCAAACTTGAAAATCCTCAGTTCTACCACTTTTTCAAGACACATGTTCGAATACTGGATTGTGATTGGCTTAAAAGAGTGTTAAATGGGACAATCCTTAGTTTTGGGTCCGAGAGGCACCTAAACTCAACATCAAATGGTGGCCCGTGGCTAAAATGCAGAATAAATAGTGGGCCCTGGTATGAAAAAGGTTGAAAACCCTTGATCTACAACACCTCCGTCCTCTCCATCCTCCTCTATGTGAGCTGAAACCCGGCCTCTCAATAAGTCTCTGGCTGCCAGAGTCTACGGCTTTGACAGCCAAGCACAATAGAGGGAGATAAAATGGCAAGACAGGGTCTCCGTCACATCACACTGCGGGAACATACCAAACAACCACACACGTCCCAACTGGCAGCACAGCAACAGATACACTTGTACTGTATGGCCATGTAAAGAGACCCCTCCCCACCAAGAGACTTCCATACAGTAGATACATAGTCTAAATGGCTCGAGGCAGAGTCTCTGACGTAGTCCACCAGCGGCCATCTTACCAAGGTACTTCAATACAGTATGCTCTATGGCCGCTCAAACAAAAACAGTCAAACGGATTGGTTTATTACAAACGTTTTATCAATGTGGCTATTGATTAGGAATGCTTATTTGATCATTTTATATAAACATCATATAAAGGCACATGTATGCGGCCATCTCTGACATTTACAACAAACCAATCCGTTTAAAAATCGGTTGAAAATTGAGCGAGTTATTGCCATTTTAAAAGTATATGCCGCCCCCGCCACTGAGCATGAGACCTGATGATGAGTTGAAGAAGGAGTGCGGCAAAAGGCAATTCTCCTGAACACTGACTGACTGACTGACTGACTTTGGTCATGGCCTGGAAAATACTGGAGCAAATGAATGCTGCATTCAGGGTCTGGAGAGGGCTGCAGGGAAAAAATGGCAGGGGCTGAAAACACCTTTGATGTGTATGAGTGCATGCACTGCACGTGCCTGGTGGTCTCAAGACAAACTGTATCTTCCTCAGTCTATTAATACTACACAGCCTGTTAGTCAGCCGCCCCCGTCGTCTCTCAAAGTGCACAAATTAGCCGGTTTAGGTGATGACTTAATGGTGTTGTCTATGAGCATCTCTTTAGGAGATCTCTATAAGTATCTCTGGTCACTCCGCTCACTCCGCTCACGCACAAGTAGGCCATGGCCTACTCGCAATGCGTACGTTGGCAATCTGCCGAGTGCAGATCGAGTTTTTAATTGCCATTCCTTCTGCAACTACCTAGATAGATGGGTTTTGACCAATTTACTTTCCAGTAGGAGTTATTATTTATGTGGGTTGGGTATGGGGTATGCTACATTTTCATAGCTTCCTGACGTTCAGACAGACTGCTCGACGCCGCGGAGGAAGCATTGTGGAAAAACTGTGGCAGGTGCAAAACAACACATATATCTGTCTGCCGTGAAGACTGATGATGACGGTACAGTTACTACAGCACACCCACCCACAGCAGCGGAAACGGAAAAGAATACCAACGCAAATTAATGAAGTCACAAACACAAAACTGCACCCATTCCCCAAGAAAAGAAAAGACAAACAAATGAGCGGCAAACGCCAAGAGCCAAATGAGCCCCGAAGCCACTTGAGTGCCGTCGTCGTCGTTGTTGTTTTTTTCCTGTGTATCGGCTGATAGATAGGAAAGCAAAAACATCCATTAATATGCTTGGCTCCCCCCTCGAAGTTCACCTTGAGTCAATAGAAAATGAAACATCAGAGAGCGATTTCATGGCAAGGCTTTTGGTGGATAATATCACTTTAACGAGGGAAGTTGAGCAGAAAATTGGATTCACTGTGGATTTGCCTTCCATTATGCATAATGCACTGCAGTGGCTCAGACGCTTCCTTTCCCTCCGAAAAGAACACAGACAGAGAGGGGACTGTCGACCGCTGACGTGATCCGGACTGATGTCTTATCAGACCTGGAATTGACTATCTCTGTATTTCTTACCTTATTTGACCGGTGGGTAATACAATGGGGTGGGGTGGTGGGGAGGGGGTGTAAAGTGGCGCGTAAAGTGGACGCAGATGTGGCTCGTCCAGCTTGTACCGGTATAGCTCGTCTATTCTTGCCACATAAATTATAACTAAAGTTGCAGTGAAAAGATTTTTTTTTCCACACTTTTAAACCACATCTGTGGTCGGGCGTGCCTACTGTAACAACGGATGCCACAAAAAAGATATGGGATGGCACAAAATTATTTTTTGTGTAATTTTTAAGGATGTCCCGATTTCCAATCCGATGCCAATACCACCATTTTTACGTTAGCCGATACTGATACCAAATACTGATACCAGAATAATAATATAGAGAGAATAATAATACTGGTAAATATTAATACAAAAAAGTAAAAATGTTCTTATATGAAGTCCACCAACCGGGAAGAACACTTCTCCTCACTCAAATGTGCACTTGGGCAACAATCCACATGCAAATTCCAAATACCAATATGACCCAATAATGACAAATAAGGGCCAATACTGATACTTTTTCCAATACCCATCCAGTATTTGCCGATGCCAATATCGCTAAAAAGGGCCGATCCGGTACTTTTTTCCATTACCGATACAGTATCGGGACATCCCTGGTAATTTTATATAAAAACTCCAATAAAAAGGTTCCTGAACACAAAACCATGCTGTATGGCAGGCCTGGCCAACCTGTGGCTCTTGAGCCTCATGCGGCTCTTTGGCTGGTTTCATGTGGCTCTTAAGGGCCTTTCACATGACAAGTGTCAAAATTGCTGGGCCTGGCGCAGCCATTCATTCCCTATATTATGATTATAAAATCGATTTTGTGTGTGAGCTCACAATGTTATATTTTTGTTTGTGGAACTGGTTCAACTGAGAGTTTGTGTGTGAGACAGTGCACACAATGTTAATTATTGAAAACAACTGGCCTACATAATCCATCAATTTTAAACCGGTTATCCGAAGTCGGGTCGTGGGGGCTACGAGTCATCATGTTGGTGTGTGATGTTTACAATAAATCTGGCTGAGCAGAGGTCTGTGTGTGTGAGAGAGAGGAAGGGATGGAGTGATGTTCATGTGTGCCCATCTGTATGATGTGGCTCTTTGCAGCAACACGGTAAAAAAGTGGCTCTTAGTCTCTGACTGGTTGGCCACCCCTGCTGTATGGTGATGTACAAAGAGCTACGCATCAATAAAGGCCAATAGAAATGAAGCTGACCTGTTTTTTTATTCCATTTCTGAATCACGTTCCAAACAGGTGGTTTTGATTACAGAACTAGTTCTCTTTTTTAATCTCATTCAAGGTGATATCCATTCAGACATGCAGTACTACTCATGCTAAAATATGAACCTGAAAACATTCTTAGAAATAAGCTGCGAAGAACTATTGGGCTCACCAACTGTAGACAAACAACTCTGCATGTAGCATAGCATTCGTCACCATCAACTGAAGGGATGCTACACTCGTCTTCACAGCCGAACATTTCAGCTTTAAGCCTTTTTTTTTTTTTACACTGAGACACATGCAAATCTTGGTGGCGCGGTCGGAGCTGGCCCTTGTCTTGCAGATGCAAAACCACATTAGGTGTCAGCATTTCAATTGTGGGATGAATCGTTAGCAGTACAGTGGGGTTGTTCCTTGTCCTATTGCAAAACGATAGTTTCAATAGGGCTGCAACTAACGATTATTTTCATAATTGATTCATCATTGAAAAGGAGCCCAATCTATCCACACAAGAAGTACCTTTGTTTGGAACCCCTACTACAACATACCCCTACTACAACATACCCCTACTACAACATACCCCTACGCATGATGTTTTTTTGTGTCTTAGTGCATTTTGTCTAAAATAGACAAAATGCAAGGCTGCAAGCTCACCGTGAGCCTGTAGATGTCCGATTTTGTTATTTTGAACTATATTTAAGAACTGTGCAAGCCTTTTGGAAAATATTATGAGATCCATAAAAAGGGGATGCCATGCTGAAAGTGGAACACGAGCATCAAATTGAACATGAATTGAATTTCAGATTCTATTATAAAAAATCCATTGGCTGATTTTCTGAGGTTTTTTCCACAAATGGATCCAACTTTGGCCATGAAAACCATACTGACGGTTGCATTATCGAGCATAATAATCTCCCAGCGAAAACCGCACAAGGACGCAGGCAAGGATTCATCCCTCTGCCTCGTATAACCCAAACGATGTAACTAAATCTTCTCGTGAACAACAGAGCAAAGACCACGGCGGATCTCTCTCTGTAAAGCTACACTAAAGTAAAACCACATTCAATCACCATTACAGAGTATTTTTTCCCATGCAGTTTGTTCTTTAATTTCCGTATATCCGATGCATTAGAGGAATGAAACGCTGAGTGCACCTGTCAGATTAAGGGGATTGTAAAGTATTCCACGGTGTTATGTGTTGACTGTAACAGTTACATGTAATCGCATTCTCCTGTCAAGTGGATTGGAGTGCTGGGATTCTATTTTTATTGGGGGCGAAAGGGCCTCTTATCCCAAAGCGCGCACAACATCACATCCCCTTTCCGCATCCTAGATTTTATATTTGGATTGGGGAGAGAATGCAGATTAAATATTTACATGTTTTGCATTCTGTGTTAAGTGTGTGTGTGTGTGTGTGTGTGTGTGTGTGTGTGTGTGTGTGTGTGTGTGTGTGTGTGTGTGTGTGTGTGTGTGTGTGTGTGTGTGTGTGAATACTGTGCACACATACACACATACACACACACACACACATTTACACACACAGATGCTTGCATTTATAACAGAGGAGAGAATGAAACGGATCCTCTTTTATGTTGCACAGCTTTGATTATTGCTTTCCAGTGTTGCATTAATATTCAACATTCTGCACTCAAAGGACCGTCTGAGTCAACATCAATTTGTGCAATCTGAACAGCTACAGTGGAACTGACGGAACTGACGTGGTTGCTCACAGCACTGCCTACAGTACCATTGTATTCGGTCCGTCTGTTGACCCCTCCTCTGTCTCTCTGTGTGCCTGCGTGACTGTGTGTGTGCGTGTGTGCGTGTGTGCGTGTGTGCATGTGTGTGTCTGTCTCATTGGTGTAAAAACTACTGACATGTTTTAAGTATCTCAAAGTACAAATACTCTGTAAGTAAAAGTCCAGATTTAAGATTGTACAAATGTACACCAGTGGTATGAAATATTGGGTGAAAAAAACAGGTTTTCAAATTATGCACAAATTCTATACAAATCGTTTGAAATGAGCAGCTCTATACACGCACAAAACATTGGAGGTTATGGTTAACATGATTAGACATTTAGAGGTTTGGCATAGGAGCTGGAGTTATACAGTACCCGTGCCTGATTTGTGTGTTCTTGTGTGTCGCCCACTGAAAAATAGCTGATCTGAGCTTGTAGATCTGCCATTTTCCGCAATAGGGTCAGAGTTATGAAGGGCAAGAGCAAAATGTTCAAATGAAATTTGCAAAATTCTGCAGTCCTGAAACACTGCTTATGTTCTCACAAGTATGGTATAACCCCCTAAGAACTGAAGACAAATATGTTCTAAATCCAGTTGACTGATCTGTTTCTATCCTTCTCAGACCTGTTCATGTCAACTTCTCAAGGACAAGTTGAACAATCAAGGACAAGCTGATTCTGCACAATCACTGTATTGCAAGCTTTTGGTCTACTTTCACAACTCCCACTATCATCCTATACTGTAAATGCTGTACATTACAGGCTTACAGCAATTGTTTTCAACCATCTTCTTGACACCAGGGCCCACTATTTATTTAGCATTTGAGCCACAGACCACCATTTGAGGACAGTTTAGACCCGCAGACCCAAAACTAAAGATTTCTTTTGTTTTTGTCTACCATTCCAGGCTGGTTTCATATACAAAACAGGCAAACATCCCATAGATCAATTGTAGGCCAATTCAGAATCAGATGATGAATATTTGAACTATTGAGATTGTAAAATGAAACCAAATGGACCCTTGCCGGTTCATTTGGTTTCATTTTAGGCTCTCAAAGAGTTACATCTGGTTAACCAATTTTCCATCATTTAGCTGGGGACCACCTGGAACCCTCACAAGGACATTGGTGATCCCCAGACCACTGGTTGAAAACCACTGCATTACAGCATTCAGTACACAACGCCGTTGGTAGTTGCTCGACAAAACTCTAGTGTTTGAGGAATGTGACACCAACTCATCATCTTTCGACGGCAACCTGCGCCAGCACTGAATTCCTGCATCACCACTGAATCCCCCACACTGCTCAAGGAGATAGTCACTAGTAACTGTACACAAATCCAAAAAGCACTGATGCCGTTAAGTATTTTTAAGAAATGTTTTCCTACATCCGCATGCTGTTTTGCCAGCCTTGATGTCCCGCCCCCCTGTCGGCGACTGGATATCAGAAGCTGTAAAGTTGGCGCTGCTGCTTGCTCCTTGGATTTTCGTGCAGTTACTAGTGACTATCTGCTTGTGCGGTGTCAGGGATTCAGTGGCGACACAGGTTTTTGTGAAAGAGGGTGTTCCTCAAACATTTGAATTTTGCCAAGCAGCGTCTCAAGAACACAGTTTGGTTCAGGTTTGGCGCCAGTGTTGATTTAAGTGGCTAGGTCAATAGAAAGTAACTTCAGTGCCTCAGCAGGTGGCTTTATTTTTGCATTTTAAAGTGGCTAGAAGCTAATGTGACTATGTGTTTGTGTGCAGTACAGTACCTGTTCCGAAACACTGATGTCCTCACAAGTGTGGACAGTATAATACAAACGTGTGTGTGTGTGTGTGTGTGTGTGTGTGTGTGTGTGTGTGTGTGTGTGTGTGTGCGTGTGTGCACGCTGTGCAGGTCCTACAGATCTTTTCCCTAGTGTTTTCCTACACACCTGCCTTCAGTCACATGATCATCACCTTCTCTCAGCCAACACACCTGGTGCTACCCGTTAGTTGTATGAACCCTGCCTGGCTCTGATCTTCTTTTACTGCTGCACCATTCTAGCTCCACAAAGAGCTGCACATGGCTGGACAAGACCTATGTGTCGTTGCTTTCTTTTTTTGAAACTGAAGGTGTTGGGATTTGTCAGGAATGCAGCCATCGTTTTGGCCCCCGATATGACCATATAAGACAAGTCGCAGATAAGTCGCCGATATAAACAGCGTCCCACCCCAGGTGTTTTTTTAATGTTCCGGCATCATAAAATTGTGCTAAAATACTTTAATAATCATGACAGCAGCAGCTAAGGCAGCCTCCTATTACTACTGTCACTTTGACTGTACCTTTGTATAATCATACTGGTGCAAAATCTTTTTCACTGTCACCTTTTATTCCAGTTAAATAACAAAACAAAAAAACAAAAAAAAAAACAACAACAACAATTGGCTGCAAAACGGTTATCTGTGGTTCTGTACCTCTATCATATTGGCTATCACATCATTCAAAAAAATTAAAATCCATATCCATTCAGACTCTGAAAAATATCGTATAGGGGGAAAATACATCTGACGGATGTTCCAAGTCGACAATTCTGTGATATACGCATCGTCTCGGCCTTAGATTGTGACCAGGCTTTTCTCTTTGCAGTTGAGTATAGCTGGGACCGGGGCTAGCTCAAACGTGATGTCACTATCCATTCTCCTACACCTGAGATCACACGATTCTCATTTTTCACCATGTAAAAATTAATCTTTAATTTTCTTTAATTAATCTTTAATTTTTCAACTAAATAATTAGTTCCTGAATGTTACTACACTCAAAATGTGGCACGCACCTGCAGCCAACTCCCTTGGCTTTATTAAACAGACAGCATCAAAGTGCTTGGCGTAAACCTCCCTCAAAGTATCTAGCACTAGCAAAAACACAATAACTAAAACGAATTAGACAGCCAACTACTGCTGCACCATTCTTGCTCAAATTTAAATTTAATGAGATCACATATACAGTATAGGGTAGGTGTCTGAATCTAGATCTCTATCTTGTTTTTTTTTTTAGCCTATTAATCATGCAGCAATATACTCTGATCCCACTCATCGTCACATTGTTGTTTCAGCTTCAGAGGTTCCTTACAGGCCTTATTGATTTGGTCTTTGTTTGTGTCCTACAATAGATTGTACCAATGACCTTTTCCTGTGTTCAGGATCCTTCCTGCCTGACCTTCAATGGTGGAAAATACATTTACTCAAGTACTGTAGCCTACTTAAGGCAACATTTAAGGCAAGTTTAAAAACAGAATCTAACTCCACCTCACCTCCACTCTATTGGCTCATTACGAAACTGCTGGAGACTGCTGTGCTGTGATTGGCTAAAACGCGGCCTCAGCTCACGTAACCCCCCACACATTAGCCACGTCTGTCCTCAGCCCGACAAATGTTTTGTTTTCATGATTTGTTGACAACAACAAAGTTCTGGATTGTCTGCAGGACGAAGCAAGTGTCTGTCTTCAGGGAAACACTGCAGCATCAAAGTAGAAGCAACGTAGAGGGGAAAAAAGCAATAAATATAGCTATATATCTATTTTAATTTTTCGCTAAAAAGCTGTACTACTACAGCTATTAAGCTGTACTATAAGCTCACATGCATTGCAACATACAAACAAACCTTCTCACTTAATATATACTATATGTATGTATATATATACTATACATTTGTTGCCCGCAATGCCCCTGGGATCTACTCCTGGCTGGATCCTCCTTTTACCATACACCAATATGACGATGCCAACATCGATGTTTAAAATAACAATCTAGCAGATATCCAATGCTGAAACCGATATTTAGTTGAATTTTTGATTTCCCTCTTTTGTGCTAGCAGAACGATACATGTTCAATACAATAAATACAGGTTCAGAGGTCACAGAATTGGTAGACTACCACCATCGGTTAATGTCAGTTTTATTTCCCAATAACGGCATTGACCCCTAACAGCAAATATCATCTGATGCAAATTATGTGGCCGATGCAACGATCCATCACTACGTAGACTTCGAAAACAGCAAATCTGCAAGCTCACGAGATGGAACTGGAACTGTTCCTGCCTGTTCTTATGGCGGAAGGCATACTTTGGTTTGACATAGCACCAGAATAAGGTGGGTGAGGGGTACGCTAAGGGTTGGGAGAGGGTTAAGGTTAGGTTAGCCCCTCGACACGCAGGCTTTCATTTTCGTCTGCCTGCCGCAAAAAGGGAAAGCCTGGAATAAATTGTTGGCCACAGTGGCTTAGAAGTGGGAGTCACCCTTCTGGGTGTGCATGGCTCCAAATGATGTGACGTGGCCACGGCCCCAGATAGTGGCTCCAGGCTTGAAGCAACGATCCCTGGTGGCCAAGTTTGGTACTGCAGGCGGGTGGAATTCATGCACGAACGCCGGAGAGCACGCACGCTCGTTTGCTTTGTGCACGCGGACAGGGCAGTTTGTGTTTAAGTTGTTTTCTGAATAAACCAGCGGTCCTCACGTCATATACTACCTCTCAAAACACAACGGATGTATTATATGACAGATAATAAGCTCAATGCAAACCCACAAGCTTGTTTTTTGATGCTTTTTGATGTTTTTTTCCTTTGCTCGTGCGCGACGGCACTCGTTCATGGTTCCCATAATCCCTTGTGTCGGGCGCGTTCATGGAGAAATACTTCCGCATTTGGGCACCAAATTTTGGTGCCCAAATGCGGAAATAGGCGCACTTCCGGCGGTCTTCCGGGTGCTTCAAAGCGCCATGAGCAACTTGTATTGAAATGAATAACAAGGGGGCGGGGTGTCGCTCCAGTCCGTTCTCTATTATTTTATTACTCTATGGACGTGGCACAGCACTGGAGGGGCTGAGGGAGGGGCCAGAGACGACGACATGTTGGTGAGAACAAATGAGATCTATCGGCTCATCTGAGCCGGTCCCCGCCCCTCTAAGGCCAAAATGATGTCAGGCTTAGTTTAGGTTTATATGTGCCCCGTGGAGGTTATAGGGTTAGAGCGCACACACTTTCCTGTGTCTGCGCTCTACTGTACATGTGAGTTCGCTCTGAACTTCATGACAGTAATAATTGGCGTGAAAATAAGTGAAGACATATTAAATTTGACAAAGTGAACTTGTAAACCCCGAAAGGTGTCTCGAAACGAAAAGAACACACAAAAAAAAACAACAAGAAACTGTGCAGATGTGAGGAGGATTAGTCTCTCTGACACTTCGCAGCCCTTCCTTGCGCAGATAAAAAAAAAAAAAGCCTGTCTGAGGAAGGCAGTCAATGTTTCATTTAATACGCTTCACAAGAACAATTTCAGTGTTTTAAGAGGGGTGTGGGGGGAGGTGGGGAGGGAGGGGGGGTACAGTATTGCTGTAAGTGATGTTTCCAACCCTCTTTGTTCATCCTCAGCCCATATTGTGACAGTTAAAGGGGGGGATGGAGTCATCCAACTCCCAGGGAAACGTGCTCCATTTCAGCACCACAACACAGAGCACTGGCTGTTGCTACGGCAGCAAACTGAAATCAAAGCAGCTTCTATTGGCCATCCCCGGGGAGGGTGTGTGTGTATGTGTGATGTGCTCGCGCTGCTTCTTCTCTGATGCTTCTCTCTCCTGTCATCATCACCGCCAGAGAGACCAGTACTAGCTAGTGCGCTGCCTCTGGTGCCCTTTGCACATGCACATGCACATGCACATGCACGCGGACACTCACACACTCACAAACTCACTCACGTGCACCTCCTCACCAGCTCCCCTGCGGGAGCACTCGCCAACAAGAAACTAGAAAAACACAATCGTCAAAGCTACCAGTTTGTGAAAGTACGGACGTGTAGTCACACATGCACACATGCATGTGTGGCCGGGTATTACAGGTACAAACATTACTAGCACAAAACAGATACTTTTAGGATAGTGATTTGTGCCATTTTTGTACTTTTTGTTTTATTAAACCCAACTCAAAGCCAAAGATGAATTGCCATCCACTGCCACTGTCACACTCCCAAAATAATGGCCAATGCACTGCAACAAGCTTGTACATCATTGTGTGGACCAGATAAATTGACCTTCAAAACATCCATTCCTCAGATGTAATGTAATGCTCACCCTCACACCGTATGGTAAAACACACGCAAAAAACACACCACACGTGCAAAACATGCGGTACGCCCGCCCACGTACTGTATAGAGAATCACCTCAGGGAATAATAACGGCCATGAAAAGGCTACATATATTATAAGAATGCAGGAGCTGTTTGTGTATCTTTGAGAGCTTTGATCTCACATCGAAGAGGAAAAAGTGATATCTTTATAGCATAGTCAGTGAAAAGCCTGCAGTGAGGAAACCGATCCTGGGGGGAGAGGGGGGGGTATACAAGGTTGTTTGGATATTTTGATGTAAGGAATTGCTTTCGTCAAAAAGTGCAAAAGCAACTCCAGTCTACTTGACACTTTAGATTTGATATAAAAACAGAACATTTTGAAATACCCCAATCTACAATCCAGTGTTGTTTTGTCGACTAAGATTAAAGACACACTCGGCTAAGGTTTTTGAAAAAAGACTAAATCATAAAGTAAGACTAATGAACATAGGTATTTTTATTCTTTTCCTTTCTTTAGCAAATACTTGTACATACGTAAGTATGAGTCTTTTTACAGTAGAAGACAATAACTTGTTCAGACTTGAGAGTGGTTGATCAGACTAAAAGATGTAAAGCCTAAAACTAATACTTCATAATGTTCAATATTTCATTGACTAAGACTAACAGAAGTGGATTTCAGAAGACTAAAAGACTATGGGCTCCATTTTCGCCACCGCTAACCCCTTACCCCTTAACTTCTTTGCCTTTTTAAACTATTAAAAAAAATCAATAGTTTAAATGGCCAGTCTACAAGCTCAGAATGTGTCAATAGATTGGCACGTTGAACTATTCCAAAATGTTTTTCAAAATAGTAAGAAAAATCATAAGGGGTTTAGGATAAGGGGCCCTAAATGCCCTAAATGTGTATTGTCTACAAGCACCCTCCCACGTTGTAGATCTGCAAATGTTGACCTTTCCTATTTGTTTATTTGAAAATGTTCACATACAATGACATGCCCAAAATAGACATGAAAAAACGATGTGGCGGCTGTGTAACTCCCCAATAGCAATGTCATTAAAAACAAAGTCTAATAATATATCGTCCAAACCAAACGGTAGTGGTGCGTGTGTGTGCAGGCTAGTGTGTCTCTGCATATCTTTGCTTTTCTGAGCAGCAGGGGCATTTATTAACCGCACAGCGTGATGTTTTATTCAAATTGTGCACGTTGGTTTTACATGAGCGGTAGGCGCCACTGCCAGTCAATAATACAACATACTGATTTCAGAACAGGAGGGGGACAGGGGGGACAGGGGGACGATGCTTCAGCCAACATACAGTACGTCTTCCATCCCAAGCTATCTATCGCTGTGACCGTGTGTAAAGACACCCCAGCCTTTGTGGCTGTGACCGTGGGTAGGGTATAGGCCCCTGCTGTGCAGTCGCAATCCCCGCTATAATTCACACTTTAATCTTTTTCCGTGGCCACCGTATTTCATCACTTGCCTTTAAATACAGACTCGGCAACCATGCTCTTAAATAATAAACAGAAAGCCGGTCGTATACTCATAATCCTTCCCGAGTGGGAGGAGGAGAGAGGAGGGGGGGTGAAATCTGGCAGGAGGGACGAACAGGCGAGTGATTTTCACATGCACTCACCTTTCCTCCGGGGACAATGATAGGGACAACATGATTCAAAGAGGCTTATGTATGCTAATCAAGCAGGACACCCTCTGCTGTGGGAAGTGCCCTATATGCATGGCAAAGGCATTTTCTTGCCTTAATATGCTATCACACTGTACAGTATGTGCGTGCGCACGCACGCACGCGCGCACGCGCACGCGCACGCACACACACACACACACACACACACACACACACACACACACAGAATCTGAAGCCTTTTTGAGCTTGTTTCCATATCCAATTATGACACCCCTTTGCACACTATACCACAGTCAGCAGCACCCAGGCAGGCCCAGAGATCGATTGGAATCCCATTAACGAGATTCACGTGGAAAAATAATCTCCGAGCGTTCCTCCTCCATAGGTCTAAATCCATCCCGTAATCATTGATAATCATTTCAACTGAGCTGCTGGAGGTATAGATAGATAGATAGAGCGCCATCCATGCATTCATACACACCAGACACTGCAATATATCAGCTTGCATACCCTATGGGCTTTAATCAATCCTCGCAACCCCATTCAGTCTAATGCTATACACAGCAATCAATCAGCTCACCTTCCATCCTAATTGCTTAATCCCCCTGTTTGTAATAGCATCCATGGCATGTTATTGGAGCTACGGGATCTGAGAGTATAGAGCCAATATTAACATCAATTTGGGGTGGAATAGCCCAGCGTGACTGAGGCTATGCAGGTAGCCTACACCTTTTAATATACGAAAAGTCACTAGTCTCAAAAGTCAAAACGCAGCATTCATTTAGACCAGGGGTTTTCAACCTTTTCCATCCCAGGGCCCACCATTTATTCAGCATTTGAGCCACGGACCACCGTTTGAGGACATTTTAGCCCCACAGACCGCCCCCCTCAAACTAAAGATTTCCTTTGCTTCTGTCCATGCCCATTAATCTTCTAGTTGTGTAAACTCGGACTAATTCACATGATGAATATTTTAACTCTTGAGAGTGTAAAAATGAAACCAAATGGACCCGCCAGGGTCCATTTGGTTTCATTTTTACGTTCTCAAGAGTTACATCTGGTTAAACAACTTAGCTGGGGACCACCTGGAACCCTCTCAGGGACCACTGGTGGTCCCCGGACCACCTGTTGAAAACCCCTGATTTAGACATCCTGTACATTCCTGGCAAGAGCCGACTTGGGAACGATGTAAGTTGGGGAACAATGAAAATCAGGTATACATACCCCACCCTAGTATGCAATACCCATTAGATCTGTTGTCATAGAACCCGTTTTAAGTGTCTTTGTCTGTCTGTCTGTATAAGTCCTGTGGAGACTGTCGACAGGGTGCAAACTGACTAGACAGTGAAAATTGGACTAAGGCTGTGGTTGTCATGGCGATTAATTGGCTCAGACAGGATGGACACAGGTGTGGGGAGTAAGTCTCATATTGGAGAATAAACTACTTAATGGTCGTGTGCCTTGAGCTCATTTGGAAATAAAAAAGAACAAGAAAAAAAAACACTTTTAGTCACTTACAACACACAATATCACAATTGTCTTTGTGACATGGGAGTTCTAAAAATGATTGTCACCTGGCATATGTGGGTAGCCTACATACAGTACATCAGGCTAATAGTTCACATCTCCCATTTTAATTAAGACTCCCTCCTAACCCAGACATTTCTATGTGTAAAACAGTAGAAGTGAAAGACATTGGATGTTTTCTATATGACATTGAACTTAAAAGAAGCCAGTACTAAAAACAACAGACGGGGAACAATATGGACATATGGTGCAGGTGTATAGTACATTATGCAAAACGTGTAGGCCTATGCTTGTCATTATTAAGCCTATCATTATTACAAGTGGTGTAAAAGTAACTAAGTACATTTACTGGAGTATACACGCAAGTACCATAATTTGGAGGTATTTCTTCCTTGCTAGTCGTACGTATTTTCAGTACTTTTACTTCTTCTCCACTGAGCTACATTTCAGATCCAATTATTGTACTTTTAAACTTCAATAAAAATCTGTAGTTATTATTACTAGCTACTGTGTGCATTTGTACTTGTAGAATTGAGTTTGTACTTGTGCAATTTCAAAAGATTTGTACACATTTAATACATTTCATATACACATAGTCTACAGTATATATAAGGTTAGGAAACATTGCCTACTTGTGAAATGGGACATATTTACATATTGGGACACAATTACTTTCTACTTTTGAATACATTTGACACCAAATATGTTACCTTTTATTGAATTGTTATTTGTAACAGAGTATTCTACATTGCATTTATTGCATTATTCTACTTTTACTTAAATTGGAATTCCACCCATTTTCAGAGATGTTATGTTGAAATGATTAAAAAAGTAAAAACTACCCTCTATGAAGATGAATGATGACATCACATCACGATAAATCACATCACACCTTGATGATGTGATTTGATGTGATTCACCAATCACCATGTCAATGCTTTTTTTCAGACCTCCATTTCTAGGAAACATAGAAGGGGGGGGGGCTTTTTATTATGTCCACACAACATCTCTAAGGTCTATTAACGACATGGTAAGTAAACAATTTAACAATCTAGCCTAGAAGCCAAGAGGAGAAACGATATGGTCTATTAGTTAGTACAAGAACAGCATTATGCTAATGTGTATTATTTACCTACACACCAACATATACATGCCTGGGGGGCGACTCCCCCTAGCAGCCCCCCCCCCCCCAACCAGCCTGCCAGGCAGCCTGCTGGGGTATGTATTGCCTGGCAGCTGTTTCCCCATCATCCACACCATTAACACGCACAGCTTAATAACGATAACACCGCAATAAACAACGCAGATTGATAGAGAGACCTCTCAATCAAATCAAATCCAAATCAAATCCAAACCAAACCAAAGCCCCACACTTACGTCTCTGAAGCGGTTCCAGTGCTTGATCTTACGGCTGTACTGCGAGATGGTGGAGAGCCACTGCTCGTCTTCCATGAAATTCCCCCCCGGCTTGTTGTCCGCCGTGGTGGCGGCGTCTTTGACGGCGCTGCCGCCGCCGCCGATCAGCTTCTTCTTGGGCGCTTGGTGGTCGCTCTCCAAGGTAGCCCCCTGCACCGCGGCCACCACCATCAGCACCACCACCACTGCCAGCTTCAAGCCGGGGGCGAGGAGGAGAGGCTTGGGGGAGCCGACGTCCATCGCAATTGCCACCATCGCGGACGGTACGAGAGAACGAGACGGCCCTGGTTGGTAACTGTAAACCGTCAAACTGGTCCTGTTTAAGTGCTAGTAGTGTGGCGGCTGGAGGATGGTTTAGATTAAATAGGTAGGAGGAGGATTCTGGATGGCTTCGCTCGCCGCTCTGTTAGACCCAGAAGGAGAGGTGACCTGATTAGCCTACCCTACACTGGATCTGATGCTTCTGCTGCTGCTGCTGCTGCTGCTCAGAGACAGAGAGAGGGGGGGGCAGGGACTCTGAGGGAGAGAGAGAGAGAGAGAGAGAGAGAGAGAGAGAGAGAGAGGAGAGAGAGAGAGAGAGAGAGAGAGAGAGAGAGAGAGAGAGAGAGAGAGAGAGTTGGGGCACTTTTAAAGGGGAATTCCACCAAACATTTTCAACATTATACTGTCATTAATATACCTTAAAGATACCTCCTAGAAATGGAGGTCATTCACATGGTTGAAACACATCTTGATGACATCGTCACCGTGTTAATCATTTTTCTTTTAGGACCTTTCATTCAGAGTGTAATTTCAGTGTACACTCTCGGGAAAAAAGGGGGTGGACGTTTTAGGAGGGGAGAGAGACAATGGTAGAAGGAATACAGAAAAACTATGCAAATTGCAACAATAAATTATATAATATTTTAAAATCAATAATCGATTGGTCCTGCAGCAGCAAGGCTTGTTAGTTGATTATTTTCCCCCCAGGCTCCACTTGTATTATTTATTTAGAAAAGTAACTTAGCACATTTCTTGTAAACTCCAGATATTACAAACTAGTATTCATGATGAAATCATGACATTTATAAACATTAGTTGATTCATAAATGTTCAGTTATCAACCTCGCCAACCTTGAAAAGGCATGGCATATGTGTGATCAAATGTAGCAAACACCACCGTATAGTTGTCGATTGGTCAACAAGTTCCATTGACGGATGACTATACTGTAGGTTTACCATGGATTTCTTAAGTCTAATTAGTCTTTAGACTAATTAATACAAACAGAAGCCATACCACAAACAGACACAACCCCCTCCCCACTAAAAAAGGTAAACACACAGGCATGCCGGTTTATGCAAATTCTGAAAATGAAAAGAGAACTAGGCCAGCACTCAATAATGCAAATCTAAATAAATAACTAACTAATGCAAGTGCTGTCACATATGCAAGCATAAGAGGAGCAAAGATTATTCTGAGCGTGTGTGTGTCTGGTTGATTAGCTAATATCTTGACTATAGTGCATGGCAAACTTCTGCATATCACATAAACAACACAGAGACATCCAGGGATTGTTTGTGATTAAGCCCAGAGGTTTTCAGACTGCGGTCTGGGGCCTCCCTGGATGGCCAGAGGAGCCAGGATCTCACATCTCCTTTTAAATTCAATTCATGTTATGGATGCGGTGAATCCTTTTGAATAAAGCTGAGTCGTCTAGCTCGCTTTTTTCCCTCTTTCTTTCATGTCATATTTTGAAAGCGGAACATCACATAGCAAAAGAACTGAAGTCAAGTTAAAATACCGTAACCAAAAAATCAATACCACTTTCATGACTCTATTTCTCTGGGGAGACATTCAGAAAAGAAAAGAAGGAAAAAAGGAACAAAACAAAAGCTCTTTAATCTATTTAGTGTAGAACAGGCCTATTTATATCGACGCCAAAGGAAGATATATGTTTGCTTGCCATGCACTTGTTTTTTTCCTATCTGACGTTGACTTGACCCAAACAGATCGGAGTCAATAAGGGACAACAGTGATAAGGACTCACTAGAGATCATTCTTGTATGTTCAATAGATCCTTGTTTTGCAGTGTCCAGAATGATGTCCCCACAGATAATGACATGTTTTGTGTGGTTGTACACAGCATCACTGGACCACCCCATCTATAGGGAAGAAATACTCACATATTACATCACGTTTTGCCATCTGTCACTTTGTGAGCTTGTAGATTGGTTATTTTTTAAGGGCCAAAATCTGTTAAGTGGATAGAGTCCCGCATGTTACTGGCAGTGTTGGGACATGTGCATACGTAACTTAATGTATTACATAAAATATAAAAATATATTACCAAAATTCAGTAACTTGTAATACAAATATATTAAACAATCTAATATATTATACTTTTCTTTCTGCATTACTGCACTACTTTCTATATTAGCCTACTTTCTGTCAACCTGTCTCGTTCAAGTGTTCTTGTGAAATTATCTTGACAACTGCAGAAGTTAAATAATTACTTATTTTCTATAATTCGTCATCATTATTTATCGGCTTCCATTAGTTCCATTAGGTCTAATTTCGATTTAGATCTAATTTAACTCCTGTATTGACTGTCCATAGCTGAGTAGGATGAGGTAGGTCTACATTTAACTCCTGTGTTAACTGTCCATAGCTGAGTAGGTTGAGGTAGGTCTACATTTAACACCTGTGTTAACTGTCCATATACAGTAGCTGAGTAGGATGAGGTAGGTCTTCAGTATTCCTGAATAATATTGTAAGGGATCGAAACGTTGATTAAAAAGCAAAGGAGCTGAGTCTCTAAAACCAGTGTTGCGGACCTTATTTCTGACCTTTGGCAAACCCAGAATGTTTCAATAGACGAGCATGGAGACCAAATACTACCACGGAACCACCTGGGTCAATTGTATAACTTCTATTATATTAACATACTTACAGATTGGACATTTTATTAATTTAAAACAATAGTTTAACTGGTGGTCCATGGACCACAAGTGGTCCTTGAGAGGGTTCCAGGTGGTCCCCACTCCTCAGCTAAGTTGGTTAACCAGATGGAAAGTTAGTATGTCTGTCCTGAAGAAGGTCTGTGTGACCGAAACGTTGACGATAACGATGAAATAAAGAGCAACATTTTGTCAAGTACTTGACAGTGTGTGGGACCTTTTTTGCTTTGGTCATTTTTCTGCCCTACGCACCTGTCACCAACATTTTGAGGTGTGCATTGGCCTTTTTCTTTTTACTCTTGAGAGAGTAAAAATGAAACCAATTGGACCCGCAGAGGTCCATTTGGTTTCATTTTTACACTGTCGACAGTTAAAATATTCATCATGTGAAATAGCCCAAGTCTACACAACTATAGGGGATGTAGATTAATGGTCATTTTCATCTGTATGTTTCCAAATCCAGCCTTGTATTGTGGACAAAAGCAAAAATAAATCTTTAGTTTTGTGGGGCTAAATGTCCTCAAATGGTTGTCCGTGGCTAAAATGCTTTATAAATAGTGAACCCTCATATCAAAAAGGTTGAAAACCACTCATTTAAAACAATGTTACATAGCAAGGCTTTTAGTACTGTAGTTGAGTACATTTAGGTTGTTACTTTCTCACCACTGATACTGTGCCACCCTATCACTTGCCTGCCTTTGCCTGCTATATCTGCTATAACAGACTCATCCTAGTCCCCAGAGGGAGGCTGTGAATGACGGCCTGTAATTGAAATGCTGGATTAACTGATGCCATCTTTATTACATCCTGAAAAGACTGTTTTTAAAGCCCCCCACCCCCCACCCCTTTCTAAAGACAGACACGAGTCTGGGTGTAACCTAATCTCTGGGCCGAATGCAATCGAGTTCACCACAAAAGATAAACAGGGAGCTGTTGAGATTGAAAATGACAAATACAAACGCACAATGCAGGCGCGCACACACACACACACGCACGCGCGCGCGCACTCACACGTCACACACACAAACCTGTGGTCATCAGTGTCTGATGACAACGACTTGAACATGTTTTTATTGAATTCTCTGATTTCAAGCCTTGTGATGTCTAGATCATGTCCCAGACATTGGCCACACCCCTCTGTGGACATCATTGGAAACAATTAGGAGGCTCAAATGGCTCTTACATAAGGACCAACTGAGAAAAGTTTGGTAAAGCCTTTTATGAATTTATTATAGATTTTTTTCCAGTTATTTGCGCCAATGTGTCAAGTAAATTGACACGTGGGAGAAAATAACAGGGAAAACACTAACTATTCGATAAAAGGCTTTTTACGAAACTTTTCTCAGTTGATATTTATGTATTTTGTCCTAGAATGTATTTATGCAATATACATTTTTGTATTGTGCATAATTAATGAAATAATTACCATACACCATATACAATACCATACACTACAGTGCAGTCTAGTACAATACAGCATGATACAGTACAGTAAGCCCTGATGCAGTACAGTACAGTAAGGTACAGTACAGTACAGTAGGGTACAGTACAGTACAGTAAGCCCTGATGCAGTACAGTACAGTACAGTAGGGTACAGTACAGTATGGTACAGTAGGGTACAGTACAGTGAGGCCTTATGCAGTACAGTACAGTACGGATTAGTACTGTACTGTACTGCACCTTACTGTACTGTACAGTACTGTACTCCTGTACTGAACCGTACTGTACCCTACTGTACTGTACCTTACTGTACTGTACTGTACTGTACCCTACTGTACTGTACTGTACCCTACTGTACTGTACTGTACCCTACTGTACCTTACTGTACTGTACTGTACTGTACCCTACTGTACTGTACTGTACTGTACTGTACTGTACCCTACTGTACTGCATCAGGGCTTACTGTACTGTACCGTACTGTACTGTACTGTACTGTACTGTACTGTACCGTACCGTACCGTACCGTACCGTACCGTACCGTACTGTACTGTACTGTACTGTACTGTACTGTACTGTACTGCATCAGGGCTTACTGTACTGTACCCTACTGTACTGTACTGTACCTTACTATACTTTACTGTACTGTACTGTACTGCATCAGGGCTTACTGTACTGTATCATGCTGTATTGTACTAGACTGCACTGTAGTGTAATGTAGCACACTTTACTGTAGAATATTGTACTATATACACACCATACTGTACGTACAGTACAGTAAACCGGCCACCTGGATGGCGTGGCGCTAGAGTGAGACTGGCCGAAGGCTGTTCGTATTCTAGTCTCAATTCCAGTGAATGTCTGAATTCTGCTCCAAACAAGTCATCTTCCATTGTCAGGATTCAGTATCTTAATGCCTCAAATTACTGTCTATGCAGTCAAATTGCACAGAAGTAGTGACAGCCTTCTACAGCTTGTACACTTGATCCCTCTGCGATTGCTCCTGCTTCTATCCACCAGTTTCTGACACCCATTTCCCCAATTATTTGTTAGGTTTTTCTCTTACAGTATTTCCACCACTGTGTCAAATATGGTAATTATCTCATTAATTATGCACAATACAAAAATGTACATTGCATAAATACATTCTACAGGACAAAATACATAAATATCAACTGAGAAAAGGTTTGTAAAAAGCCTTTTATCGAATAGTTAGAGTGTTTTCCCTGTTATTTTCTCCCACGTGTCAATTTACTTGACACATTGGCGCAAATAACTGGAAAAAAATCTATAATAAATTCATAAAAGGCTTTACCAAACTTTTCTCAGTTCATCCTTATGTATTTTGTCCCGTAGAATTCGTTTCTGCAAAGTACATTTTTGTAAGTTGCATAATTAATGAGATAATTTGCATATTTGTTAGGTTTTTCTCTTACAGTATTTCCACCACTGTGTCAAATATGGTAATTATCTCATTAATTATGCACAATACAAAAATGTACATTGCAGAAATGGATTCTACAGGAAAAAATACATAAATATCAAATGAGAAAAGTTTGGTAAATAGAATAGTATTGAATAGTTAGAGGGTTTTCCCTGTTATTTTATCCCATATGTCAATTTACTTGACACAAGGGCGCAAATAACTGGAAAAAATCTATAATAAATTCATAAAAGGCTTTACCGAACTTTTCTCAGTTGATCCTTATGTATTTTGTCCCGTAGAATTCATTTCTGCAATGTACATCTTTGTAATTCGCATAATTAATGAGATAATTTGCATATTTGATTAATTATGCTAATTATCTCATTAACTATGCGTGATACAAAAATGTATCAAGCAGAATTGGATTCTACGTTAAAAATCATGTTAGGAACAACTGAGAAAAGTTTGGTACACCCTTTAATCAGGTTTTTATGGTTTTTGCCCTGCCTACAAGTCCCCATGCTCAATACAAGTTTATGAGCAGACATGTTAAATGTATAGTAAGTAATTTCACTTTATTCAAATATTGTTTTGTTTTTTTATCCTAATCCTCGCTACTATAGTATGGAGGATTAGAGTGTGGTGACCATATAAGAAGTTCCTCCCTGTCCCCAGTGTCCCTGGGGTAAGAAAAAAAACTAGTTTCAGTTTGGGCTTTGGGAGAAAACTTAAGCCTTTTGTCCAATCAGGATGAGAGGAGGCCTTTCTCCGATAAGGATCGAGCGGGGTGGGCCTTGGTGTTTATGCTGTTGGCCTGTTGCCCTCACTGTACAGTAGAAGGTCTGCATATGCACATCTTGCTACCAGGGGGGACTGGAGGGTTTTCCCCCAAATCACGCAAATCGCTTACTATACCTTTAAGCTCACAAAGTGTCACACTGAATATCATGCTAGCTGGGCAATTATAAATAATCACCAAAAATATCTCCTCCATGCTTACATTGTGCGCTCAGTGCTTAGTATGCTGTAGAGACTGATTGATGTAGCTAGTTAGAAGGAGAGCTGCTGCTGCAGTCAGACTGCACTTGGGTTTCTGATTTCCAGAACGACTTCAGTCGAACACAGTGAGCAGATGATGATGATGATGATGAAGAAAGTTGGCAGTGATTAACATATACGGCACTGAAGAAAAAAACACTGAGGGATGGAGACATGGCCTGCTCTCTCTCGTCAGGGCCTCGCACTGGGACCGTGGGCAGATCTGACGTGACAACCACCATCGACCATTTAAAACGTTCAGAGAAGAAGGCAGATTTCTTGGCAGCCGGGGCCCCAAATCTGTTCATGTCAAAAACAGTCAGAGGAAAAAATGTCCGAGTAATCCTAGAATCACAGAGCCACAGGGGGTTTCAGGTAATCTCCTTATAGAAGCCGAGAATAAACCCTGATGATGGGTTCCCGGGTGTCAGCGACAATCACGTGACTCTCTTTTTTTCCCAAGGTCCCGTTCTTTTGTCGTGCAAACTAAGGGTTGAGAAAGCGATTGTGATGGTGAAATGTATAAGTGTAAAGGTGGAATGTAAGTGTAAACGCTGCTGGGCACGGCGTCACCATCTGATGATTCTTATTAAACAAAGCGTGTGTAATGTCGTAATGAACAACAAACACCAACACGCCTTGACAGTGGCCCTCTTGCTCACCAGAACAGAGGTCTTCAACAGTGGATCTCCACCCAGTGCCATGCACCAGGCAAACCGTAGGCGAACTTAATGAACTGGTGGGGTTGCCCACATAAAAATGACATTTACATAAACTGTATACTTTTTCAGAAAGAAATCTTCTGCATATAAAAATTGCTCTTGATGATCATGTTTTAGGGTGGAAAAAGAAATCATGGCATCCCATCTTTAATCCTTTTAGAGCCAGATATCAATAAGGTCTTCACCAACGAATGCCAATGCGGGCTGTCTTCTGCAGAAATGTTGCAGTTGGCCCAATGGGTCCACTACTCCTTCCTTTCTTCCTCCACTGATCTTCTCTTTGGGGCCACCCTCGAAATCCACCAGCTTTGACCGTTATCAAGCGATAATTCTCATTTCCCAGGAGGCTGCTTATTAAGCCGATCTTCTCGACCAAGGATGTTGTCTGTGCAGTGAGCTGACTGACAAGATTGCATTGATAAGATGAAAACCCGGAAATCCACGATCAGCGTAACCTTGTTTTAAGCCCCCCATGGCAACATTCTTGCGGTTATGGTTAGGGATAGAAAAGGCACGTGGTTTGATCAAAACGACCACAAAAAGTCATCAAATGTGCGTTAGCGGACTGCATTGCGACACACTCGCGGTACGGTCAGGGGTGGGGCTGAGGGAACTTATCAACCCGGGCGGCTGGCAGCATGTGACAAGACGTGACAACATCGGCATAATAAGCAACCTACTGGTTGATTTTTGGTAGAATCCTCTGCGGGACGGCATTTGGGTCCATTTTGCAGGCATGATGACTTTGGAAGACACCCAGCTTGTGACAGATGGTCTATGTTACCTTCCACCACTCTGCCCCATACAGAAGAACCCCAAGGACATTGCTCTTGAATAAAGGGGACCCAGAGCCTCGTATTAAATACAGGAGGTTGCCAAATTTTCGTGTGATGAAAAAATAAATGAATAGGCCTAACCACTTGAACTGTAGCATCACCATTCTGCTGCCAAGCAGATCCATAAGCTCACACTACCTCAAGGGACAAGGAAAGGTGTTGCGATTTTATTTTTGGAGGATTGATAACAGTACAGTAAAAGTATGTGTTTACATGTGTGAAAACACAATTTATTGTGAAGCAAACAGTTAATATTGAATGGTGATTAAAAAAAAAAGCAATACAAACCTGGCCTGGGCATGGTTTAGTGGAATCCAGACTGATGGTATGCCGCAGGTTGGAATCCCATGTTGCTGTCTGTCTTCCACCATCTCTCTCCCCCTTCCCGGTGTCCACGGGCGTTGAAGGGTGGGGAAAAGTTAGACAGGTTTAGGGGGGCCCAAAGCCTGGTGGGCCCTAAAAAGATTAATAGGGTTTTATTCGTATTTATACCGCAAGGCTGCACATCGGGGGGGCTGTGATAAAGTGTCAGGGGGCCCAGGGGGTCCCTGCCCAGTCACATTACTGTACCCTATCACAATCGAACCATAAATGTTCCGCATGCATGTGTGCACGGTTGTAACGCACATGACCTGAGAACCAGGAACACCCCACAAGTCTCTGGTCAGGCTCTGCCAGGTGGACTAATCACACTAAGTCCACTCACCTGTGCCATTTCCAACCTTGCCTCTACCAGAGTCATTCAGAGGAGGAGTTACGATATTCATTGTAAACAAGCAGCCCGGTCACAAGATTTGTTCATGCAGAGCCTGTACGCTGAGCTCTGACTAACTGGAATTGAAATACACTGTTTTCAACACGAACGGCACAAATAAGAGCTATTTTAGATATATAGGCAAAATGATAACTGTTATAAAGTATTGTTCAGTGACAACCAAAGTTGTCACCAAAAATAAAAGGATTTAAAGTCATTAAAGCTGGACTATTGCCTGGGTCCACTGCATTTCTGCCTACACTCCTCTACTTCCCAGTTACAGTCTCACAAGGTGCCCCATATAGTGAGAAATTGAGAATGTCAGTTCTTAACAGTTTGTGAATGAGGTGCTATTGGAGAAACTACTATTCTCTCTTTCATTGCGTCAATATAATTATATATCATTTGCAAATGACATGACAAAGTATCCTGAAAATAACCAGCGGCATGTCTTCTTCAATTTGTCTGCATCGATAATTTGTCTTACCCATTAATACATAATGTTTTCCGTGTCTTGTCTGCTAGTCCCTATTAAATTCTGTTAATTTAATCAACTTTCAGCATACTATCAGCATAGGGCTCCTCCAGGAGCACGAGTGGCCCATCATAGACCTTTAAAATGGGAGTGAACGTGAGTTTCAGTACTCTGTCTCTAGATGGCTCTGGCTTCAACCAACTGATTGTCATGGAAACCCCACACCTGCCAATTGATTAATTAGATGACAGCCAATTTGCAGCACAGATAGATAGGCAGACAGATATCTCCAAGCATATGTAGTATGGACACAGGCAGTTAAATGGGTGATATGACAATGGGCATAGGCTATACTGTAGGTTCCCAAGTTGCATCATGTCCATCATGGCCAGCGGGCACATACATAAGTTTAGTAAAGGCAAAAAAGCCATAACAAATCTCTTAAAATCAATAACAAACATCTATGAAGCCAATATGTGAGCAACTATAGTCATATACAGAAGTGACTGCAATAATAAAAGTGGATAAGTGAGCAGTGCAGGATAACAGTGGATGAGTGTGACAGTATCTTGCATGCTACGTGCACACAAGATGTTTCCAAATTGAACGGGCAGATTACCATGAAATTGTTTTAATTTGTTTACTCGTTTTCCTGCTTATGGCGAAGAATAACTGCAAATGGTTGTTTTTAGCCAATTACTGTATAACTTTAGGAGACCCCCCCCCCCCTCAACTGCAGGATTTTACAGTCTTTGTTTCTTCTTGTTTTTATTTGTGTGGTATGTTTAAACCCTGTGGGTTCTCAGTAACTCAAATGAAATAAGTCATTGTTGTATTATCCAACCCCCCCCCCCCCCACCCACACACACACACAGATTGTGAACAGTAAGTTCCAAGGAACGCAAGTTACATCTTACTTAAAACACACAAAATATGCAGTGGCTGTGATACTCACACAGTGTGATTTATGATTACATCTGCAGTCACACTGCAGTGTCTGCATTAATGCTGATGAAAAAAGAGGGAGGAAATCTACGGCGTTGTTAAATAATGCATTGTGGCGTATAGGATGAGAAATTGTATAGGGTATATATACCGTCCGCTGGAGAGCTCAGGGAAACGGCAAGGTATGGACACAGAAATATTGACCATGCATGCAGGTCTCGTGCTCCTGGTGCAATACATCAGGGACGGTCTTCAATGTATTTTATGTATTATTTGGGGCCAAGGACCAGAAAGTGGGGACAACCACTATGTAGGATAAAATTTGCCGAAAATATCCTAATTACAAGTTCACAGTGGTGCTTGATGATCAGATTTCTTTGGCAAATGATACCTCCTGAATATCAGTGATTGGGCTCAAGAGGTTAATACATTTTACCTCGTGAACCTCTTATGGTCATATAGGCCACTTTAGTGTGTACTACAAACACTGTGTTTGTAAACAGATTTGTTTAAAAACATAATCGAACTCCACCTCACCTCCAATCTATTGGCTCATTATGAATCTGCTGGAGAGTGCTGTGCTGGGATTGGCTAAAACGATGCCTCACCCCACACAAACCCCTTCCCCTCACAAATTAGCACCACCTTTCCTGACCCCGACGAATGTTTCGTTATCATGATTTGTTGACAACAACAAAGTTCTGGACTATTTGCAGGACGAAGAAAGCGTCTGTCTGCAGGGAAACAGCTGCAGCATCAAAGTAGAAGCAACATAGAGGGGAATAAGGCAAAAAATATATAGCTATATTTGATATAGATCTATTTGATTTTTGGCTAAAAAGTTGCCTCTATTACCTTTAAGCTATGTAATTTTTCCTTTCACAGAGAGCTTTGGTGCCTTCCTCTGGTTACTATGTGGGTAGCCTCGACACCCAGGCTTTCATTTTCGTTCGCCTTGCGCGAAAACGGAAAGCCTGGACTAACGCGCGTTGGAAAGTGGCCTTGAGGGGCGTGTCAACCTTCCGGGGTGGGCGTCGCTCTAAATGATGTGACGTAGAACAGCAGTGGACGGGCGTGGGAGGGGCCGGAGATGACGAGACGTTAGTGAGATCAAATCAGAGCGCAGCACTTCCGCCGTGTGGATCCCACGACACCCCCGCCCCCCAAGGCCAAAATCATTGAGGGCTAGACCAGGCTACTATGTGGGAGACCCCTGCCTTAGGCTCTATAAGGGTTCAGGTTTGGTGCATTTTCAGAGCATGTTTATTTTAAAATGATCCACCAATCGATTGCGTTCCTCGTTAATGCTGAGTTCCCACTTCTGTCTAATCTAGAGTGGATTTGCAGCACAAGAGGACTTGTCATGGCATTTTTTCTGAATTATGTTAATTTATTGAAATTTATTGAAACGTATTGAAAAATGCCTGGCACGGAACACCACACTCTACTCCAGACTCAATATAAGCATTTTATAATAATACCATATAAACTGCGATATTCATGTTCACAATACACTAACCACCAACACACACGTACACACATACCCCCCAAATACATCTGTGACCCGCACACAATCCTACATATAAATGTAAATTACAGTATAGGCCTATATGCATATTTGCACATTATATTAACTGTCTGTGTCTTTGGCTATTTAAAAATTATGAAAGTGTGTACATCCTTTTAAACATATGATGTTTAAAAGAGAATGTTTATATTTCAAAATCTTTGCGTCTGTATACAGTACATCCCTGGAATAAAATAGTTGGAGATGGAGATCCTTGACATTTTGAGAAGCTGATATACAGTTTTTTCCCTCCCAGACTACTCTTTGAGACAAGAATCGCCTTTAAAAGTTTTTAAAGGTACACAGAAAAATGGTTTTATAGGAACTTTGTTTCCCCGTCATAAACTACTACTACTTTTTTTCCCCATGTGGCATTTGAAGAAAACTCGACAAGGGATGGGGGAGTCTGGGGGGAATTTGCCACACGGGAGGCAGAAGACGTCGGTCGACTTGTTTTGAAACACAGCCCTCGTTATCATCAATCCCCCTTCGGCTCCCCCTCCTCGGCAGGAGATGCTTATGTGCAACGCGATGATGACTGATAGCCGGCATCTGCAAAAGATGCACATGACCTCCACACAAAGGACCCGGGAGGACATTGACAAAATGAGTGTCAGGAGATGAACCTTTTTGTAGCAACATCCCTCACTCACTGTGCGTCATTATTGTCTAATAGATAGATGGTTTGATGTACTGGTTTGTTTCCCTCGCTCCCCTAGGTAGATAGGTATTATTAAAAAGGACAGCTTTGCTTTTTTTCAACCAAGGTTCATATTATAGGTTATTAGAGAAAGTAAAAGATGGGTGTTAATTGTTTTACATTCCTTGCTTTCTTGAGTTAAATGGATTTTAGCTATGGGAGGGGGGGATTCAAACATCGACCTAAATACATATTTGTTTTTAGAAAATTATCTACTACAGTTCTAATAAACCCCAGGAAATTATAAGTGAAAAGTTTTACTTTCTCTAATAATTTATCTCTAATTAATTTATTTAGTGTGCCATTAACTCGCAGTAAAAACAAAAGCCAATTGGGTCCATTTGGTTCAATTTCGCCAAATGCATGTGAATATTTGTTCATCTGAATATTTGTTCATCTTAAGTTAATTTAAAATAAAAGTCTACACAATTAGTGAATGTAGAAAACAGAATTATAAAATTTTCGCTCCTAATGGTACCAACATCAATACAGCTTGGAATCAATTCTTTAATTTACTCTAGGTCTGGAAGTCTAAATAAATGTCATCAAATGGAGTCTGACTGTGGCTCAAATTTAGAATAAATAATGAACCTTGTTATGAAAAATCATGAAAACCACTCATTTAAGTTACATTTAGAACCGATAAAAATCTGATTAAATTGCGATTAATCAAAGATTAACTATGGGCAATCATGTGATTAATCGCAATTAAATATTTTAATCGACTGACAGCTCTACCTAAAACATGAACCTTGGTTGAAGAAAAAAAAAGTTGTCCTCTAAAGACCCCAAAAGAACCATGCATGGTGTTGGTTAACAGATCATATTACATAGTGTACATTACAAGCCACACATTATATAAGGCACTCCACTCCGCTATTCACTTGTCACTTTGTTTACATACAGGTATTTTTGAGCAGCTACTCGGCAAGGCAAATGTATGCAGGAGGAGCAAGTTTGCTCAAATCTACATTACACAACCGTATCATCTCTGTCGGGTGGAAACCTCACTATGTTCAAAAACTGGTACTTTTTAGGATTCAAATACAAAAGCATCAAAAGCATCAGATCTAGAAACTCAAAACGCCTCACTTTGCATCACATTTCGAGTCACGTTTCAAGCTTGTGGATGTGTTACTTTTGAAGCTGTTTGTATGACATATTGTTTTATTATGATCAGGTAGTAGGGCATTCAATTTTCAGAAAAAACTAAGTTTTACTTTCCTGCACGAGCAGAGTGAGCGGGCACAAGTAATGCGATCGGTTCGCAGTCCTGTCCCTCGAAGTACTCCCATTGGTCTGTTTAGGTGATGACGCAATGGAGACATAATTAAGAGATGTTTGTAAGCATTGTCATCATGACTATATCTCCTGGCCGTGTCGGGGGTACTTGCTCTCTGGTTGCTCGCTCTGCTCACGCACAAGTAGTCCGTGGCCTACTTGCTGCAATACGCAGCAAGAGTGCAGTTCTTATGCATCCTTATGCATTCATTGGATCTCGGGAGCGGTCAGCAACGCTACTGTGTTGACCACAGCCATCTGGGGAAATACAATGTTGCACTGTTGGGAATATAGTGGTTTCCCCCCGTGGAAAGAGGCTGCTAGCAGTGCCTCCCAACCTCAAAGGAACTAGTCGTGCCTGGGGCAGGAGGAAAGACATAATCCTTCCAACTGCATCAGTTCGGAACAGGATGAGAAGCATGGGGCTGGTGCTTTCCAGCCAGCGAGGATCATCCATGCTGCTGTAGGTACACTCCTAGCTGTGGGATAGAGTGGTGGGTGATAAGGCAAGGCGCCTGGCCTGCCTTTATCACCCAGGGAGAGGGAGGGAGTGGAGGTCTACTGCATTAAGTCAGCGCCGATGCTGACACTTGGCTTGTGGTGGTTCTGCAGAAAAGCTTTTCAGATAGCTACAGTATAGCGGTGACCATATGCGCTTTCTAATCCCACACACACACACACACACACACACACACACACACACACACACACACACACACACACACACACACACACACACACACACACACACACACACACACACTTTTTTTTAAACATGAGCCATCAGGTTATTGGCTGCTGGCGTGTCCAGGTTTGCAGGTGTTTCAGTATTGGAAGTAGTATACTGCAGTATACTCGAGGCACAGTGGAACAGTGGTTAGTGGTGTCGCCTCACAGCTAGATGGGTCCTGGGTTCAATTCCTGTTAGGGACGCCGCTGTGGGTGCTGGTGGCGTGCCTCCTCCTCCATGTTATCAGTGCCCATAGCTGAGGCGAGGCTGGCAAAAGGGCCTTTCTGTGTGGAGTTTGCATGTTCTCCCCGTGTCCCATACCCTCACAAAAACATGCTTGAAAACAAGCAGTTTGAAAAGAAGGCAGCTTGGATCCTCATGCATTGAAGGAACAATGAGGCAAGTCCCCTGCCTCCCCAGGTTGGCGGAGGGTGTGTAGAGCCCAGGATCATTAGGAATTGGGACTGGGTGAAAAAAATGGGTTAAAAAATTGTGGGATGAAAAATAAATAAAGTAGGCTACTATACTGTAATCAGTCTATATACTGTAGTACACATCTAGATCCTATACACCACTTAACTGTATAGTAACTACATGCTAGCATTTGAGTGGATACATTCTAGCCTGGCATGTCTAGACAGCTCTCACAGCTTGTTTCATGATTTCCATTTTATGTTTTAATCATCTGAAATTCAGCACGGCACATGCAAAACTCAGAGATTTTGTCTGTGTTTTGAATACACCAGTCATCTGAGATTCTCCGAGTCGACTAAATATCAACATCTTAATCGTGCTAGTCAACAAAATATACTGTATATACAGTATATACCCTATATAATTCTTTTTACATGACAAATGTTCCCCCTCCGACCAAGGCCAACACATCTATCAATTTCAGTGCCCTTGACGTGGAAATGTTTTAGAACCACGCTGTGCTATTACATGTAGCGCAGCGTAATGTAAAGGATTTATCGTCAACTCGGCAGTTGCATTTTTCTTTCTTTTTTCTACCGTACTTCATCCTGCAGAGGCTGTGCCGTGGCCCATAGCCATGGGAGGCCAGGCCCGATGGAGGGAAACCGGATCCAGCTGTGAAGTCTGTATACGTCAGCACTTCACAACACAATACCTATAGAGAAGTGTCTCGCTGTCCTCATCAGCAGCAGCCTCGGGGGGCGTTCGCTCTGCTCTCCTCTCTCTCTTCTCTCCGACTGCCTGTAAAGCAGTGATTCCGCCAGCGCTGGCCGGGGCGAATACGGCGGTTAGGACGGCCCGCATTATGTTATCATCACACATGCAGATTCTTTGCATCTCAGAGCCGCCCCCTAAAGCCCTTCTCTTTAGCATTGTCCCGTCCTCTGTTAGCGGACAGTAACCAATCCCCTGAAATGTCATTCCTCAGTTTCATGTTCGTGTGAACGTGGAAGATAGTAATGTCCCACATGGGGCCATGGCCTCACACACGTTAACCCGACGAGGGGGTCCTGCCGTGGTTTATGAAATGGAACATTACCTTTATTAATCCCTGTGGGGAAATTCTTCCCTCACTCACTTCTTTTTTTTTTTACTTTTTTTTTTTACAGGTACAGCTATGACATGTCCTGCACACACAGGACTTAGAGAGACTATGTACCGCTGCACATGACATCACCATCATACTCAGAACTAATGCAGGAACGCCTACTCAGTGTAGAAAAAATAGCTTTCTAGCCTTGACAGCCTGTATATAGCCAAACAGAAAAGTGATTACATCTGATTAGATTAAAGGGATCGTTCAGATTTTTAGTTTACGTTGTATGAAATAATATCCATTAATATAGTGGTCTCAACTGCATTAATTGATTAATTGAGCCCCATGGTGGGAGTTTTGCTCTGGTTTTGGTCAATATTAAGCAGTTACAGTCTTTTTGTGGAGGTCACTGGGGCCACGCATTAAAAGTAAATGAATCCACAAAACTAACATAATTTGTATTGCTGAATTATTTCTAAAATATTAGCACATCCTTCATTCATTTTTGGCCCCAGTAATTAAAATGGAACTACTTTTTGGGCATAGTGATATGGACACAAAATGCATAGCTCCCTGTGATAGAGGGGTTAAAAATGAACAAAGGATGTGCTAACATTTTAGAAATGGGTCAATAATAAAAAGTAAGCTAGTCTTTTGGATTCATTTACTTGTATTGCGTGGCCCCAGTGACCCCCCAGAAATGACCGGAAATACGTCATATTTCACCAAAACCAGAGCAGAACTCCCACCACTGGACTCTGGACATCTATTAATAGAGTTTCCACCACTATATGAATGGCAACATCCAAAAAATCTGAACTCTCCCTTTAAAGCAAAATAATTCCTAAAATTGTTTTTAAATACTTAATATCGTATTGTCCCTCAAGCTTATTTCTAATGGTTTGAGCTTCAGCTATATAACCAGTCCTTGTCATTTCTTTCTAGACAGGTTAGCTCCAGTACCACAATGCCCTGAGGTAGTGGGAGCGCTGATATGCAGATTATTCTATGTTTTAGTCATCGTCACAAAGAAAGATACAGCCTGATGATGGCTGCATAGGTCGAAACGTTGCTGCTCCCTTAAGTTCACTGTGTGTCCACTTGTGTGCAGGTGTTTTTTTCCTTTTGATGTAAGGATTTCTACCCTCTCCTACGCACCTGTCGCAATAGGTGTGCATAGCTATTTGTCCTGATGTTTGTCATTATAATAGTGGTGCTAGAGAAGGATATGGATTCAGCTTGTGATGCTGAATCCATTCCAAGTATTAGTTAGCAAAACTAATGCTTGATATTCGAATGTGCTAGAATAATGGATATGTGACCCTGACCACGTCTCTCCACCCAAAGAAACTACAGTATAGTCATACTAGTGCAAACTGTTAGATTTTCACACTGCATGTACTGCATCACTCACCACAAAAAGATAATGTTTGAAAACACATTCTGACGGCATGTTCCTTGTTAGTTGTGAGGACCAGAGTTCTAAATTCATCTTGTCATTTCTCTCCTCTCTCAACCCTATAAATCACTATAAATAAAGCATAATATGACTGTCAAGCTCAATACAAAAGGTCACTGTATAATGTTACCAGGTGTAAATCACCAACTCCACTTGCCCCAAACACTTCTCCCTCCTGGCCTCAAAAATGCACTTCCCACTGCAATCAGAACCACAGACTCACTCCTTATCTTCCACCGCAGTCTGAAAACACACCTCTTCAGACACCATCTGAACCCATAGCACTTGCAGTACATATCAGCCCATAGCTAGATTTTTAGATAGCATAATAGACTTAGATAGGAGTTACCTTTAGAGGATGTCAAATGTATTGCCATCTTTTATTACTTAAACAAATTGTAAATTCTGCTTAAATTGTAAATTCAACTAATCTGTATTGTATATGATCATTGCAATGTTTTTACTTTATGTACGCAAGTCACACTGGATTAAGAGTGTCTGCCAAATCTAAATTGTAATTGCGTGTGTGTTTTAAATAGGTTTATAAAGAAACAATCATTGGGATTTGTGCAGTAACAATAAACAATTCATATTGGCCTGCTCTCATTAAAACACATTTATTTATATCAGTAGTAGCCTTCAAAGTTTAACCAGAGGTCAATAATAAAGTCGATTATTCGTCCTTGTTACAGAAGACTATGTAAATGATTTTTGGTCAGTCATGCACATCCCTGGCTAGTGAATAAACAATGACACGTATTGATCCTGTTTTGCACATTTTGCATTAACTTAATTAGAACTTACATTACAGTGCTGTGGTGTCTCATTGTACAAAAGCTAAATTAACCCCATTATAATACTCACCAAGGCACTCACGAAAGGCACGTGAAGGACATGACTTGGGTTTTTAAGTCCTCTTGGCAGACCTCATATTTTAACTTTTCCTATGCAAACACAATTACCGCTATTGCCGAAGTGCTACACTAATCAAACATAGTTATGCCCACTGGCATTGCCTTAGAACTCATCTTCGGTCAAAGTCAAGGCCCGCGGGCCAGATCCGGCCCGCGAGATGATTTAATCCGGCCCCAGGCTTGTAGAGCAAAAATGTCTGAGTCTATCAAAAAAAAAAGTAAGTCTCTAGCACGTTCCTATCAAAAGTTATGATCGTTTAAAGAAATGCTTTTGAGCTCTCTTCTGAACGGCATGTAATACATGTTGTCCAGCAGGGGGAGTCGTTTTACCAGGCTAGGCTGCTGGCACTGCAAAGTGAGAACTATATTTCAGCAGTACAAGGGTGTGTAACCGAGAGAACTATACTTCAGCAGTACTAGGTTGTATAACCGAGAGAACTATACTTCAGCAGTACTAAGGTGTGTAACCGAGAGAACTATACTTCGGCAGTACAAGGGTGTATAACCGAGAGAACTATACTTCGGCAGTACAAGGGTGTATAACCGAGAGAACTATACTTCAGCAGTACAAGAGTGTGTAACCGAGAGAACTATACTTCAGCAGTACTAGGGTGTGTAACCGAGAGAACTATACTTCGGCAGTACAAGGGTGTATAACCGAGAGAACTATACTTCAGCAGTACAAGGGTGTATAACCGAGAGAACTATACTTCAGCAGTACAAGGGTGTGTAACCGAGAGAACTATACTTCAGCAGTACAAGGGTGTGTAACCGAGAGAACTATACTTCAGCAGTACAAGGGTGTGTAACCGAGAGAACTATACTTCAGCAGTACAAGGGTGTATAACCGAGAACTATACTTAGTTAACTATACATACTTACTTAAATTTAGTATTTGAAATTTAAATGCTATTTTCGTATGGTTTATTGATGCTCTGTAAACAAAAATAGCATCTTTCATAGCAAATGTCTAGGCTACAAGTATAAAACCAATAATGAAAAGTCATTAATATATATTAATAGCTATAATAAATATGACTTGTGTGATATACTGTATAGAAGTAACGGCTGTGTACATAAACATGCATGTGCCGTGCATGGTTGCGGTCTGCGACTGGTTGCACCGCGGCGCTCCGGCCCCCATGAAGTCACATTCAGTCCAATGCGGCCCCCACCCCAAATGACTTTGCACACCATTGCCTTAGAACTTCCGCATCTTCTGGCAACTTTAGTGTGTACTGATTTGTTTAAAAACAGAATCTAACTCCATCTCACCTCCACTTTATTGGCTCATTATGAATCTGCTGAAGACTGCTGTGCTCAACACTGCCTCACCACACACAATCTCCTATTGCTTATCCCAGAAGGCATTTCTGGTCAAAATAGCGTATGTTCCACGGTTCAGAGAAGTCACTCTATCGCGGCTGCCATCTTACTTAGGGGTTAACAGCAGATTCGGCCATATCCTGTGCACTGACCTAAAATGTCCGCCTCAGGATGGAAACTTGGTTCTTTGAAATATGAGTTCCACCTCGGAAACTACTATTATTAAAAAAGGCAAAAGTGTTCAATCAATCAAGCAATGACTTTTGATTTTAGCCATAAATCGTGTCATTTGTGGAAACTTCACATGTCGGTTCAAGTGCTTACAGGTCACACAGTGGTCACAGTTTGCTCTGAGCAGCTTGTAACCTCCACACCTTCCTGACCCCGTCTTCTGGCAGGTCCAACACCCTGAACACCTCCACGTCCCCGGTGTGGTCAAAGTGCTGCAGCAGTGTCTGGAACACCGTCACTGGGATGCTGAAGTTGAGGTGAGGGTAGGTCACTTCAGCTGCGTAGTCCCGCGTGTTGCTGGATACGATGCCTGTTATTAAGACAAAGGCATGTCTGAGATGAGACATCTGCTACTGTATAGAGCAGGGGTCCCCGATATTTTTTCCCAGTGTGGGTCACGTAACTTTTCTCTTCTGTGATCGGGGGCTAGGGTAAGTTTGTAACAGAAAAAGCGTGACGATCGCAGGGGTGCCTAAATGCAAACATTTATTGTTTTCCAGAAAGCCACACATAATAACCGAATATTAGTAACCCTTTTTGAGATCAAATAACCCTCTCTGGGTTCTGCACAGAAAGAAATAACTCAGGAAATATACCGTAAGTTTGCTCTCAGTTGAGCAACACAGAAGCTCGCCCTATCCCCCTGGCCTACGCTACCCTACATTCTGAACCAATTCTCTTACCTAACCTTTTTGCCATTATTACGTTCTGGGGGTTCATGTTCACGTTGTACAACTGGCAAAGAGAGGTAGTAGTAGAAAAATGTTTTTTTTTTTTAGCTTGGTTTACAATTCAATTCCAGTGAGCGTTTCCAGGGATCACCCCCATGTTCTATGCATGCATTAGTCTTGATCATGCCAGACTGAAAAAAATAATAATGCAGGGGAAAAATGCGTCTCTGGTCTTGTTCAGGGGGCCGGGTCAAATGTGGACCCGGGCCGTGTCCGATCCCCCAGGCCTTAGTTTGGGGACCACTGCTATAGCAGGAAATTCTTAACCCCTTTTCACACCAAAGGGATACTTTGCAACTCCTTGGGTCCATATGGATGCAAGAGTTCATACCCTTTGGTGTGATACGGTCCATTGACTTACAGGCGTTGAATTGCTTGGAACAGCGCGCGTCAACACGGGACAACACGCGTGCTGTCGACGTGCGACAAGACATATTACACTGACCTCACAACCGTTTGGACCTAAGGAGTTGCAAGGTGACCCTGTGAAAAGGACTTCATGTACACATTCTCTAATTTAGAGAACTTCTAGCATGAGAAATAACAGGGAAGGGCACGCCATTCTAGTATGTAAACAAGAGAAATGGCTGATAGTAGTCGTCTCACAAGTTCATAGTGTGTGAGACCATGATGAGTTATGAGCTTGTAGAGTGGCTGTCTACAAGCTACCTTTGAAACATGTGTTTCAAAGTGTCTAAAATGTGGTTTAGGACCTAAACTTTAGGTGGTTGCACTGTTCCTAATTTCATTGGTTTGCCCAGACCCCATGTTGATAACCACTGCTATAATAGCACTGAAGAAAACACATGTGCTAACACTGTGCATAGCAGTGTTATGTCATGCACAGTAACACAGAAACAGAGATTTCTATGGACAACACATCCCCCCTAGTGATTGGAATTGTTTTTCTTTACCCAGCAGCTCTCCTGAGTGTCTCCGTACAACAGCGCCCCCGCTGGCCCCTGCCTGCACTGCACAGGTGGTCTGCAGCATGACAGGCTGTCGCCTCCAGCTGATGGCTCTGGACAGGATTCCGGAGGTCAGAGAAGGACCACAGTTCTGACCGAAGCCCCCGTAGCCCAGCACCACCACATCCTCACCTGGTGGAAGCACAGAGTAAACACACCGTGTTAAAAAGATTAACTGTTTTACCTTTATTAAGGACAGAAGCAAAGAGAGGACTTTACTGGAATGTGATTTAAATAAATAAATAAGAAATAGCGTAGAAATAGCGGTCTTACTCTTGGACCCATTTGGATTCATTTTACACTCTCAAGAGTTACCGGTAAATTATATTTAAACATCTGAATTACCTATATTTTCAAGAATCTACACTTTTAGAAAATGTAAAAGAATTGCTATTTTGACCAACATTTTGCCAGTTATTTCTCCTAAATTAGTCTGAGAGACTAAACTGAACATCAAATTGTGGTCCTCCGTGGCTAAAATGCAGAATAAATAGTGGGCCCTGGTATGAAAATGGTTGAAAACCACTGCTCTAGTGCAGGGGTTTTCAACCTTTTTGACTCCAGGGACCACCATTTATTCAGAATTTGAGCCAGGGACCACCATTTGATGACATTTTAGCCCCAAAGTCCTAAAACTGAAGAATTCTTTTGGTTTTGTTCACAATTCCAGGCTGGATTTTGCAAACCAAACAGTGTAGACTTAAATAGTGCTAATTCGGATGAATATTTTAACTGTTGAGAGTGTGAAATTAAACCCAATTGACCCGCAAGGGTCCATTTGGTTTAATTTTTACATTCTCAAGAGTTACATCTGGTTAACCAACTTTCCATCATTTAGCCTGGGGACCACCTGGAACCCTGTCAAGGACCACTGGTGGTCCCCGGACCACTGGTTGAAAACCCCTGCTCTAGTGCATTCTAGTGCATTTTGGCAGTGCCACTAGTGCATTTTGGATTTTGGCAACACTGCTTGTAGTCTGAAATGTTAGGTTTTTAAATGAAAGGTAAACATCCCACCTGTCTGGAAGCGTGTGGCCAGCTGTGGGACCACAGCCTGTGGAGCAGAGCCTCTCAGTCGGACCACTGCCAGGTCGTACGGTGAAGAGGAGCTGCTAGAGAACACAACGTCTCCAGGGACCGCCTGGAACCTGAGGGAGAACACCATGAACCACAGGCTGAAGCCAACACTAGCATATCCACATTTTTACTTCTGTGTTATCTGTGTTGGTTTGTTTTTCCATGTCACACAAAAGTACCAAAAGTAGCAGATCAACAACCTCATTAAGGTTTAGCTACTTTTGAATTTGAATGCTTAAAAGTAACAGTTTTGGTCTTTCGTTTTGAAATAAAAAGTAAAAAACAAAATTATTATATTAAAGAAGAAAAGAATAAAGGGTGTTTTACCATTTACCCATACAAATGGGGACACAAGTAGAAGAGAATACTGGCCTCTACTTGCAATGTTTTATATTAGTGTGTACTGTAAGCACAGTTTTATACCCATCCCATAACAACTAGGAGAAGTGAGCACTGCAGCCACTTATGTACTGTATGTGGTTGTATGGGAGCATTTCATGGTCAAGAGTCTCAGGGACACACTTGGACACGGTGCTGGCCTGGCCTGGAATCATACACGGGACAACCAGGGACTCTGGTCCACTAACACCACTCAGCTATGTCCACCCCCCACTGTATAAAGAAGGGAGGAGTGTGTGTGTGTGTGTGTGCGTGTGTGTGCGTGCGTGTGTGTACAGTACCTCTCCCTGCGGTGGAATCTCAGAGTGACAGATGACTTTCCGGCGACGACGTGCCGGCAGGTCAGAGCCAGCCGAGGGCCGACCATGACCCCAGAGCCCCAGAAGTGTCCGCTGTCCACCAGACACACGGTGGGATATGTGTCTGTCTGACAGCTGGGTGGAGCACTGCTGTTGCTGCAGTCAGTCGCTGTCCGATGGAGGACCGACGACATCATGTCTCCCAGGGCGGCTTCAGTCTTCATACAGCACATGATGTTCCTGAAGATCACCTGTAAAGAGGGTGAAAATAGTTAGAACCCAACTAGGAATGCTCAATTTGGGTTTTTGGGACCAATCCACAATTCTTTTTTCACATGACTGTTAATGTGAGTGTGGGAAGGACAGAATGTTTAAGCCTGTCACAAAGATGCAAAATGACATATTACATCTATATATCTGACTTTTATATCACTTAAAAAGATCGCCAAATCACAGATGGGGTAATATGCAGATCACCGATCAAGTCATTTGGAGCTCCGGCTGATTGATCAGAGCATGTCTATACCAAACTAATATTTTCTTTCTTAAAACAATAGATAATTTAAAACACATTTAGATTTTTTTTTCCCAACTGCCAGAATCCAAAATTTCTGAGATGAGAATGATGATGATTCACGGGCAAAGATAAACAAACAAACAAAAAAAACAAGCCGGATTACTTTCTGTACCTTTGTAGAATTTGTGGAAAACAATCCGAAACTAGAAATGTTTAGGATTGCTGTACCACTGGATAACTGTACCACTGTTTTTTTTTTTTATCCTGGGGAGGCAGTTTTGTTTGTGTCTGTTTGTATGTGTTTTACCATATGAAAACTGAAAATAAAAGTAAAAACCTATCAGGCATCCTAATGTTAAAGATGGAGTGCCAGGATTGTTTCACCCCTAAAACACAATCATCAGGCACTATGATTAGAGCAGGATGTTTTTCAAAATAGTGTAAAATTATGCAAAATTACTATTTTCACAAAGGTTTCTGTCATAACACGGATGCTGGGGGTTCAAGTGGTGAATCAGTGACCTGTGCTGAACACACGAGGGTGAGTCCTATCCACTCGTTGGCCTTCCAGCAGAGCGGAGACACGATCACACCGACCAGCTCTGCACCTCGGCCGCCTCGCGGGAGGAAGAGGCCTCCGCCCTCGGTCCCTGGCAGGCAGCGGGCATCTGTGAGGACCACAGCATTCTCCTCACCCGCCAGGTTACTGACGATGCCCCTGCTGAGGGTGCTCATGAAGAGATCTGGAAGCACAGCAGAGAGGTGTTATTAAAACCCCTTATTCTGTCAGGACTAGAGATGTCCAATATTATGTTTTTTTAAACCAATATTCGATATTCTGATAACTGTAACTCTTAATTTCCGATACTGATATCAACCGATATCACCAGATACCGATATATGCAGGCCTTTGGGGTGGACCAAAAATAAATGGTGAGGGCATTCAGTGATTTGGGTGATTCGGAACCCCCACCCAACAGACCAACAGCACGCGCACCAATGCCTGCCACCACACAATCATAATGGAGGAAGGTCCCCCATATTTTTATCATATCTGTAACTGGTGTTTTACCGTTTAAAAAGTCATATTTTTCCAAGATTTTTCCCTGCCCATCCTTAGTCAGGACCAGTATTTCATACATAACACTAATATTTTGGGTGGGCATGAAGTAGGTCGTGAGTGGCTTATTGCCAGTAGCAACAAGTCTGACCCCATTACAATGCTGTAACATTTAGAGCATTGAAAGCCCTGGGAGAAGGATGCTGAGGTGGAGCACCACCCCTACCATCAGTCCAGACTTGCTGGACCCATGCCGTGCTACTCATACGCTGAGTTGACGGTGGCCAGGATCGAACCGATTGAACTTATTGTCTAAAGGTGAAATCTCTAACAACCCAGAGCTACCCAGACACATGAAATCCCCAAGTTCACAGTGCATCACCATGTTGTGAGCTTGCAGATCTGTTAGGTTCACTATTTTTGGAGGTAAAGAGACCCAAGGCCTGTACTACTCCCAATAACAATACAAACTAAAACTAACCAACAGTAAAACTGGTAAAAGCTGAACTCAAACAAAGCTATCCCACTTTGAAAAAGATATAATCAAAACTATACTGAAATTGTAAACATAAAGTGAAAAACTAAACAAATTCTTAAAATGACAATAACAACCTTGGCACAGAGAGCCAAAGGGGGTCCCACATGCAACCACCGTGCATCCCTTCTGGAGAGAGGAACTCTTGGTCCAGGGCAGTGGTCTGGAGTCTGAGGCACAGTCCTGTACAACGCGGTCAGCCCTGAGCACGGCGAACCAGCCCAGGAACTGGGAGTCTCTGGCCAGCTCCTCGTCCTCCTCCTCGCCACCGTAGAAACGCCACTTGTCAGCCTCTTTGAAAAGCGCCAGGAAAGCCCTTCTGAACTCCAAGCAGTTGACCAGCATCACTAGATCAGCACTGGTGTGGTGCTGCTGAGGACGCGGCGTGTTGCTTTTGGAAACCTTGGTGTACGCTTGATATGACGATGGCGACGTGCAAGGGTTGCCGTCTACATGTTGCCGCTGCTCGTGGAACCTGACGCAGATGTCGAGCTTTTCGCTGCCGATATTGTGCGGCAGAATGAACTTACGTTCTGAGGTGAAAGACTGCTTATTGCCATCATCTATGAAAGGAGAAAAGGGGAGAGCATTGCAAATCACCATCCCAGACTGGGCGTCGAGGATGACTCCACTGCAGCTGACGGATCTGTCTTCATGATGACGATGATCAGAGGTCTTCTTTTTCACGGACACAACACAGCAGGACTTCTCAATCGCCTCCATTCCTTTCTGTCTGTGAACAAAACATCAATGAACTTTGACGTAAATTGATTGGTTACCCAACAACTGTATTCACTGGTACAGTTCAACAAAAGTACAGGTCAATAACAGAACTGCTGTGAGGGTAAAACCAGAAAAATCACGAAGATGTGGTCCCCCAGCTTCAATGAATCAGTACATTTAAATACACAAATATGCACTTCTATGAAAATAATATTAAAAATAAATAAAACTCCATTACGGTGATAAAATATACTTTTTTTCTTTTAAATGTATTTTACTGTGGCTCTGAAATTGCACAGGACTGAAAAATGATGAAATGATATATAGAATTCAGTTTGAAGAAAGTATAGTTACAGTATGAATTATAGAATAAATGTCAATTGTAATTTTCATGGTTGTTGTATTCTAAAAGCTTGATTCATTTCCAACCCATGTTCAAGGTTTTTCCTGAGAGTGGACAAAAAAGAAAAATCATTAACTTATTGAAACACAACTTGATGATGTCATCTAGATGCGTTTCACCATGTTTTTTTCAGACCTCCATTTCTAGGAAACACAGAATGGGGAAACTTTTTTAACATGTCCACAAACATCTCGAAGGTATATCAATGACATAGTGAAATGTTGAAAATGGGAAAATTCCTCTTTAATGCTTTATGTAAAGCACATAGTAGTACTACTGCACTGTTGTTGAAATGTGGAATGGAACTAACGTAAATGTGAAATGAAAATTTGTCAGTCTTGCCTGAATTTGTTTCAAAGTTCACGCTGCAGATCAACCCAATTATGAACTAGAGTCACTGGAGTCCCACACTGTCACCCAGAATACTATCCACTACACCAGATAGGAGTTCTGTACTTCATAATGCGACGTAGGCTTTTGTAAACATTGAAAAACATGTTGGAATCTATTTCCTGGTTTGCCACAAGGAGAATTCAAAAAGGAGTTGTCGCGAAGGCACCCACGGGGGAGTCCACATTGGTTCATGGGAGGAAACAGACATGCGCAGTACATTCCAGGAAGTTTGACGCTTGCAAACCATGCATGCCATTGGTCTCTTGGATGGTTTGACTTCCTGATCTGTACTGCGCATGTCTGTTTCCTCCCATGAACCAATGTGGACTCCCCCGTGGGTGCCTTCGCGACAACTCCTTTTTGAATTCTCCTTGGTTTGCCAAAGGCCAGTGGTCCTGATTGGTCGAGTGTAGTCTGACGACAACATAGGCTGAGCCAATGGCTTAGTAAAGGTAGGCGGGGTTATATTGAGGATGCTCGTTTTCCTGTCTAGTGTAGCTCCTGCTGCTGCTGCTGCTGCTGCTGCTGCTGCTGCTGAAAATTGAGAAATAGGCTACCTCAAGATTGTACTTACAGAAAGAAAATGCACTAGATTAATTACCACTGGTCATAAGCAACTCACAAGCTGATGCTCAGCAAATGTACTCCTTTTGAGACCTTTTGAGAACGCTGGTATAGAAAAAGACAGTAATTCAGGCAAGAATTTCAAAAAGATTTATTATATCCAAACTCCAAACATTTTTTTCTTTCCAAAATAGAATATACCCTAACCTAATTTTGTAACACATCCCTCCCAAAAATCCATAATAATGTATAATATTTACAAAGTAAGAATAATAATATTGCACCTACTATATATGTGTACTTTGTTCAAGATTGTAAGTATGTACTCTCATAATTGAACTGCACCCTCTGCAGGCAATAGTCACCAAGTACTCAAGTCCATTCACAGTAACTGACCACTAATAGGAAAGGTAAGCAGAAGAGTGGGCATCTTGGGGTGCCCACAATGTTTAGGTGCCCGCTCTTCTTGTATCCAAAAGAACAGGTATTAAGCAGCTGATAACATCAATCATCACCTGGTTGTGCTAATGCTGTAACAATGCATTGCAATTATAAAATATTTATCTGTAATAGTATAAATAAATAAAGCTCACATGAAAACAGCAGATAATGCACTTGTGGTCACATTCATATAAATCGGGTTGTATTGGTAAGGTAAACTATGAATTGAAAAATAGATCAAACTAATTTACTGTACATTCAAAACGGTTTGATATGTTGAGAGGTAGGCTGTCTAGTCATGCTATAATATGGCACACAATGACACACTTTCTATAGAAATAATTACGCTCTTCAGCATTATCCATACTCAAATGTACCTTAGCTTTTACTTAAATTAAAATGATGTTATATACTTTCCAGTTATGATCAGTGCGAAGGACGCTACGGACAAAGTATATAACTTGCTTTTCAATTTTGCTAAATTGGGAAAGAGTAGCTCTGACAACAGAAATGTTAACCAAATCGACCTTCAGTGTAAGCCAACACCAAGCCCTAAAAATAAACCTGGGTCACAATCTGGCTCACAGCACTAACATGTCCCATATGGAGGAGACGATGACTGCTTCTTACAAAGTAGTATAAGAAACCATTGAATATATAGCATCAAGTCGTACTCTAACTGTTATGTACATTGTAACGTCCATCAGTGTCCATTTAACTCTGAGAGTGTAAAAGATTAATGAACACAGGATTTTACAGTGATTCGTTGTATTCATGTTGTTATATTGAATGACATAAACTAAGGCAGTGCAAATATTTGACCTACTCTTGTAACTGACAACATGATCATGATGTTTGCAACTTTGCATGCCATATATGTCATATAATATATTTGTTATTAGTCAGAGCCTTGAATAAATAAAGTATGTACCGTTGCTGCATGTATGAAAATATCTTTCCAGCAGCTGTTCTTTTTGCAGGGCCGGTTCTCATTGTGCATAGAACAAAAAAGTAAGTAATTAAGAAGTAATTAAATAAATAAAAATGTAAAAAATACTATAGCTCAATCAATATATTGGGAAAGCCAGCGGAATCCATCCCCGTAGCCCTGTCTCTTCAGCACGCTACACATAAAGACCTCCATCGGCCTCAAGTTCAGGTCCTTCAATGATACGTTGCCCTAAAAACAATAAACACAGGCACCAAGTTAAACAAAGAAGGAAACACAACAGATTAACATACTGTAACTTTGTACATATTTTAGGCATGAGGCAAAGTTTTATCTTTTGTTGTTGCAGTTTCAATCCTGATCTTATAAGCTTATAATGAATAAAACATTATTGGTTAACGTCTACAGTGTTTGCAGGAGGATACCGAATTTAGACTCTGATGGCAGAAGATGTGCTGAAGCAGACGGTGCACCAGATTGGACACTAGACGGACCAGCATCATTAATGCAGTTACATGGTTGCAATTACCTCTTTCAATCGGATATAAATTGCTCAGTAGGAGTGGCTGCTCAGCAGGAGACAGTCACTCCAGTCCTTGTGAACAACTCGTGTGTTACTCACCTTTCCAGTTGTGTGACCGTAAAGACCAAACATTCCTCGGAGGGCATCTTCACTGACGGCTTCTGGCCGATCGATCTTATTCCCCAGGATGAGGACCGGCACATTGCTGATGGTTTCATCTGTTAGCAAAGCCTAGAGACAGGCAGGAAATGTCCATAAACATTAACAGTAACTGACAACTAGAAACAAGTACCTAAAACAATGGTGGTTTTAGTGGCTTTTAAAGATGTGAATAGGACTTACATCAAGTTCAACTTTAGCTTCTGCTAGCCGTGCATGATCTGCACAGTCTACCATGTAGACAATACCGTTAATGGCAGGAAGGTAGTTCTTCCAGATTCTTCGTGCTGCGAGAGTCAGACAACATAAATGAATTACTGTATATTCAATGTCAGGAAACAGTATCATGCATAGCCTCAATTATTCCATTATTTCATTGTTTCCTTTACTATTTTAATACAATACAAGGGAAAATATAAAAAAGATTCCACAACACTCTTACGTATACTGTTACTCTAACAACTAATAAGCGGGGGATTTTTGTGTTGTTCTTTTAGCATAAGTTTGGCTGAACTTTTGTTGAATGACAAGTTACAGACATCCAGTCACCTCTCTCCCTGGAGGCATCTTACATGTAATTAAGTTAATAAAGTATTCATTCAATCAATCGATCAATCAATGAACTTGAAGAAAACAAGCTTGCACATCAACTAAAAGGCAGGTGGAGGACAAATACAATCAGACATGTGCAATAACAAATGAAATACGCACACATGAAAAGTAGAGGGCCCACTAAAAGTCTTGAGAAGAAGCCTTTCACCCTATAGCGTGCAGACTTTATTTTTTGTCACATTGAATGATGACCTACCTTGTGTATGCCCACCAAGATCAAATGTGGTAAAAGTCATTCCAGCAATAGTCAGCTCCTCGGATGCTGAAGAAAGACAATTTCACAGACATGAGCTAAGAGATGAGACAGATGTATCGCCTGCAGTGATAACAACAGGGCCGGTTCCAATAAACTACAGATGAATGAAATGATTACTTGGATGCAACGTGGGCACATGTTGTCCCAGCCTGTCATCTCTGAGCATGTGCAACAGTGTGGTTTTCCCTGCATTATCCAAACCGAGAAACACCAGCTTGCCAGTCTTTCTGTACAACCCTGAGGGCAGGAGAAAAACAACAGCAACAACACACACTTAATGTCAAAATTATATCGGTAGAAAGAGGAAAATAGTGTGTAGTAGCAGAGTGACTTAATCTGAAGCTCAAATGCCTAATATATCCCCCGGCCAAGAGGGTGATTCCCTTGTCGCATACAGTAAGCAGTAGGTGTTTGATATTAACCCTATCGATTGATTGCTTGATTGAATTTTGTATTAACCGCTTGGAGATTTACAGTACAATTCAAACAGAACTCAATACAAGAATAACTGTGAATGGATAAACCATTTAAGCTAACAGTGTTTACAATGGCAGCCAGCTTGTTCATTTTTCATCAAACATTTAAAGACATAACATTCAGTTCCATAAAGTCAGAAACAGTATAGCATGTTCAGGAAATCACTAATTGTTATATGTTATATATCTGATGCTTTAACACATGTCTATCGTTGGTTGGGTAATACTGTACCTAATAGCTGCAAGACACTGCTGACACTCTTGTAGAGCCAATCAAGGATGAAAGACATGTCTTCGGCCTGCTGAAATATAGATATATGATCTGTTATTATCACCTGACAGGAGAGAAACACACATAAAAAAAGATACACACCCAGAGTTCTGTGGTTTCTTTGGATTTTTTCATTCAATCTTTATTTACCCAGGGTCGGCATGCTGAGCACTGAGTGCTCTATTATTTAATCAACATCCTGCTTCACACACAGGTCACAAACATTTAAACCGGGGAGCTGCCCAGTTCAAACACAGCCTTATTATTCTATTATTATACTGTTATACTGTATAATAATAGCTGTTCGTTGAGCAGCTCTACTGGAGGCTTGCTCAAGGGCACTTCAGGACAGCTGTGCAGGTATGTCCTTTCACAGGAATATCTTCAAGACATGCACATGCACACACACGCACCCCCTTAGCCCCGACCAGTAGGCGAATCCGGGTTCCCCATTCCCCAGGCATCTGTGTTACCAGTCGACCATAGAGCCTCATGGGCAAGTAGTAACGCAGCACCATATAGCCTAAGAGTTGTCTGCCCCACCTGAAGCACGTCCACACACACCTGCCAAGAGCCAGGCTTGACGGACTGGGGGACCCCCACCCCAAGGAGACTGACAGAACTGTCGACTACTAGGGTTAAAGTGAGCCATACAGTATACACTACACTGACACCAATGTAGCCACGACCGGGAGGCGAACCTGGGTTTAGTCGTAACTGACCGATCTGTGACCGTGGAGGTCTCTTTCTCAGTTGATTTATCATCTATGAAGGTCAAAAAAGAAATGGCCATATACAGTATACGCACTTGCCAAATGTGCTCAAATATGCTGACCTCCTCATATTTCATGGCCGTTTTTAGGCCAAGGAGTGTTTTTGAGAAAAACTAATGCTTGGAATGAATTCAGCATAATGAAAACCACCTAGTTGGACATGTCAGAAGCTATTTAAAGCAGAACTAAATTTAGGTAGTTTTGTCTTGGACCTATTATGCCTTACCATGTTATTTGATGGAGGCCATATGGATTTGGGGCTCTCATGAATTTCCCCCACACTTTTGCCTTTTTCCCCTTTATGATGCTTCTACTTTGATGCTGCAGTTACTACACTGCAGACAGACACTTGTTTGGTCCTGCAGACGGTCCAGGATTTTGTTGTTGTCAACAAAATCATGACAAAACATTCAAGGGCTCAGGGAAGGCGGTGCTAATGTGAGAGGGGGAGAGCATAGTGGGGTGAGGCAGGATTTTAGCCAATCACAGCACAGCAGTCTCCAGCAGCTTCATAATGAGCCAATAGAGTGGAGGTGAGGTGGAGTTAGATTCTGTTTATAAACAAATCTATTTACAAACGCAGTGCTTGTATACACTAAAGTTGCCTGTATTAACTTTAACCTTCCTAGATGATAAATCCACTGAGAAACACACCTTTGCTCTCTGTGATCACGGATCGATCGGTCAGATACGACCCGACTACTTCCCCATTTCCCAGGCACGTACGTGACCAGTCAACTAAAGTGCTGTGGCCCCATGGGCGAGATGTAACACACACCCCTACTACACCCCATAGCTTTGGGATGGTGAGGGCTGTTGTGTGTTATTGGAGTCTTGCTCAGGGCAGGCCCACTTTGACATGGGCGGGCCTGGGAGGTCTTCTGAATATCCACACCGCTCAGCTATGGCCGGCCTAATAAGATGTTTGACATACAAACGCTTTTGCAATAAGGATAGACTTTCATTTGGAAATCTTGCTCTGAAGTGCATTGTTTGCTCCCCTGCCCTGACCCTGGATTACTTTACTGGTATGTGTAAGCCCCTATGTGGTGCAACCACACAAGGGGAACAAACTGGATGCTGCCTGGAGGAGAAAACAAAGCTATACAGAACACAACACGTATGAACCAACTGTAGCCGGATTGTTCACAAAGCCTTTAAATCAACTGGTGTTTGTCCTAATGAATCAACTGTACAGAGGGCAGTCTGTACTGTAATGTCATGAAACATATTGGCCAAGTAGTTTGTCTTCTGTAGTTTGATCATATAGATGTCTTTCTTAACAAATACCTGCAGCAATAGTTGTTTGTTTAGAGAGCAGTCTGTTTACCTTTATTTATTAAATAATTATTCCCTTTATTTATTAAAGAGATCTCTGTCCTATACTAAACTGAGAGCCGTCTCAAGCTCTTAGTGCAGTCTAAAGGCACACATACACACAGTGTGTGTGTGTGTTCTCCTTTGCCCAGACTATTTTTATGATAGGTTGTGACTCTGACACTTGATCGCACCACACACACACACACACACACACACACACACACACACACACACACACACACACACACACACACACACACACACACACACACACACACACACCTGTCACCCTCAGTTGAAAGTGATGCGCACTATTACAGTCAATAATTATTCAGCAGGCAGCCAAGTATTTTCTTAATGATCTTGTTTGTCAGTGACACAGTAGTACATGTGCTTTTTATATAGGCTATAGCAAGTGCGCCAATGAACATTTAAGCGCACAAACCTCAGTTGATTTAACTCAATGGGGATTTTTTGTACAGTATGAAGTTATATACACGCCAACCAAAAGTTAAACCGTGACAGTCAGAGTTCCACACAAAACAAAGCTGTTTTTCGCAACAGCCGCACTGAGAGTTGCGCTCCAGCCGCTCAACAACAAACTCTATAATAAACTCGCTCACTCACTCTTTATGCATTTCACACAGGGCAGCTGTTCTCTTTCACCCCGCGTCCAAGTTCAATGTCAAACAACAGGCAAAATGATGATCCCAACTTATTACTGACGAGTTGGCGTTTTTATTACCTTAATTTGTGAGCGTTTTGTCAACTCCAGATGAAAATATTTACGCTCGTTAGGTCCAATAAGCTGCTCTGGCCCGGCATGCAGGTTGCAACATTTGACAGTCCACCGGAACTGCGTAACAGTATTTTTGGGTCGAGAGAGAGAGGGGGTCCAATGCAGAGACATCCAGCACAGAAGACTTGCGACATTGAGGCGTCAGAAACTGCGCACTCGAGCTCCTGTCTATGCTTCTGAATAGGGACAAACTGGAGTTGGAAATGCATCGTTTTCAACGTGGGCGCCGCAAATAAGAGCTATTTTAAGCATGTGTGCAACACGCCAAATGTTTTCTTGAACAGTAACAACTAAAGTCTCTGAAATGTTTATCTTGTACAATTATACAAAACAATATAAAAATAAAAGGATTTAATACCATTAAAGCTATGATATGCCTTTCTCAGGGATTAAAGTAAAAAAAAAATCTTGAGACTGAAAATGATCTTTTGCAAATAAGCACTGAGCTAATTAAATGACCCCTGTGAAATCCTCAGGACTGAAATCAGTACCCAGTACTGAGAACTTTAATCCCTGCTTTCTGCCTACTTCCGATCAAGGACCTGTCCCTTTTGTTTGTTTTCATTCTCAATAGAATAGTCTACGTAACAGAGCCGCCATTGGACTGTCCCCATGAAGTGAACCGAGTTGTCGTAACTCTGATTTACTCTATGGCTCTGGGGTGTGGGGGGTCACATGCTGCCAAATATGATCCTTTGAAAACAGTATTTGACAGCAGCCTACTAAGAAGCATTTTGGACAATAAAGCCCAACCGTACAGCACAAATGTCATAATTTAATGGAATCTTTTCCATTATTTTTCTGATTGCATCACAGCAAAGAGCGCAGGACAGTCAGTCACCACTAAGGGGCTAGGTAGCACCGTTTAAATACAGTTCACGAACTACTTTTAAGCAGACACCAGGGGGCAGGCTTGCATTGCTAATATGAATGCTTATCCTCACGATAAATGATGCATTTCTATTAGGCCCGCCAACGGCGCGTCATGAGATTACGTCGTGCGATGGTCCACGCCCCTTTCTCCCTGCCCTAGGGCATACGCTAGTAGCCCTGCAGGCTACATACATTCTCAACTCTCGTTGAGCCTGACGCGTCGTCATCATCAGCTGTGCAGTGTAAACACTTTTACTTTTTCCGACAGTTTAAAGCTGCGATCCATGCCATGCGTTTGGTCCGTGGTGGTAGACTAGGCTAGATTTCAAGAATGTGCTTATTTTAAGTGCTGAAGGAAGCTCGTGTTAATTTATTACATACAAGTGTTCTAGGGGCATTAAGGCGTGCTGAATCCAAATCTGCTATATGTAAAGCTCAAAAATGGCTGCTAAGCCTTCAAAATAGACCATTTAAAAATGGCGGTCACCACCATAATGAAGCATAATAAAATGATGTATGTTTGAGTAAATAAGCTATAAAATGGATTAAAATGTATTGTTTATGTTTTCATATATGGGGAATAGAATGACATATTCATATTCCAGATCGATTGTGAAGGTACCACTTTAATATAATTTATATTGCGAAAATTGGCCTCTTTGGTATTATTATGGTAATATTTTTTAATGGTGAATAATTTCTTCATTATTTGCCTAAATTGGTGTTTATTTGCATGCAGTAGACCCGTGGTTTTCAACAGGTGGTCCGGGGACCACCAGTGGTCCTTGAGAAAGTTCCAGGTGGTCCCCAGGCTAAATGATGGAAAGTTGGTTAGCCAGATGTAACTCTTGAGAATGTAAAAATGAAACCAAATGGACCCTTGGGGGTTCATTTGGTTTAATTTTCACACTCTCAAGAGTTAAAACATTCATCATCTGAATTTAATTCTAAAGTCTACACTGCTTTGTTTGCAAAAATCCAGCCTGGAATTGTGGACAAAACCAAAAAGAATTCTTTATTTTTAGGTCATTGGTATGAACATGTAATCAAATGGTGGTCCGTGGCTCAAATGCTGAATAAATGGTGGTCCCTGGAGTCAAAAAGGTTGAAAACCCCTGCAGTAGACACATGGACAGTCAGTCCCAATGATCTTCAGTGTTCTGCCAGGCAGTGTTGGGCAGTAACTAATTTTAGATTACATATTACTGTAATATTATTACTTTGGCTCCAAAAAGTAAAGTAACGAGATTACTCTGCAAAAATGGGTAATAAGTAACGCATTACTTTGCAAGTAACGCCAAGTTACTTTTTTAAAATGAGCTTGTTGTTGCATGCAAAAATAGAACAGATTTACAAGCTATCGACAGGTACTGTAACAACAGAGATGTGCACTAGATTGTAGATCCAGTCCACACGCTGCATCCTGCACACAGTTATGTACACTGCAAATCGCTTGCTGCTTTATTTTGTATTTTATTTTTAAATACAAGACCTCAACTGTCTTTGAAAATAATTGTGAAAAGGTTTAAAGAGACAGATTTTGTTGGCTTTGTTTTCAGGTGCAGTTTGCGATTGCAATTGGATTCAGTTCTAAAAAGAGCTCGCTAAACCGATTATGTTGTACATCTCTATTTTTTCAAAGGTGGGAGTTGAGAACTTGGGAAAGTAATAACGTAATATGTAATATATTACTCTTCATTTTCAGTAATAAGTAAAGTAATGATATTACTTTGTCTAAGGGGTAACGAGTAAAGTAAAGAAGTTACTTTCCTAAGTAATATTGACCAACACTGCTGGCAGGTGTTGCCAACACCATATATCTTACAGATTAATTTCTCTGCTGAGCTCATATGTCTTCCGTAAGAAGACCTTTTCCAAGGCCACTGACGTGACGTCTGAGGGATGTTGCTGGAACACCTGCTAGGTTGTTTTCTTACCACTGCCACTAAACTGTTACAGCTTGAGAGGCAAGTAGAGTATTAACTTGACCAGAAGGCAACTTCTGAATTTCATGCACTGGAGATACTTACTATCCTTTGCTGTCCCAGCTTTAATGTAGAGACCCAGGCCTACAATGCATCTTGCCATCGCATGCCAGAAGTAAAAGAAGCACATCTTTATCATGTGCTGACACAACTAAGAACTGTTTCATTTGAGCATGAATGTAGTGCAAACCAAGCCATGTGTCAGCTTCCTCATGGTCAGCACTGAGATGAGACTGGCACAGATCCTGGCATCAGGATCAGATGACTTGACAATGGTCATTCACTCCAGCAAACCCCCCTGATACAACAATGAGCAGAGTGTTGACATATGTTGACATATTCACCAAGTGGTCTAATGCCAGGTGGCTTTTCCATTGACATCACAAGTGCTTGGCCTTCGATGAGGTGTGCCTGAAGTTGGTGCATGCAATGAAGCAAGAGTCAAGTTGTTTTGTATGGGGCGTCCGCAAGAGACTATGCCACCAACCTCAGATGCAGTAAAGTTTCACATCATGCGTTCCCATTATCAAGCTCTTGTATAGAATCAAGCTCACTTAACACACCCTGATCTTCCTCCCATTACTGAAATGGCATGGATGATCCTGAATGGTCAGTTGCTACCCCGGCTGCTTTCCTTGCCACCATTGCCAAAAGCATGCAGCGAGAACACGTCATGCATTTGCACAAGGCTGCTTTCAGCCAACGCTGCGGCTGCAAGAAAGTACACATAATGTACATTGAAGTGTGCCGTTTCAAGAAACTTAATTGGCAACACCTGCCAGAACATTGAAGATCATAGGGACTGACTGTCCATGCGTTTACTGCATGCATTAAGTCATAAACACTAATTTAGGCCATTATTGAAGCAATTATTCACCAACAAATTACATTACATAATATAAATTATATTAAAGTGTACCTTTAAAATTGATCTAAAATATGAATGTCAATGTACTCCCCATGAAAACATACATTTCAATCTATTTTCTACCCTATTTAGTCAAACATACATCATTTTACTATGCTTTATTATGGTGGTGGCCGCCATGTTTAAATGGTCCATTTTGAAGGCTTAGCAGCCATTTTTGAGCATTACATACAGCAGATTTGGATTCAGCACGCCTTAATACCCCTAGAACAGTTGTATGTAAATAAAAACATGTTTTGCCTTCGGGGTTCACATTTTTGTAATATGGTCCCAGTCTATATGGGTCCATGCTGGAACAGCGTAAAAAACAATTGCATGCGAAGCTGCGTGAGGCGTCCTTCTGTTACAGTCAGCAAGTCTGCACCATAGTGAGCCAGTGAAGAAGTAAATAATGTAAATAAAAATGTAAAGTATAAAACAGAGAAGTCACTAGTCTAGTAATGCTGCTGCTGCCGCTACTAGGCTCACTGACTGACTGACGGACTGACTGCTCTTGGCTCTGTGCCAATTGCCCTAGAGCAGGGACGGAGCGGAGAGGCGAAAAATGTTTACGCCCAAAGGGGGCGTTTTTGTTTGGCCTAATAGCACCTTTGTCCAAGGCCTTTACATTGTACTCTACATTACATTCACCCATTTGTCATACACAGAAGAAAGGATACCATGTAAGGCACCAGCACTTCGGAATCGGGGCAAAACTGGGGTTCAGGGCCTTGCTCAGGAACACCTTGACACTGGGGTAGCCCCCGGTTTTGAGCTGGCAGCCTTGCACTCACCATGCAGAGGCACTACCCTCACGCCCTCTCCCTGCTCAAGAAGTGCCCAACAATTTCAACATTGGTCCTACATGAAAAAGAAAGAAATGCAGTGAAATAGACATTAATGCATTGTTACTAATATGCATTAGCTTTTATGCATTTTTCATTGTAGCTTTTATTCATTTCACAGAGGCTTTTATATCATTTTGGTATCAACAGTATACCAATTGTTCTTACCTAGCGGACCAGAGACCATGAGCGGGGTCCAGGTGGCCCCCCAGCAAGATGATGGCGAGTTGGACCATTTTATAGAGATTTGAAAAATAATTATTCTGATAATTTGCCTATGATACTGCATCAGTACTGCATGATCATGGACAACAATCCTATCCAATGGAGAAGAAATATTCTGGTTTTGGGTCTGAGATGTTAAATCTCAAATGATCTGTAATAAGTTACAAACCTTGAAAACAAACGGGTTGAAAACCATCAATATAGACGTTAATGCATTAAATACTGTGTTCTGGGTCTAGGCCTCTACAGCCAAATGGATGTCCTCTCATACCCAAAACAAAATCCAATACACAGTCAAATAATGCTAAAGAAATTCACACAACATTTGAAACGGAAAAGCTTTATTAAAGCAGTCGAGTCTCATACAGTACATGTGTAGCTACTGTGTGGGAAACTACCTGTGACATCATGTAGTTGACAGCACATCTCAACAGAGATCTTTGTTTTAAATAATGTGGAACATTGGCCCAAAAAGCAGAACAAAACAAACAAAAAACACACAGTTCAGGTTGATATTCCTCTCTACAGTATTGAAGCCGCCATTTCCAATCTACAGGGAAAGCACCTCTCCCATCTAACCCCATCTATTGTAGCTCCAACTCCCAAGTGCTTCTTCTTCAAGTAGGTCTTCACCAGATGAGACACGCATTCTTCCTTCTGGTCCAGGTCAGGCAGCTTGTGGGCTACTTCCTCTCATAGTAGAACCACTGGTCCACTGCAAAGACAGAAACTCTCATTAGTCATTACCATGTTGTGGTAAAATGAACAAAACACCATCAACCTTGTCGTTGTCCTTGTCGTTCATTCATGTTCTCAAACTTTCATCAATAAATTCAAGGATGCCCGTTTTGGTATAAACTAGGCCATAGACCTGAAAATTCACCTTTTAGCAGGCCAAAGGAAGAGGAAATGATCATCCCTCATCCCTCTTTATGAACCCCAACCTGTATATGTCATTTTTATTATTCTTCTGTGATGGTGGTTTGAATTTCATGTCATGATTATGAATTCAATACCCAGGGTGTGAATTATTTAGCAGAGTCCGAAACATGAATCTGTCAAAACATTATTCTATAATAAAGCCTCAACTGGGAGCTTTTGCAAACAAAATCAGACTTCATATTTTACTTTCGAATCCCCCCAAATGACCCCTGGGGGTCCCCAGACACAACTTTGAGAATCAGAAGTTTAAAGGGTAACCTTTATAATCATTTAGCTGTAAGTGGCTTATTGTCGCCATTGGACGGTAGCACTAGCTAATTAAACAGGAAGCTCCTTACCTGATGAAGGAATGGGGTCTTCTGTTCCACACGGACAGGTCTAAAAGTGGAAAAAATATGTAAATATCTTGAATCAAATAATAAAGAAATAAAAAACTGTAGAAATAGTGCATTATGGTTGCATGTCTCTGTCAGTTGCCGATTACATCGGCCTGTCCAGAATTGCACAGTACATACATGAGACTGAAAGGAATTTAATGAACGCGTTTTGTGAGGTCAAAATCACCTTGACCTCGTAGCTCTAATCAGTTCATCCTTGAGTCCAAGATGACAACTGTGCCAAATGTCATAAAATACACAAAAGTAGACCTAAAAACTCCTTGTTCCTGAGCTTGTATACTGGTACGGATTCAAGAGCCACATCTAAAACAAAGTGGCACTGACCTTATCAACAACAGCTTGGGCCTCCTCCTCTGAGCAGCAAAAAGGACTTTCACCAGAGGAGATGCTTGTGTTTTTGCTGTAATGGGGAAGAAAATGAATGGTCATTCATTATTGAGAAACTTAACCTTTGGCACCACACGTCTACTAAGACTCCATTTACATGGGATTGCACCGTCTTTAAAGCAGCGATTCCCAACATGTGATGTTGGCCTGGGGCCTACCAGGGAGTCATGAGGATAATGCAAATAACTACTAAAACACCTTTTTTGTGAGTAATTTAGTGTTTAAAAAAGGTTGACAAATGGTACTCCCTGTCCACCCCCACAGAGGTTGCGGGTTCAAATCCACCATGGTGTAAGCGGCTCTGTCTAACAGTTTGAGGGAGGGAAGCCCCTTTAGTTTCATCTTTTACCTTGTTTAGGACTAGAGCTGCCAACTAACGATTATTTTCATAATCGATTCATCAGCGGATTATTTAAACGCTTAATCGATTTTAGACAACAAATAAAAATGCATACAATTAGCTGCGGATTAGGCTGCTATTCAAGTGATCCAACATACCGCTACATAGTCATTAGGTGTCATATTTAGGGTTAGAGATTGCTCACTGCTCTTTAATTTAGTTACACATAACACTGAAAAAACTATGGTTAAGCGGGAAACACCCATGATAACTCCAGTGATTAGTTGCCAATTCGATTAACCGATTACTAAATTAGTTGACAACTAAATAAATTATCGATTCGATTACGATTCATTGGATATTTAGGCAGTAGATGTGCACCATTTGTATCAGTGAGAAAGGGAGAATGGGCCAATGCCTTTAACTGGCAACTACCAAATGTTCCTTCATATAACTGTGAACTACTATAGTAATGTGACCATTTTGTCATGTATATACACACCTACTGAGTAGCAGAATCTCCCTCGCAAATTCATTTGGATGTTAATGGAACTGAATCTTATGATCCGTTCTGCAAACAATGCTTTACGCTATAGAGTTGCAGCCACATATTTGTTTAGAGTACTAGGTTGTTTGCATTCATGAAACGATACACCTACCAACGTGGCCACTCTGTTAGTGTATGTGGGAGTGAGGTGTGGTTTTTGGCAGACTGTAAGCCAGGGGTGGGCAATTATTTTTCCTAAGGGGCCAAATGAGATACATAAAGTATTGTGGAGGGCCAAGACTAAAGGATGAGCTAAAGTCTACGTAATATTAATTTAATTTCAAGATGGAAGTAAGAATAAGACCAACCCTTTTGACACCAGGGCCCACTATTTATTCAGTATTTGAGTCACAGACCAACATTTGATGACATTTTAGCCCCACAGACCCGAAACTTTCTTCAAGATTTATTTTGTTTTTGTCCACAATTCCAGGCTGGATTGGGGAAACAAAACAGGGTGAAAAATTACCATTCTATTACATTCTCTGATTGAATATGTAGACTTTGGGCTAATTCAGATGATATTTTAACTCTTGAGAGTGTAAAAATGAAACCAAATGGACCCGCAAGGGTCCATTTGGTTTCATTTATACGCTCTCAAAGAGTTACATCTGGTAAACCAACTTTCCATATTTAACTTGGAACTCTCCCAAGGACCACTGGTGGTCCCCGGGCCGGTCATAGTCAGCCAAAGGGCCACATTTGGCCCCCGGGCCGCATAATGCCCAGGTATGCTGTAAGCAGAGCCAGTACCACTCTGGGGCAGAAGGCGGCATGGTTCAACAGGAATGAGGTTTACCTGTGGGTAATTAGGCTGGTCACCTGCCAGGCTTGAAAAGCCACACGAGTGTGACACCGCTGGACTATCCTTTGATCAATAATAGAACACGTGCCAGTTTCATTAATAGACTTTCGTTTTTTATGTATTGGCATGGCAAACAGCTGATTGTATCCATTGCAAATAGATGGACAGTAAATTAAATAAAGTAGAGCAAATTCTGTCTTCCCCCTGTTCACTCCAAACCTTTTTAAATCCTTTACAAAGAAAAACAAAATCTGCTAGTTACCAGTTCAGTTCTCCACCTTTGGTCTCTTCAGAGATAAGGGATTTCCAGAAGTTGTTAGTGCTCTTGATTACCTCAATAGCGAAGGCCTGAAAACAGAATAAAGGAAATTGTTGGGGTAAAATATGTTATCATAATCTCATAAATCTTAATTATACATTTTAAAGGTTCATTTATTTGTCCATGTGACTAAGACAAGATGCGAGGTACCTTGTCTCTGAATTCTCCATTGAATGCAAACTGGTTCTCTGGTTTCCCATCCGGAACTTTGTACCTCCTGAACCAGTCGACTGTGGCGTCCAGGTAGCCAGGTTTTAGTTTTTCTACATCACCAATATCTAAAAACATAGGGACGGGTGTACAGGTGTACATTGAGACAAAGCTCTTGACACAAAGCGCCTTGGAGTGGTTGTACGACGCACGCATGCACACACAAAGATGTTACTGAGGTTAAGAGAACAAACCCGCCTCCGTCTACACATTTGAATGGTCTTTCTCCATGCCTTGATGTAGAAGGCCGTTTCTCATTGCTGATTCACAGAGCCTGCCTGTTTAGAAATCGATTGACGACAGCATGTTGGTAGCCTGATTATCAGACCTAGTTCAGCTTCCTGAAGCTTGAGTCTGACTTCATCCACTGTTTGAGCGATTTCAAGGGGGAAGGGTTTGGTCCATACCAAACAAACCAGAGGTTGTTGTCAATCTAATGGGCTAGCCCAGGTGTCTCCAACATTTTTTCATTTTAGAGCTACTTTGAAAAAATCTGAGGGGCCGAGAGCCACTTCACTTTTAGCTTTTTTTTCAAAAGTGCATTCACATTTTGCATTCTCCTCTAATGAGATGCGTGGCACTGCATGGCCTCCGCAAGACACTTGAACACTGGGGTGTATCCACTCAGGTTCAATCTTATAGAGTCATTCAAATGATCATCAGTCAACCTAGTTCTGAATTTGAATTTGATCACATTCATATCAGAGAATGCATATTCACAAAGATAAGTAGACCCAAATAAAGCACTCACTTTCAATGTTGTGAATTCTGTTGTGCTTTTACCTGCACATCATTTTGGAGATTAATAATCTCCATTTCCATTTCAAATGCATTGACATTGAACATGTCAGCCATCTGCCCTGATATTACACTCACATCTACCTCCATTAAAGGGTTAGCAATGAATGCCACACAGTGCTCCAGTTCACCAAAATCTTTGAACCTGTCCTCAAATTCCTGCCCAAGCTTGGACAGTAGGTCACAATATTTATCCACATCCAACACATCAACTGCCTCTGCATTGTTTTCCAACACCTTCCTCATTGAAGGAAAATGCTGCAGTCTCTTGTTTTTTACCTGTTGCATGTAAAATGAGACTTTTGCTTTGAAGGCCTTCACAGCACTGATCATGTCACTGACAGATTTGTCTTTGCCTTGATTGGATTTGATTTGACCTGAAGACGACTGACGTAGCCTATTACTGATAGGCGTATTCTGGGCCTATTGACGTAGGCCTAGTTACGCTCGAGTGGGCATACGTTTGTATGTTGAATGACAAAGGAAAGAGTTGCAATGCATTTCAGGTCATGCTTTTCATATCATTCATAGCCTAATTTTGCAACTCCTTTGCGAGCTACCCAAAAACAACCAACGAGCTACCCGTTGGAGTCTAATGGGCTAGCCTGTTTGCCAACCAAATAGGTGAGTTTATAGACTGATTATTGCGGCCGCCATTTTTGTTTGTTTGCCCCTGTAACTGTTGCACTGTTGAGTGACAGGGGTGCTGGCCAATCAGCTGTGTCTGTTCGGATTTGTTGTTAGATCAATCCCCAACCCTGACTCTCATTGGACAAATACATCTTGGTACCAAAGCAAATTATAGGTTGACAATATAAGGCCAGGCCAAGAGTGCACTCAAGAGAGTTGGCTGCGTCTATGGGTTTGGACCAAGGTAGCATGTTGGGACTCTAATCCACAGAGGCATGCTGTACACTGCAAAATCACACAGTCTAACATTTATAGAGGGCAGGACTTAGGGCAGGAGTTATTTTAGCAATTAACAGTAGACCTACCGGTATGCTTTTGTTTTAAGAATACAGTACTCATCACCGGGGGTTGTGTTCAGGGGGAGGAGCCAAACCAGGCGGATGATAATTATCACTGCACCTGATTCTACAGATTAAGGAAACTGATACCAGAAATTACGGAAGGTTGTGCTTACCGTTGAAGCTGCTGGCTTCCGGGTCATCTACGTTGATTGCAATGACTTTCCAATCAGTCTCACCCTCATCAATCATGGCCAAAATTCCAAGTACCTTCACCTTGACTACCTCACCACGGGAACACACCTAGAAGATCCACACATGTATATAAAGTCAACGTGAAAGCTATTTTTCTGTTATGCAGCATTATTGAGAGAATGTATGCAATCACCAGCAGAGGCAGCTGCCAAAAAAGAGCCGGTAGTGTTTTATCTGGCAACACATACCCTCACCCTGATCCCCATTAGTCTTAACCCTTGAGGGGTGTATATTAGGATTCTACCAGGCAACCGTCAAGAAAAATGCCCCATGTCGTTAATCTTAACTGTTTCTGTTACACAATCCTGCCTAAATCTGATACGTATTTAGATATCCATCCAGACTATAACCTGCTTATAACATGCCATTGACAATGCCGATGCCGGTGATTGCATGCACTCCTTCTGGCATTGTTTGGTGTCAGCCATGGTACCATTTGCAAACTACTTGGGACCACATTAACACAGTGAGACAGTTGACACCAAAGACAGACGGCAAAGTGGACATTCCAGGAAGACTACACCCCAAGAAAACCGGTTCCTGAACAATATGCATTCTTTCAGAGATTGCACAGATGTCAAAGATGCCGTTTAATCTTTGATAGCTGCTTAAACAATTAAATATATATATATGTGTATTTTAGTATGTTATATGGGGGGGGGCTAACCACATGCTCAAATGCTCATTTCACAATTTCACTCGTTGTATAATAACTGAGTCATAAACAATGAAAAATGATATAAAGTACAGCTGATATGAAGGGGATAAATAATCAACTGGAGTTAAGTTATGTTGAGTTTCATGAAGGACAGGTGCTATATACAGTATAATGAAGGTTACATAACACATAGGAAACCAGTAGGAACATTGTACAGCACTTGTTTTCATTAAGACAAGTGCAGTAGAGAAGTATAACACTTGGCCAAAGTATTGAGACTAGTCGTCTTTTATGTGACTCAATCTAAAATTAAATAAATCAAACCAGTGGTTCTCAAAGTGTGGCGAGGGTGTCAGTTGGCATAATGCATAATTATAGCATATGCATACCCAGCTGGGGGCTCCTGAAATGATGTTTGAGAACCACCTCCTTAAAAGTTAAAATGTTGTAAAAGGTTGTTTGATGGTCAGGCATATTTAGAATTATAAACAACTGTTGTACCTTAGAACCAATCTCACAAACGTCGATTGGATCGTTGTCACCACAGCAGCCGGTGTCTTTATCCATGTGTCCGGGGTCTTCCCATGTCTACACACAACAAAACATAACAATTCAGAATAAATAAATACTGTATAGTGATACGATTTGGTTGTGCATTACGTTGTGTTGGATGAAATACTGGCAGAGGTTATTCGTTATAAGGATATCCTGCTTGTGTGCATACATAAATGTTTCTCTTTTGTTTACAGAGAAATGGCTACATCGTACTTTACTTGCTATTCGAACCGAAGTAAGCAAGAGTTGAGAGCTGCTACGGTCATGGAAATGATTTGAAGGCAAAACTTTAATTGATCACCTTCGTCTCCTCTGATTCTAAAAGGGCATAATGGAAAAATTGTCCACGTCATGTGCATGTTTGTACCCAGAGCACAAAAGTTCTTTTCACATGGGGAGTAGTAAATCACGCCTTTAGTTCATTTTCAATTTCAGATATAGGAATATCTCACAATCCTGTGTTGTTTGTTTGCGCATGCTTGTTTTGTGCACGTGTCTGATTTAAGACCTCAATTCTGGTGAGCTTTTTTATATGTGACGCAGTGACGGTACTCCCCCCTCTGCCTCACCAACAACTGAGTACACCAATGGTTTGGGAAAGTACTGTCTGTCCTTCATTTGTTTGCAGTTTCACACCTTGCACACTCCAAACATCCACCCACTCATACATGACTGATTACTGACATTATCACATCTCATACCTGTTTACTTTGTTTATTGCTTAATTTATTTCATTTTAGAATAATAAATATTCTTGTGTGGACTCCCTTCTTTTGCCATGTTAACCCTAAAACCATTACTGGCCATTACTTAGTTTGAAAACGATCCGAGAGTTAGCCGAAGTTGTTAATTCAGTTAGCATCGACCACGATCAATGGATTAAAAAAAACTCTTTACAGCTTTGGCAACCACTGACTAAATCTAAGGGGCGTATTTGTCTCTTATCCTGTACATATTATATTATAATGGTAGAAATGTCAGAAATGATGTCAGAAACATGTAAATGGTAAGTGAACGCTACAAATTGGTAGAAAAACAAACCTGTGGTATTGCTCCATAGTTCCATATGTAACCTTTATGTGGAAATACATTGGCAACATATCGCAGTTTACCCTTCTTCACATCTTGCTTGATTGGGTTGAGGGGGTCTTTTGTAGCGATCTGAGAGAAAACATTAAAATGTAATTATTACTTTTATTCCATCTTACCTTTGATGACAAAATAACCATTTTGACTGGCATATGTGAACAACTGTTAATTTAGGCCTATTGATTATTGACTGGCATATGTGAACAACTGATCATTCTTACAACAATTAAGGTAATCTAAAATGTATCTCCAAAATACGATGATTCAAAGTAATGTCATTTAATTAATGAGCTTACCTCCATCTTTGCATTAGTCCATCTTGGTACCTCAACCACCATGTTAAAGACATACTGGAAAAAAGAAGATATCCATTAATGTATCAATTACAAAAGATGAAAAATGCTGAAAAGTCTGCATAAAGTGCTATCTAAGTCTACTTAAAATGCTATCTAAGATACATAGGTTTAGCCTTAGTTTGCAAACGCCTATAGGAGGTTGAGACTAGGTCAAGTACTACTGCAGGTGCTATGGGATAAGATGTCTGAAGAGGTGTGTGTTCAGACTGCTACGAAAGATTGGGGATTGGGAGTGAGTCTGCACTTCTGATTGCAGTAAATGTTAGTTAGCGTTAGTTAGGGTTTTAAGCAAGGGTACTTCCAGCTTCCCTGCGTCGGCTGATCTGAGCGCTCAGGAGGGTTTGCAGGGTGCGATCAGACTTTCAAAATATGGCTGTGAAATACCTCTGGTTGCCTTGAAGGCCAGCAACAAAAATTTGTATGCTGTGTGGGCCACTACCGGGTGGCAATGGAGTGGAGAAAGGGAAGATAAAATTGTAATCATTACAACATTATTCCTATTTATCTGTCTCAATTCAGGTTCAAGAATGTACTCTGGTACAAAAAAAGTTATTTTTGTTTGGCCTTCAGACAAGGCAGCAGCAAATATACAGTATTATATTAAAGCCAAAAATAGAAAATAGAAAGAGAACCATATGTATATGTATGCATGTTTTCCTTGTATTAGAAAAGATAGTTACAGATATAGTTTTAATTTAATATTATTTTACAGTAGGTCATGTTCCATAAATATACAAAAGAAAAACATTTAAAGGTTAAAGGTTTAAAGTTTGAGCTTAATAATTCAGATTTGAGTATATTAAATTACGTTACATATGCTGAACTAAACAAAAATATAGTGGAAAAAGTCACATACTAAATCCCTTATCCCTAACTTCTTTACCTTTTTTGCCATTTTGAAAATAAAATCGTTTCGGAATAGTTCAATGTGGCAATCTATTGACACATTGGGAGTTTGTAGACTGGCCATTTTAACTATTGAAAAATGTTTTTTATATAGTTTAAAAAGGCAAAGTTAAGGGATAAGGGTTTTAGCGGTGATGAAAATCTAGGCCATAATGTCTAGGGATGCCTTTGTGTATTGTGCAATATTACACTTGTCTACAGCATTAGTTGTGTTACTGATAAGAGAAATCACATTAGATATTAGACTGGGCAGGTTCAGAGTTCAGGCCATTGCCCCAGCAGACTATGAACCATGCTGTTCTTCGCGGGAATCTGTGCCAAACAGAAAAGCTTTCATTTTATTTGTCTTTTCTTTAATATTCAAGTCATTCTTTGTTTTATTTTGGATAGGAGAGTGCGGAGAGACATGAAACCATGGGCAGAGACTCAAAGAGAGGTGACACATGTGAGACGAGATAGAAGTTGGATTCAAACTCGGGTCCTCTCGCTCACAGCAGGGAGCGTTTCGGTCTGCACTTTGCAGACCAACTGGCTGCTGAGTCACTTCACCAGGCACCCTGGTCTGAACACTTTTTTGAAAACCAGCCGGAAGTCAAAATACAGTTGAAGTTCCAAGGCCAGGTTGAAGTTTACGCCCCGGCCACCATGGTCATCATTATGTAATTAGTTTTGAGGTGAATTAAGGTGACGTTTTCATTATACTTTACCTGGCTTTCGTCAGCATACATTGGTATGTCATGGAATGGCGAGATGTACTTTCCTACATCATTTTCTGTTGAGACAAAAATAATCACACACTCGCTGTTTAACACAGTCAGAGAGAGCATACAAGTATTGTCTCTTGCATATTATATAAACAGTTTATATACTATGAGTTTATATTATATACAGTAATATAAAGTACACGGTAAATTACTACAGTGGTTCTCAAGTTTGGAATTTAAGTGTTATAGGTTAGCTCTGGTCCATAGATCCACTGCAAGGCAGAATCATAGAAGCAGCAGAGCTCAGTGAAAGACAACGTAATGTCTCAGATGGACCTCTGACCAGCCTCTCTTGGGAGTGGAAATATGAAGAACGTGTTACCTACTCACCAAAACAAACACGCCTTGTGTGATTAGAAAGCTTACTTTCCTCAGTGGAAACACTCTGAACTTTCCAACAGCCAACACACGTATAAAATGGAAACATGGCAACATAGGTAGAGGGTACAAATCTTTTGTCTTTTTTCTGGTGAAAAACAATCGTGTTCTGGCCAAAAAGTAAATTTTATCCGTGTGGTGAGGGGCTCAGAGTGTTTCCACTAAGGAAAGTAGGCTTCATAAATCACACAAGTCGTGTATGTTGTGGTTAGTAGGTAAAACCTTATTCATCAGGGTAACACAAAAGTTTGGGGACTCACAATTGGCGGGTGCATTGTGATAGGGGCTGGGTAATTATTCACACCACCTGCCAATTGTGTTCCCCAAACTTTTGTGTTACCCTGATGACGTTTGCGGCGATCAACAGGAAGTTTACGAAATTCTGACCATTCTTTTCTGTGCATGAATGAATGAAATTTAAATTTTTATTAACAGAGATGAGAGTTACAGTACAAGTCAAGTGCACACTGCTACAAAACTGATAACAGCTTGGAGAATTACAGTACAATTCAAGTACAACTGCATCAAATCTGAAAAAGCTGATTGGACACACTAGTTAAGCATACACTTGTTTACAATAGTGGCCAACTTGTTCATTTCATTAAGGCATTCAAATACCGTACATACAAAACAACTACTTCAGTAAAATCAGAAGCAGCAAATCATGGAGGTAAAATCATAGTGGGGGTAAAAAGGGAAAAGAGAAATGTACAATGAGGAGAGGCGGGGTGGGTGGGGGGATTTTATATACATTTTTGTTTTACAGAGGCCAGTTTCGAATTGCAGCCATCTGTAGGTGCCCTTTGAGAGCAGTTTTGAAATCTTTGCATTTTCCACTTTTGCATCTTGTGAAAAAGTGGAGATATTTGACCAAATAGACGTTTTGTGCCACAACTTTAACATGGATATGAAACCTGAGGATTATATCACACCACACGTCTTTGAAATTATTTAATGGGTGAGTAGACGAGGAATAATGATCACTTAAAGAGCGCACAGATTTCTTTGCAACCACAAGTCAATGAGCATATTGTGCCAGTCTAAAGACTAAACAAAATAGCCATGCAGGGCTAGGCAGAATCATGGAAGCAATGGAGCTAGTTAGGATCCACAGGGTCCATAATGGTCCATTTTGGTCCTTTGGTAGACTCAAGAGTCATGGGGCCTGATGCATCTCAAACTTGGTGATGTTTGAAATTGAAAAACTATGATAACCACTGAGTTAACATGTTCATTGCCGAGACGACTTAAAAACTTTGTTCCCGGACGTTGTGTATTATGGAAGGAAGATTTGCAATGTTGAATGTTTTCCTACTGAACTTCTGCCAACTACTTAGTGAGCTGCAGAGAGACCCCCATGCATCAGTGAGGTCTTTGTATTGTGGTGTTGCAGTAATGTGTGTTGCATCAGATGCCTTTGCAGGCCAGAGAGGGCGTTGTCTTTCCACCACCCGACCAACACTGACTGCCCTGCAGGCTAATACGAAACCAGATACAATACAGGACGAATTTAAGCCGAGAAATTAAACTCAAGTTCATTTCTCCATTCACCATGATAATCGATGGGAGTTGCGGCGGTAAATTGGTCAGTAAAACGCAATAAACCTCATAAAACTTTTCAGGGTTGTAGTAGCTCTGTAATAATAGGTAATAAAAGCAAATCGTGCGGCCACAAGCCCGGCATTTTAATATCTGACTGGATTCTGGAACAATAAATATACAGAAACAATATTGTACAACGACGTGGGTTATGTGTTTACAGGCCACTTCGGCCCAGTTTGTAATGTCGACGGACCCTCCGACAATGAATAGTAGAAGTAAAGTGACACGTGGGATCATTGTATGAGGTGGTCGTGGTGAAACCAACCCTCTCGCCGTGGGAGAATGTATGAACTTGGGCTTGGAATCAACGAATCGAGCAAAAAACACAGACGTACAAACAAGCATGACTTACTGAAGAACAGGCGGTAGCTCAGGGTGTTGGGGTTCCCCCTCTCCTCCACAGTGAAGCTCATGGTGTTAGTGGTAAATTGTGTGTTCTTGTCGCCGCGGACCACCACCACCCGGTAGATTTCACTGATGTGTTCGGCCCAGCGCTGAGCGCTCAGTGAGAGTGAGCTGCTCGTCACCAAGAAGGTTTTCCTGGAAAGCAATTTGGTTTAGTGGTGTCCATGTGCTGCTCTCTGTTCATATCCGCTTTAGAGACACTCGCACTTTTACTGTATCCGGTACGATACCTAATCACACTCACGGCGCACCGTATTTCCGTATCCGGACAACAGACCGGATCTGTAAGATTCAGAGGGAATTGAGCACCCTTTGCCATGCGCACGCGCAGTTTCGCTGGTCCCAAATGAACGGATCTACAAGCTATAAGGAAGCGTCCCCACAGAGCGCTTCGCTACCAAGCCGCCACCGAGTGAGCTTGTAGATCTGTGCTGTAATGGAGCAATAGTCTGAGTGCGTTCGATTTTGTCCAAGGCGTTCGCCGATTTAAAGTAGCTCTGATTTGCTTTTCTCATAACACAACTTTGATTTGAATATGAAATTAAATTAAACTGAAAAAACACTAAAATAAGCAGGTCAGTGAAATCTAAAATAAATCATTAATAAAGGCAATGTAAACTTTTAAATCTACTATATTTAATCATTCATTACACTAGATAGCCTACTGAACTAATATATTTCGATTATGAATTATTGTTCTGTTCTTAACTTTGAATGAATCAAAACGAAACTGTAGGCCTATAAGTAGATAAGTAAAAGGAAAAATAAATAAATACAGAATAAAAATGTACAAGTTCAAGTTGACTATTTTACACGATATATTGTTTGTATGACACATTTATAAAATGCTACAGTCAGTCAAGGGGGGGATCTACTATTTGAATCAATAATGTGTGATGGCATCAATTTATCAGGATCACCGCCAAAACAATAACAACAACAACAACATTACAGCACTTTATTTGTACAGCACTGCTTGGTGAGACCTTGGTGAAAGTGAAACAGGTGTTTTATATCAAAAAATAATTACAGAATCATCACAACATGTAAGCGTTTAAAGAGCTAAAAATAGTACAAGTGGGAAGGGGAAAAAAATAATCGACTTCACTTCCTGGCAGTGCGTGTGGCGCTTCCTGCCTTTGCCTTTGCTGTTGTGTTGTTGGGTGCTGTGCTGGGGAGGGAGCTGTGGGTGCTGCTGCCTGCCTGCCTGCCTGCCTGACGGCTGCTGCTGCCCTGACTGGTTTGGTTTGTCTGGGGGACAAAAAGGGAAAAAAGGGGTAGGAAAGACACGGTGGTCGACTGTCGGTGGGGATCATCACACAAAGCACCAGCAGCCCCGGGGGTTTGAGTGATCGTATTAAGGATTCCTCCACAGACAGACAGAGCGGACGGACCACCACCATGTCAGGCAGTCGTCAGCTGAGCGAGAGCAGGGCCATCCCGACCAGCAGAACCATCCTGATCAGCGACACAACGCAGCTACCTCACGACTACTGTACGACCCCAGGAGGCACTTTATTCTCCACCACTCCCGGAGGTAATTGCAATAAACAAACCACTCTTGTGGGGTGGACTTATTGTGTGCGTATTTTGTTTTACGAGGGTTTTTTTTTTTGTATGCGTGGATGTTGGCCTAAGCTTGTTGTCAGCCAGCCCCGTTGTCACCACCACCGAACGATCAAAACAAAAACAATGCCTGTAGTCCCGCCCCCGGCCTCCGTCGAGACAATGTGATTGGTTCATTGGGTTGCTCTTTGAAATTGATGGATTGCTTTTTTTGTATTTACAGTATGTGTAGAATGGGCCCATTCTACACATACTGCAGTATGTGTAGAATGGGCACATTTCATGTTGCAAAGCACAAATCAATAGAATACTTGTCAATGTGGTTGAACCAATGATAAAGCATTTATTCACAAATACACCTGTCTTGTCTGTCTGTCTGTCTATGTCTGTCTGTCCTAAAGTACAAAAAAAACAAAAAATCATGTGGCCTACCTACAGTATGGGGAAAGGTGGGGGTGGGGTGGGGGGCTCATTTATGGGTGCCAGTTTCAAATTGCTGATGCCCTTTGAGAGCAGCGTTGAAGGACTCGAATGTAGTCTCTTGTTTGAACAGAATCTGCGTTGCACATCATTTGTTGGACTTCCTATGGTGTTGTGGGTGTGGACTTTGTTGACATTAAGGAAGTATTCATACAGCTAGATGGGTATTGTATCTTGATGGTGTAGAGGCTAGAGAATCTTGTGGACAAGACCCATTGCAAGATGCTCTACGACCCAAAACCATTCCAGCCGGTCAGAATGTGCAGGGGTGACTGAGATGGGTTCAGGGAGGGAGACCAAGTAGTGGACTGTAAAGACTGACCAGTTTTCGGGAATTCTGGAGCCTTGTTGGAGGTACAGTTGTGTGGGGTGAGGCGGTGTTTTAGTCAATTACAGCACAGGAATTTCATATTGAGCCAATAGAGTGGAGGTGAGGTGGAGTTAAATTCAAATCTTTTTGCAAACACAGATTTTTTGTACACTAAAGTTGCCTATAATATCTTTAAGCATACAGGCAACAGGAAGTCAATCAGTGCTCTGTTTGACACACTCTGCAACCCATCGCCATTGTGGTCAGCTGTTTGCGATTTTGTCAGCGACGGTGATTGCGTCATAGCCCCCATAGTTCCGCCAAGGGAGCCACCTGCAACTTCCTCCTGGGGGTTTGTGAGGCATTCCAAGGAAAGTTAGTCGATGTCTCATCTCTATTCTGCATGGGGGTCTTCTTCCAGTGGGACATGCCTCGTGGACCTTTTGCGTTAATTACATTTTCGTCATGAAAGATCCATCATTCAATAGCAGAATGTTAACTAAAATGAGGTTCAGTACCAGTAGCGTCACCGTGACTGTATAGTAGTATAATAGTAGTGACTATTTGATACATTCAAATGTTTAACATGCATTTGGATTGTGTACAAGTTACCCCAGACCCCACAAGTTTCACACCCAGATCCCAGGGAAATGGACACACTAAGCTCACATTCATTTTGAACATCTGTCTTATTTTTTTGCAGGTACACGGATCATCTATGACCGTAAGTTCCTCTTGGACAGACGTAACTCCCCCTTAGCCCAGACCCCGCCAGCCCACCTGCCTGTTATTCCTGGGGTGACCAGCCAAAATGTCCTGAGAGAGAACAGGAAGAATGAAGCCAACAACCGCATCATCAGCAACCACGATGGCAAGCCAGGTGCCGGTGAGAACAAATTAACCTCTTGAGCCTTATTTTATGGCCCTTTATGTGCAACCCAGCTTGTTGAGCATCTCTTTGCACACACTTTGCTGTGTTCAGGTGAGGGAAGCTGAGTGATAAGGGCAATTTATGTCACTGCACATACTGTACTCCTGTGGGCTGAATTGGGAGAGCAAGGGGTAGAAATAATTGCCCTAGTGCCTACTCCAAAATGTTATTCAAATATGTGTAATGTATACATTATCATGTGTCAGTGTTGTGCAAAAATAGGCCCTCTACAAGCTCACCCATACCTTAGGGAAGTATTTTTCCCATAACAGTGTGCGTGCGTGCATGCATGCATGCATCCTTGCCGTAGTTGACCTTCACACTTAGGCGTGTGTACTGACGTCCCATCCCAAGTGAGTGTAGTCTCTAAAAGATAAGAAAGACATGACGTGAATGGCAGTTACACAAGTACAGGCCAGTACTGACATAATAATACTGTACATACTGCAGTACCTGTAGTATGTAGGTTAGTGTTGAGCTATGTAATGGGAAACTGATCTAGCTAGCATCACTGTTCTTATCTGAGTTCTGATGATTGACCACATTGCATACCGTATGTCTCAATGCTCTAGGGCAGGGGTTTTCAACCTTTTTTGACCCAGGGACCACCATTCTGATTAAGAGCAACCTGGGGACCACCACTATTGTGTCGGTTGGGTTGACCAGGCCTGTCACATATCTTGCAGGATGGTCCCCAAAGTAGCACTACTGTTCTGCATGCCTCAAAGCTAGAATTGGATAAAAATGAGGCTAAATTTCATTGGTTGCATTAGACATTGTGATATGATTCATGGACACCGATATTTTAACTCTTGGGAGTGTGAAAATGAAACCAAATGGACCCGCAAGGGTCCATTTGGTTTCATTTTTACATTCTCAAGAGTTACATCTGGTTAACCAACTTTCCATCATTTAGCCTGGGGACCACATGGAACCCTCTCAAGGACCACTGGTGGTCCCCGGACCACCTGTTGAAAACCCCTGCTCTAGGGGACGCATTCATAATTCACATTCATTTTGGTGAAAAATGAATTGTAAATATTGTGTTGTGGCTCAAAATAGAATAACGCTTAAAGGGGGATTTCCACATGTTTTCAACATTTTTTCTGAGTGCATATACTGTAAATGGAACCAAATGAACCCTAATGGGTCCATTTGGTTCTGTTCTGTTCGTATACTCTCAGAAAAATAGGTCAGAAAAGAAAAATCATTAACATGGTGAAACACGACTTGATGATGTCATTGAAACACAGAATGGGTGTAACATTTTTATTACCGGTATGTCCACACAATATCAGGTATATTAATGACATGGTAAAATATTGAAAATGTGTGGAATTTCCATTTAAGTGGTTATTCAATGTATTAATATACAAAATAATGAAGAAAAAAGGTAATTAAGCAAACAATCACTAAGAAAATTGTAGATAGTTGCAACCGTAATGCTATGCTATTAATTAATTTCTTCTAATGTTTCAGGTGATGATGCTCAGTTCGAGATGGATATCTAACAGACCGGATCCACACTGGAAGAAGTATTTGACCTGGCAGACGTGTGCCAGTGGCTTGGCTTGTAGAAAAACCTATATTGTGAGCCATCGTGGCAGCCATCTTCTTTCGCTCTCTGTTTCGCTGCTGGGTGTAGTGTATGTGTGTGAGTGTGTGAGTGTGTTTGTGTAAATTCATGGGAATACAGTATGTCATCAGAAATGCTATGGCTAACCTTGGAAACTACCTAGAAGACTACGGTCTTGTGGAATTGCTTCCATTGTTACCGTTAGCTGAACAAATTAATCACACACCAAGGGGAAAGGCCTGAATTTTAATGTATCCAGACATTGTTTTCCAATTCCTATATGAGATGTACGGTTTAATTTGGTGTTTAGAAAAAGAAGAAGGAAAGACAAGAAAACTGTACAATACACAGTGGTTCTCAAACGTTTTATTTCTATTTTAAGGACCCCCATATCTCTGAGAATGTACTTACAGGCCCATTTGGTACCATTTGTGCACCCTCAGAGTGACAGATCTGTAAGGATTAATGCAGAACCCCTTCAATGAACCCCCCAGAGACCCCCTGGACCCCACCTTGACGAACCACTGCACCAGAACAACGTATCACTCTGAGAATCTGTCCAAATGTTTTTAAATTCGTCATCAGAATGTTTGGTTTTTGGACGGTTGTGTTTGGAGCGCTATTATTATTTAAATGAAATTTGCTGCTTTTGCTACTCTGTGAAAAAGCTCCCAATCTCTATCGGTTATTCATTCTGCTCAGTTTTCACTTGAAGCTATGTAAAGGGTGCTGTGTTTTTATTTTAAAATTAACAGCAAATGTCATACCTTTTATGTTTTTATCACCAACACAAGCCTTGTGTATTTCATGATTAGGGTGAAAATATATTTTCTATTCTAAACTCCTCTTTGTGACTTTTGGGACACAAATAAATGGTTTAAAAATATAAATAAGATGAGATTGTTTCAGATTACGTAAGTAAGGAGGCAATACACTGATTGTAATTGGCTTTTCCTTTAGAATCAGTTTGAAGACTTAACATATATCAAATCAGTATTTTATATCTTCACGACCTTACCTTAAATAATAATTTAACATACATTTCTTTCCTGGCGAGATACATTTATAACCTACCATAGATTTAATGGTTACATTGAATAATTTGATGTGTTGCCCTGGCAAGAGCTTTGTGGCTAGGTAATGGCGTAACTTGCTGCCCTCTGTGCAGTGTTTTAAGTACCCTTGCTATATATAAATACATACATACATACACACATTTTAGCCGAATAATGGAAGTGGTTGGAACAAATTTCTGGTTAACTGGTTGGGGAAATCTTTGAAAACTTGAAACTATCCAGGTCTTTTATATGCATTTTATTTTTGTAATACTTTCCTTAATTTCCCAAAGTGTATGAATAACATCAAGTCACATCATTTGCCCCATTGCACAGATTCTTTGTTAATGAATGAGGACTTGTTTTTTGGTATAAGACCAAAATAACAGGGTTCTTTTCCACTAGAACTAAGTTAACCATACTATGCCATTAAGTAACGTATTTCATGGGTTCTGGACTTGTTTTCATATTTTGTGGCTCGGTTTCAGATAAGGTTCTCAGAACCCAATTTTCGGCCCTGCTCAGGAGATGGGACTAACCCCGAGTTATAATTTCAACAGTTTCCTAAATAGTTAAGATAGCAGACCCACAAGTTCACATCGAATGTCTTTGCGATGTTACTGTTGGCTTGTAGATCGGCTATTTTTTCCACAATGTTATGTTTTTTATGGCGCACACATACCCCTTCAGGGGTGGTTTTCGTTATAATGGGAATATAACAAATAATTGCAGAACTTTGTTTCAGACAATAGGTACAGTTCCTTTAACTTCATTGTGTTCTTTTTGCCAAGTACATCTGCCGGTGTCTTACTTTTACTTTAGCTGAAATGCAGTTATATTACTAAAACAATGTTCCTTGTCATCAGTTTTAACTGAATTCATGTTATGTTAGGATGCTGACACATATTTTGGCTTTTCACAATGTGATGGCTTTGACTATGTGCCATGATTTGGGATGATGAAATTGGGATATGCCAGCATTATTAAGTTGCATTATATGAGCTTACTTTTCAAGAGTCCAACATGTTTGATTTTACCACATTTCTGTTTTGTTTTCCTTGGCATGCATCTTCTGCACTATTTGATGGTTGCATTCTGTCCAAATGGCAGCTAGGAATGAGCAGCAGAGACATCTGTTCTTTACAGAGTTCGTTTTACTGACTGGGGATCACGATGTCAATCAAATATGTTTTTGTTTGTTTATTTTTATTGGTCATCTGGACATGTTTGATGCCGAATGTGTTGATGGCTTGCTTGTTTCCATGTTGCATTGCACATTCTTGGGCTAATGAAAACAAAGCTGTAATATAGCATCATCATACTTATTGGGAGATTCATTTTTAGTCATTTTGGTTAAGCATCAAGGACTTACCATTTAACAATGTATGTTACAAACAAAGAGATAAAAAACAACAACAGCCTAACCTTCTGTTATGATTTCACATTAACTTCATTTTCAATGAAACGCCAATGCCAGTGGACACGATTGTAAGATCAATAAATTTCCTTAACTAAAACTGGTTTCATTTTTGTTTTGTGAGTTTGGGGGTAAGTTAGGGGTGTCCACATTTTTTTACTTGATATATAGTTCCAAAATGACTGACTCAACAGTCAACAACTGACTCTACACATCCAAAAAGTGATTAGCCAATTTCTCAAAATAGTTTAAAAATCCATTCCAAGCCTCCGAGAAAGCAGGAGCTTTAAAATAGTGGCGATGGCGTTACTGTTATACAGTGTTTAAGAAAATTGCACTTAAAATGAAAAATAGAGGGGGAGAATTGGAAAGGTTTTATTGTATATGTGTAGCAGTGGCTACAGCCTCTCCCATGATGGCCTCCACAGTCTAGTATCTGCCCCTGGACCTAAGGGACGTCCCTTTGGTCTGGTGGTGAAGATGTTGGACTTAAACGTGGGAGACCCGAGTTCGAAACCTGGGTGTTACATACTGTGTATGCTATGACTGCTATTTGAAAACACAGTGTTTGGGGTTTGTGTTGACATTTACTGTATATATTTTAGGGGACATGTGATCTACCTGCACACAGCCTGTGTGATCTACTGGTAGATCACAATCTTTTGGGCCCCCCTGGTTCAATTGTGAATTTTCTCTTTAAAGTTGCTGTAGACAGGTGATATGTTTTGTTGTCAAAATAAGTGTTAGATATGTCTATATTCTGATAATATAGACATTGTGTTTACTTAGTACCAGGGGTTGCAGGTTTCCAGCTCGTACATAAGCAGAACAAATATATTTCCAGATTGCGTGGCCTCAACTTGAAAATAAGGACCTTCATCTCACGCTGCCTGATAAAGGATATCTGGCAGGCTTGATGGCACATGATTAGAACCTCATGTGACTCATCTCTCCATCTCACTGCAGTGCTGCTATGACAACTGGATCTCTCAGGATCAATAAGAATCTCATTCAAAAGGGAAAAGAGGAAATGCGCTCTTCTAACAAGTACCTAGTTTTGATATCAATTCATGGATCTTAGACCAGCCACTGTTTGTACTGTTTCATTTGCTTTACATTTTAGTATAGTTTTTGCTTTGGGAAAACAAATCAAAATATTTCAGGTCTTTTCTTCCTTTATTGAGATGAGTGTACAGTTGAGAGGGAGAGGAATCAGGGAGACACAGAGGGAGAGTGGGAGTGTCACCCTCACATTAGGCTGACATAAGCTCTAATTTAGAGCCTATATGTAGCTTGTGTCTTAACCACTGGCCCATCTGCGGGACTGAGGCCCTATAGCTTTTAGTACTGTAAGCATATTTTGAGGCAAATACTTCTTTAACTTTTACTCAAGTAAGACTGTGTGACTTTACATTTCTTCTACATTGTGCTATTGATAATTTTTAAGTTAAAATATAATTATTTCAACAATGCACAAGAACAAGAGCCAGGCTAAAGCAAAACCTAATCAGGTGCTGGCAAAAAAAAAAAGTCTGTAGGCAGATCCGGGCTTGTCCAATAGGCATGTTAGTAGAGCAAAGCTTGACCAGGGAAGCTGGACCTGCATGCTAAACTATTTGGATTGGCTTTGGACAGTGACTACTGACTAAACACCGCCCCAAATGGTTCAGAAGGACTCACTGTACACCCACTTCATACTCCAGAGAAATGGGGTGGCCAATCAGGACACAGTATTCAAAGCATTCAAATATGTTTTCATACTGTGCCCTGAATTGCCCACCCAATTTTCTGGAGTAGGAAGTGGACTACAATTGAGCTATTCTGGACTTATCCGCTGACAGGCACTTTTTTGGCAACAGCTGATTCGATCTGGCTTTAGCCAGGCTACAAGAACCAGAGGGATGGGGAGTGGATCAACAGCAGTTTGCATTTGTCAGCTAGCTAGAGGTCATCTGCATCCTCTCATCACCAGAGCCCTGATTACATACAGTATGGATTTGTTTCACTGAGACATGCTGTAGGGCTGTAGTACAGACATGCTGTTTAAGTACCACAGGCACAACCATTAATCAGTGGTGTCCTATCTGACTTTATGTCTCATTTCAATTAGGAGAATGGCTTTTGGGCACGCTGGATGTCAGAGAAAAATGCGAATAGGGAAATAATATTCTGGTGCATGTCAACCTGGAAATTAAAGAGGTTCGGTACCAGCATCCTGATTTTCTTCAATAAGGCTGTATTCACATTGAGTCAAGAGTGAAGGCTAGTAGACACCACTGGTTCTGCAACTTTGGGTCCAACTTTGATTCCAAAGGTGATCCAAATTGACAAGGGCCTGCCTTTTAACTCAGAGAGTGTACCCCTTGTGTAGCCCAGTGTAGCATACTGTATGTCATACAGTATGCTACACTGGGCTACAGGTTTTTTTTTAAAACAGGTGCTCTGTAGAATTTGTTAGACTCTAACAGACTGTTATACCATGCATAAGGGTAGGGAGTTTAGGGTGATTAGAGATAGGGTTAGGCAGGCCTAAATGGTCGAACTATAACAGGATGTCTGACTAATGTCTGGACCCTATTACATGTGTTCTCTGAACCAACCAGTGCACTGAACATTTGTGCACTGTTCTGTGGAAGTGTGACAATGTTGTCAGTTTACTGAAAGGTCTGTGGTTAAAAAATCCCCAGAAAAGTGAGTCATCATCGTTATATGATGGACTTTTGAAATACATGGGATGCATTGTATAACCAGTGTTACGGAAGCACCGACATCCAAACAGTGTGGCCCAGGTTGATTCTGAGTCAGGGTGGTGGAGCCTGGTGGTTCACAATCATTTGGAACCCGCTGGACTACACTACTGCTATCTCTGTGTGGTCACGCAGTATAATGAAGTACACACAGGTGTGGGAAGTAGAATCAGAGCATTACATGCACCACCCCCCTTGTAAACATTGACATTTAATGGTCAAGTGCCTCCTTGGTTCTTATCATCGAATCGACAGGGCTTTTACACACAACATTCCACATAGCCTATTGCTTTCAAGGCTGACTTGTTAGAGCATATTTACATTTGAGCACACCTAGGGCTCAATTTTTGTCACATCCTTAACCTTTATCTCTAACTTCTTTGCCCTCCCCCTTTTTACTATTGGCTTATTAATGACAAAGTTTGAGAGCCACTGCAAGGCCAGAATAATAATGGCATGTATTCAAAAACCAAACAAAATGTTACACTGTGCATAACCCTTACCTGGGCGACATCTACTGGACAATAGAATAAATGCAGAAGCTGACAATAATTTTGTGGTTTAGTTTTTGTTTGTATTATCATTATTATTATTATTATTGTTATTATTGTTATTGTTGTTATTCAGTAATGTTCCCACGCCCCTTTTCCTCTCCCTGTAGGCCTATATTTTTCCTTTTCCCGTTTAGCCTCTGCCTCCCACTATAATTTGCTGCTTCTGACTTTACAGAAGTGAATATTTGTATGCCTTGAATGAAATGAACAAGGTAGCTATCATTTGTAAACAAGGGCAAGCTTTACTGGTATGCCCATTCAAAACTATCAGTTCTGTACTGAGTTGTGCTTGCATCAATCAATCAATCAATCAATCAATCAATCAATCAATCAATCAATCAATCAATCAATCAATCAATCAATCAGTGTATGTATTTCAGCCATATCGGCTTTTCCAACAGTCTAAATTATAATCGTTAAAACAATTATAATTTAATGAACATTAGCTAAATGTAGTTACACATTTATACGGAAGCACGCATATACAATTCTCTAAATTAGATTATTTTGCGTCAGGCACTCCGGAAGCCGACCACTATAATCTGCGCAGGCATATCACGGGCCACCCACGGGTCCTTCCTTCTTTTCGTCATCCCTGAGCGAGGCCAACGCCAAAATGGTGAGTTTTGGGGTGAAAAATGTTCACAAAATCCACCCTTTATCAAGACCATCCGTTACCCCAATGCCACAATAAACTTCTCAACTTATTCATCCGTACCATCGTTATGAATAAATACGAAAATTAACGTGGACTCATTTACGATTTAGTTATTTTTGTGTAGATAGCTCGGGCTGTTCGAAACGCTATGTTGACTTGTGTATACTACAGCCAGATTTTCTCCCAGCCCGTGTGATCGTAAAACATTCGTGTACGACGAGACCTGTCTGCTCAAATGAACATTTCGTCATGTGAAATCTGCTTTAAAATGTGTATAAATATACGATCCACAATATTGAGAGGAAGTTCTGTGAATGTACTCTAATGAACCGCAACCCTTGCTGCTAGCATACATGGCATTAGCTTAGCCAGGTGTATGTCTATATTATGTGGGAAATTAAGCAGTTCTGCTAGTTTTTAAGACTGCATATGTGAATGAATATGCATATGTGAGTGATTTGAGTTCTAGTGTATGTTAAACTAAGCTAACCACTAAAGAAATAACTTGCCAGTAAGCAACATGGCTAACTGTTGTCACCTGGTCATTATGCTGAAGCAGATGATGGAAGAGATGGATGGGGATGTTTGTGACATGTTTGAGGAGTGAAGCATGGTTGAACTAAAGTCAGCACTGAATTTTGTTTGCATGAAGAAGCTAAATGTTGTGGCTGAGAGGTTGTATTTTGACCAAATGCAAACCTGACATGTCATTAGTAAAATTGTCAGACAAAATGTTGTAGCCATTTTGTATACTTTATAACCCAGGATTTGTTTAGGGCTTGCGTGATGCTGTCAAGTAGTTGGTGGCACTGTTTTTTACTTTTTTACGCTTGTTTCTACAGAATGACACAGTGACGGTCAGGACCCGCAAGTTCATGACAAACCGGCTGCTTCAGAGGAAGCAAATGGTAAGTTGTCGCAATGTAGTGATTTTCAACCATTTAAATGTAAAGGACCTCCCGTTTGACATGAATTGCTCTACGGACACCACTTATCTCTGGGACCCCTACTTTATTTTGCAAAATCACTTACTTTTACTTGGGAGTGTACAATCATGGGTTTATTTGGTTCCACCTCGAGTTCATGCTTAAAATGCATGGAAATGGTGTGCATGTGGGGAGGATCCTCCTGTGAGGTGGTGCTTCACTGTCTTAAGTATCCTGATTGATCTAAGGATACTTGCACAAATGGCAGCTGTGCATGCCTCATAGTGCATGAGGCGTGCACACCAGCTATTTAATAACTTTAAACACTGTGTACAGAATAGAGCTGCGCAGTGACGTCACCGCCCCTGTTCCGGAAGTCTTCCCAATTCATTTTTCTTATAGACTTTTCGAAAATAATTTATATCAAGACGATTACGCCGCGGACAAAGCCAACTCGAGTCGTGACGAATCATGATGACACACACAAACTTTTGGGACAATAAAATAATTTCTAAGATGAAAAACGAAACAAAAAGTCTTGTATCATGCCGTTTTCTACTTCTTCCCAATTATGTATTATATGACGATATTGTGTTTGTTGTCATGATTTGTCACGACCTGAGTTGGCTTTGGCCGCGGCGTAATCGTCTTGATATAAATTATCTTCCAAAAGTCTATGAGAAAAATGAATGGGGAAAAGACTTCCGGAACAGGGGCGGTGACGTCACTGCGCAGCTCTATGGGATAACAGTTATGCCTTTGTTGGACATGAACTAATATCATGTTGCCTCTCTTGCAGGTTGTCGATGTACTCCATCCAGGCAAGAGCACAGTCCCAAAGACTGAAATCCGGGAGAAGCTGGCCAAAATGTACAAGACCACCCCCGACGTAGTCTTTGTCTTCGGGTTCAGGACCCAGTTCGGCGGCGGCAAAACAACGGGCTTCGCCATGGTGTACGACAGCCTGGACTACGCCAAGAAGAATGAACCAAAACACAGACTGGCCAGAGTGAGTAAACAAATGCTCTATGACTGTATATATGGCTTTATATAGTCATAGACAAGCAGTTTAAACAAACCTGCATCCATGAATATAATTTGTTCTATCTTAAACGAATAATCTTAGACCTGGAAATGGAAGATGAGTAACTTTATTTCATACATCAGAATCAGAACCAAGCAGTATCTTGTTCTATAGTTAAGCTATGATTTAGTCTTTAGGTCTTTAGTGTTGCATGAACATCATCTTTGCGTATTTTTCATGTTAATGTGCGGTCTTTAAACCCGAAAACTTTTTTTTTTTTTTTTTTTTGGGGGGGGGGGGGGATTTCTTTAAAAGATGCAAATAGGGCTTCATGATTAGTCAAAATGTTAAAGAATTTGCACAATGGGGAAAAAAATATAAATAATGAATTGTGCTTTCTCCTTTACTAGTACATGGTAGAACTGTCACACTTGCTCCTGGCCTACTGTACTCCCCGTTCCCTCTTCCTGTTCTGCAGAGAGAAAGTGTTCATTAAATAAGAAGGGAAAATGCACTGTTTTCTGCTGTTTACTCTGGAAAAAGTAGTCCAAGACTGTTTATTAACAGAAAGAAAAGTGAAGTTTGCACTTTATCCATTGCTCAGTAAGAATGATGGATAAAGTGTTTAGTGTTGTGTATTTAACTGTCATGCAGAGGGGAAATGACGATTGATTCCATGTAATCAAACTCAGCCAGTGTGGCTGGCGTAGTAGTCATAGCTGCCCATATGGGCACCTGCCGTGTTGGTGACTGTCACCCACAAGTAGGTTCCTAAGTGAAGCGTTTGATTACTTGACACAACTTTGACCCAGAAATAAATTGATGTGAATCGATTGAAGTTATCAGGTTGGCTGATATATTGCTCTCTTGACTTTCAGCATGGTCTCTATGAGAAAAAGAAGACCTCCAGAAAACAGCGCAAGGAACGTAAGAACAGAATGAAGAAGGTCCGAGGCACCAAGAAGGCCTCTGTTGGCGCTGCTGGCAAAAAGGTAATGTGATTTTACTTTATGACGACAGATTTCTTTTTGTGTTCAAGTCTGAGGCCACGTTATGTTGAATTTTCATTCACCTAAGTTTGAGCATCAATATTCATTGATCAATTCTTCATTAGACTGCTAGTTTTGCTACTGGTGTTTTAATTTCCTTTGTCATCTTTTCCTCTATTCAAATGTTCTTCTGGAACTATAGAAGGTAAATCCTGTTGTTTCGTTAGTAGACTAACTGCTGTGTGCAGATAAAATAATACAGGATCAGGGCTGAGCTGGATGTCGATTTTTGTCTCAATGGAAATGTTTTCGCAAAACTTTGCTTAAAAAATTCTGTCGACTATGACACTATTGGTGCCACACTCACATGCAGTATTTTACTAATGTGTGATTTACACATGAAAAATGTAGCTAATCTTAGTTTATTTAAATAACTTAATTTAACTGCTATTGCATACACTTAACACACAAAGCAAACGAGCATCTTTGCTGTCAGGTGGAAAGGAAGATGAACAAAATCTAAATGAGCATAGTGTGCTTATAGATATGCTGCTTTTCGTGTAGAGTGGTAAAGTGTGGTTAACAAATGAGTACAATAAAGTGCAAATATGCTAGGTGATCCGTCGAAATAAATTAAGCCTCGGAGTGCCTGACCAACCAATGATTCGGCTCAGCCCTAGACAGGAGTGATAGTCCTAGCTAACTTCTAATATAACATCCTCAAATTCCCCACCTTAGCAACCATTAAGTAAAGCTTGAGGTTTTCCTTAGATAATGATCCTTCTTAGATGTAGGGTCCAAGGGAATTAGTTCATAACACTTTAATGGTCTGAATGAGCGCTAATGGTGTCTTAACTCCTCCTGAAAACATAATGGTACTTTTAACAATTTCACTGCTAAGCATCCTGGAAAAAAGGGGTTTGAGCTGTGCTAAGCTCTTTGAGTGATGTCACTAGGGATGTCACTAATTGAAAACAAGGCCAATAAAAAACAAAGTCCTATAGCGACATATACATGCCATATACCGTCTGAAAGAGCACACTCGCTGCTTTCACAAGAAAAAAAAAATACATTTATACCACCTATCGTTCAGGACTTATTGCCATTTGAATGCTATAGAAACATGAGCAGTCTTGTAAAAATACATTGTATAGAGACATTGACAGACAAATATATATATGAACCAAATGAAGATATTGTACATGCTATACACCGATTGACAGCCCTCTTAGTCCACTTTTAGGGGAAAAAAAAATTACATTCATCCCATCTTCTGTTCATCTGTAATTGCCATTTGAATTCAACTTGCCTCGTGGGCCAAAACCATATAATGTATGGAATAATAATTGTTCAGTTCTATATAATATGATTATGTTGCCAAAGTCCTATAGCGACATTTACATGCCATATACCGTCTGAAAGAACACACTCACTGCTTTCACAAGAAAAAAAAAATGCATTCATACCACCTATTGTTCAGGACATATTGCCATTTGAATGCTATAGAGACATGAGCAGTCTTGTAAAAATACATTGTATAGAGACATTGACAGACAAATATATATATGAACCAAATGAAGATATTGTACATGCTATACACCGATTGACAGCCCTATTTGTCCACTTTTAGGGGGGGAAAAAATTACATTCATCCCATCTTCCGTTTGTCTGTAATTGCCATTTGAATTCAACTTGCGTTGTGGGCCAACACCATATCATTTATGGAATAATATTTTTCAGGTCTATATAATATAATTATGTTGACAGTAATATATAAAAACCATATACCATATGAAAGGGCACACCCTCTGCTCTAATAAGAAAAAAAAAATATGCCATCTACATGCCATCTTTATTGAGGTTTTATGTCAGAATCCCTGCAATAGAATAGAATAGCAGAGAAAAGGGATCCGTTGCGCGTGTGCGTGCACGCGCGTGCGTGTGTGTGCGCGTGCGTGCGTGTGTGTGTGTGTGTGTGTGTGTGTGTGTGGGGGGGGGGGGGGGGGGGTGGGGGGGGGGGCTGTTGTGCTTTCTTTGCAAAGACGTTTAGCTGCTAAACATAGCTAGCATTGAAGACCACAGACGTGCGCGCGCGCACACACACACACACACACACACACACACACACACACACACACACACACAGACACACACACACACACACACACACACACACCACACACACACACACCCCAACGAGCCAGATTTTGCTAGATCGTTAGGGATGGTTAGGCAGAACAGCTGGAGCTGCGCTCCGTCCATGCTCCCTCCGACAGATAGAGAGAGAGAGTAGAGAGAGAAATAGAGAAAGAAAGATGAAATTCCCATGCCAGTATCAACCACACAATATCCAGATGGCCAAAGTAAAACAATCTAATCCAATTGATGGAAAAAAACAAGCAATCGAAGTCCCGGTGCTGTTTTGCTGGGCAACAACAGAGATCAGTAGTTAGCCTGTGCTACGTCCCCTGACCGGAGCCTCTGTTGCCTGTCTGTTTTTCTTCCTCAAAGCAGGGAAAAAAATGGGTAGGTGGGCGGAGTTTTGGTTGTGACATCGTCAGGGCCTTAAAGCAACAGTATACTACAGAACCAACTTGGATTTATGCGTTCACTTTTGTATATTTATAAACAAATGTTGGTTTATTGATTATTATGCCGCAAACGGTTATTTACGTTCGTAGCACCCCGCCAAAACGTTCCTCCAAAACGTAAATACATGGATTCAGCAGAGAAATTTTTAATTGGGCTAGAATGGATCTCTGAAAGATGAGCCCCAGGTTACTTGGTGGATTTCATTTCACCAGGCTCAGAATCAAAGTTCTGTGACACTGATTTATTTAATGTGTTTGTTTGGAGACAGTCCATGGGGAGCCAATTCAGAGATCTCTTCTAGTGCCTATATTAAATTTACAAGTATCTAATTTAACATTAATTTTCTTCCATCCCCTTTTTTATTATTTTTTATTTTCGCTTTCCATGGATTTCTTTTGCAGAAATGATGTGTCAGTTTCAGGTATAGAATCAGAACAAAGCATGGTGTGCTACTGTGTTGCACATCAACTGTTGGGCCCACAGCTGTGCATGTTTCAGCAGTTTCACCATTCTTATACCCCTAGTTTTCTGTGTCTTATCCCTTTAATTGTGTATTAACATCACCCTTTACCCCAACCCCCCCCCCCCCCCCCCCCTTAGTGCTGGAGGCCTGTGTTGACACTGTGCCCCACTCTTTGTCTTATCTTGTTGCAACATTGACTACATTTCTGGATGCAATTAAAACATGGGTGCAAGTTAATCTGCCCTTGAATGACTTGATGAACTTAACACTTGATGCAAGCAGAACTAAGGTTGTGAAGCATGTGTTCATTCACTGGTTTTGTGTTCCGTGTGATACAACTGAAGTGAATGTCTGCTAACAAGTGAATTATCTCAAGTGATCTGTGAAATGATTTATACACCCCTGTTACTGAGAATTAAGTCATTCATTGTGATTAGCAGCAAAGATACCAGGGCTACTAAAATGGTGTTGGCTGTAGTATATATTATAGTTTCCTCATGCAGTTTGACTTTTTCTTACTGTAAAGTAACCCCTTTAGTTAGTAGTGTTGAGTGTATAGAGGTTGCTATTGTGTTATTGTCCTAACATGGTTCTTTCTGTTTTCCTACAGTGAGCCTGGATTCAGGGAGGAGCTTCAGTCTTCATGTTCACATTCATGTTGTAATTACAGAATAAATGTTTGGAAAAAAAATGGAAAAACAACTTTGGTGTCTCTCTTCATTACATTGAATGTCAAATTCCTGTGAATGTTTCATTCAAGCATGCTATTTTTTAATTATAAAATACTTTTTTTTTCTTATGGGTTTAGACCACAAATGTTTACGTTTGGAGTAGGACATTCCATTCTATCTCCAGTCCCCTAATAGTTTTTGATAACTACAACCTGAAAACAAATGACGTATTCATTTTGCTTATGCAACAGTGCAGCATCCTGAAGGCTCATTAATACTTGGATGGGTGTCTGTATTGTGTGCTGAAAATGGCATGTGAGAATATGAAGTTCACTCTGAAGAATACCTTAAGCATAATGGATGGTCAGTTCTGTAGCAATCCTTCATGGGTAGTTTGCATGGCAGACTGGTTGGATTTAAAGGATATTAATGGGTAGTATCACTATATTGAATGGTGAACTTGACTGGTTAAGTATAAAAGGGTTCTATTTCTACATCAATTTTTATTCTACCCTGCAGATTTGAAAGTGGGCGGGAGATTTTCTTATTTCGGCACTGCCGGCATAAAAAAACTCGCCCGTCGATAACGCCGGCGTTTATCGTTGCCGTCTGGAAGCCCCTTAAGTCTATTTAACACTTGTTTTAAAGGAAACAGTGGTGCTCCCATAAAAGAGCAGTGAAAATGTAGCATTGAAATTGATTTGTATCAATATTTTCACTAGAGTTCTAACCATTATTTAAAGTGCAGGCTAGTTGCTGAATCTTCCCTCTAGGTGTCAGTGTTGACCTTCGATAAAATGGGGACAGTGTCAGGTCTAGTGCATATGCTAACCCTTATTCAAATAGGCAATCTGTCATGCAATTAAAGTATAGCTGTATTTGAAGAAATGGTATGCCATTTCTTCAAATACTGAACCAGTTTGTCAAATATCAACCTGTAGTAACATGAGACTAGGATAACTCATTGATTAAAATTGTATTAATAGCTTAACACAACTCGGGGACTAATAACTGAGTGGACAACACCATAAAGCATTTACAAGCATCTACTTTACACTATGCTCCACATTGTTCATTATATTTTCTTGCTTTTTCCTATATGTAATTATATAAACTTTATTTGTATAGCACCTTTCATGACTTAAAAAGCATATACCGTAACGGAAAAGCAGGAGACATGTATGTCTTGATGTAATGAAAATGGTGGGCACTATTGTACATGTTTTTATTAATTAAAAAATAATTGGTTGAAATTGATCCATCCATGTGAATTGGCATTTATGAAAACACTACTACTGTGGAAGGGTTATCATAGCCTATATAATATTAACTTATATTGATCTTATAAACAATTTAATTGAGGCTTGGCTAAACACTGGTTCTGAACTGAACCTGGATCCTCATAGTGGATAAATACACAGACAGGACATACAGTGCTATAATTGTAGTCCCATGTACACAAATACAGACATTCCAGGTCAGGATACTGAACAAACAAATACCGAGAGTGATGAAGCAGAAGCAGCAACACTTCATCTTGTATACAACTCGCCATGAATGTAATTTGAAATTAGTCAGATTGTTTATATATTTATATTACCGTATTGTCCCGAATATAAGATGACTCGTTTATAAGACGACCCTCATTTTTCAAGAGCCATTTACAGAAAAAAGAACATTGAATGTCAAATAGTATAGCCCCTGAATATGACTACTCCATTTTTTGGCATATTTCCATTGGGAAAAAAACATAGTCTTATATTCAGGCCAATAGGGTATATACATATATTCTTGCACATGGCTTTAATTATGTACCTTGTCCGTTCTTTTAGGAGGGTGCTGTCGGAGGTTGTAGGAAAAGACAGAACCATGACTATGACTATGCTGTATAGACCCCCCCCCCTTGCTTATTTGCATAAATGGCATAATCCACCAGAATTTAACAAATGTAAATTTAGAGAGAAGTCACACCCAATGATGACCAGTCCTCAAATCTCTTAAACAATACTATTTATATTTTTCATCATGTGATGGTACTGCTCACCAAAAATAAAATTCATTCCCTTCACCTGTCCATTGTGCTCACACATGCACCTCAGCTCAGTCAGTCCTGTCATTGTCATGTTTATTTTGTAGGCCTAATACATTTTGAAGCCTATTGTTCAAGACCAGAGGTTTCGATTCAGTTATTTAACAGTGACATTGAATCCTTGGTATATTTATTGCGACCACAGGTCGCATGAAAGGTCACTATGGAAACCTACGGGAAGCGGTCACATTATTCACTTCCTGTAACGCTTGCCTGTTAACACTGGACAATAAAGACAACTCCAATGTTTGTTTTAAGGCTGAAAAACAAAAACAAACATTGTAATTAGTGTTGTAAGATGATGAGAGCGCCCTTCACTTCACATGAGTTGTGATTTTTTAAAGGTATGTGTTTGGCTTTACAGCCTTTATTGATAGATTAAGTGAAGAGTGCGTCTGGACCCCCAGGCCAGCGGGTGCCCAACCTATATATTTTTGATGGCCGGTGTGTACCAGGGAATGTGATCATTTGATTGGCTGAGCACGCAATATGGTGTCATGACATGCACAGTGATAGAACCACCCCTCACAGGGTCAAAAAGAACCACTGTTTTCTTATGACAGACTGTCAATGAGCAAATCAGCCCTTGCGGCGGTGGCACCGCCCTGGTCTTCGTCGCCGAGTTTGAAGACACTCTCTACGAGCGACAGCTCGCCGCTGCTGGTGCCCAGGCCGCAGAACGCACTCCAGTCGTTCACCACCAAGCCTGCAGAGATGACCTCGCTGCCCCGGTTGACAGTCCCGGCCACGAGGGGGACCTGGAGCAGCGAGGACAGCTCGTCCTGCTCCTTGGCGGACGTGGCGGGGTGGACCAGCCCGCCATGGTTGGACAAGGCACAGTAGGACCCCACCAGCACCTTGTCGGCCACCGTCTGGCGAAACACCTCCACCTTCAGGGCGTCGGCCACGGCCTCCTCCGTCTCCCTGTCCAGGTCGGGGTGGACCAGCGCCACGCGGTCGTTGCAGACCATGACGTTTCCCAAGGCCGAGAGCCTCTCCTCCACCCTCTGGATCCTGGCTGTGTCCGGCAGGCACTCCCTCAGGTGCTGGAGCTCCAGGTCGGTGGTGCTGCTGGGGACCAGGAGGCCGTGGCGGTTGCCCACGCACATACGCCCCACGATGCGGCAGCCTCCGATGGAGGCGCGCACCACCGGGATGGTCTCAGAGAGCTCTCCCTCGAAGACGCCGTAGAAGCTCTCAGAGCCCCCGGCGGCCAGCAGGCAGTACGCGTTGGTCAGCTTGGCGAAGCATCCGACCTCGTTGTTGTTCCCAAACGATGTTCTCACCGCCATGATGGTCCAATTAGGACAACTTTACTGATTTTGTTGTCCAATACAAACTAGATTAAACTCTGTATGTAAAAACATTAACTGTGTTTCTTTGCTGTCGACCCTAGGCCTTAAAGTTGGACTGGGTTAGGAGGTTTGGAATCTGACCTGTAAATATAGGATTTTAATGCTGAATCTAGGCCTGGCAAATTGCTTTTAGTTAATTGTTGAGATGACTGAATCTGCTTTTATATATGGGTTTGCTCTTGTCATCATACTGCACATCATGGATCACCCATGACCAAATATGGAATCCTAGGCAGAGTATTTTTGCATTTACACTCTGTAGGCCTGGACTCACTGTTTCAATCTTGCATATACTGTAGACCTTGCTGTTCATCACCGAAGAAGCTATTGGTTCCTGTATTTGGGACCAAAGACCACCTAGCCTCGACACCCAGGCTTTCCGTCCACGTTGCGTGAAAACGGAAAGCCTAGACTACCTAGTCAACCTTTCGGAGTGGGTGTCACTCCAAATGATGTGACAGCAGTGGAGGGGTGGGGGATGAGGACACGATGAGGTCAAATCAGATCAGCTCGACCAGCCATCCAGGCTTGGGCGGTTCCCACCCCCCCTTGGCCAAAATCATTTCAGGTTAGTCCATGCTAAAGTCCTCTAATTTGAGCCCACAGCATTTAATGGAGAACTGGTTCACACCTAGATGTCAACCTAGATGTCAAGGTGAATTACTCTTGCAGAGGGAATCTTTATGAGTTGACCAGATATGATGTTGGTACAAAACCCAAGTCAAGGTCAATGTACACATTATGCTATCAGTGATTGGTGTGTGGTGTTTGGTCCCCCCTGATTGGCCGGTTTAGGTGATGACATAATGTGACCTAAGTAAAAGACCTCTATAGCTAATGTCATGAGTATTAGCCTGCTCTGCTCATGCACAAGTAGGCCATGGCCTTGCGCAAAAATGCAAGATCTAGTTGTTTTTTGCTCTCAGGAAAAAAAGGTGAAATGCATATTGATGACATCATCCATGCAGATGTGTTTCACCATTATTTAATGATTTTTCTTCTCAGACCTCCATTTCTAGGAGGCCTGGGAAAACATAGACCTCTCATTTCTATACATCTATCTATTTCTATACATCTCTAAGGTATAGTAAAAGGTTGAAAATGAGTGGAATTCTCCTTTAACTGCTCTGGACTTTTAAAGAGGAATTCCACCCATTTGTAGGGTAGTGTGTGTGTGTAGGCTCAGTCCTATTAAAAAAAATCGTTAACATGGTGAAACTCTTCAGACTTCTATTTCTAGGAAACACATTTTATCATGTCCAAACATCTCCAAATAATGACTGGAATGTTGGAAATGGATGGACAGGTGGTGTCGCTGTTTGACCACCATACACTCAGCTCTTTCTGTGAACGTAAACACGACAACACACTACACTACAACTGTTACCGCCTGACAGCCCGACTCTGCAGAGCCGACAGAAATAATGCCACCACCACCATGTACCAAATGAAAAATCGCATGAGATACAGCTCACTGGGGATCGCTGCCTCAAGGCTGTTTTCTAGAACCCCAGCCAAGAACCCGGTGGTGTACCTGGACATCGAAGCTGACAACGATCCGCTTGGGAGGATCGTCATTGAGGTACTGTACCTCAGCGTCACGTTTCGTTGGCTAGCATGTGTTTAGCTTCTCACTGGAGGACCTTGGGTGGGAGTGTCACGTCGAATATGGTGTCCTATTGAAATATGTGCACGGAGGGGTCGCAGTAAGTGCTTTGTATGTTGTGCCATGATGAATGAATGTTTTTTTTTTATTGACAGAGATGAGAGTTACAGTACAAGTCAAGTACACACTGCAACAAAACTGATATCAGCTTGGAGAATTACAGTACAATTCAAGTACGACTACATCAAATCTGACAGAGCTGATTGGACACACTAGTTAAGCATACACTTGTTTACAATAGTGGCCAACTTGTTCATTTCATTAAGGCATTCAAATACATACAAAACAACTACTTCAGTGAAGTCAGAAGCAGCAGATCATGGAGGTAAACTCATAGTGGAGGTAAAAAGGGAAAAGAGATTTTATATACAATTTTGTTTTACAGAGGCCAGTTTCGAATTGCAGCCATCTGTAGGTGCCCCTTGAGAGCGGTTTTGAAGGAGTCAAGGGATTCACAAGTCTTAATGACTGTTGGTAGGGCGTTCCACATTTTGGTTGCATATGAGCGGAGGGAATTAGGTCCCTTGTTTGTGCCAAATCTGGGTTGAACATGGTTAGTGGCACTCTCTCTGGTGTTGTGGGAGTGAACCTCATTGACATTTAGGAAGTATTTGGAGGGTATTTTGGTAGAGTATCGAATCTTGTGGATCAGACCCATTCCGAGATGTTGTACTGTCGTCAACCCTAAGCTAGCCTGGTCTAGCCCTCAATGATTTTGGCCTTGGGGGGCGGGGTGTCGTGGGATCCACACGGCGGAAGTGCTGCGCTCTGATTTGATCTCACTAACGTGTCGTCATCTCCGGTCCCTCCCCCTCCCGTCCACTGCTGTTCTACGTCACATCATTTAGAGCGACGCCCACCCCGGAAGGTTGACACCCCCTCAAGGCCACTTTCCAACGCGCGTTAGTCCAGGCTTTCCGTTTTCGCGCAAGGCGGACGAAAATGAAAGCCTGGGTGTCGAGGCTAACCCTAAGCCAACCTAGTCTGTCAAAGTGGGCAGGGGTGAGGTGGGTTCGGGGCGTGAGGCCAAGTAACAGCCTGACTAGTTTGTTTTGTGAGGTCTGTAGCCTTAATTTCAAGGTCTTCGAGGTGCTGTGGTACCAGGGCTCCAGTTATGGTCTTCAAAGTGTCTTTGTTGACCAATGAGGAGATCCTGTATAGGAATCTAGTCCTTTGGTTGACCTTTCTGATTACATTGGTGGCCATTTTATCACCGGAAAGATTTGCCTCTAGGATAAAACATGGTACATCCCTAGGTGTCTCATTGGAGGGCAGTGGGCAGTTCAGAAACCTGTCCACCAGTGACATCATCGATAGGGAATGAAAGCTAAGTCAAAACCCAACATTTTGAACTTTAATCACTTTGGTTTGCTTTCATTACAGCTGTATGCAGACGTTGTACCTAAAACTGCAGGTAGGCTATGCTTTACTATTTATAATACACACATCTAATGCTGTTTTAAAGAATGCAAGAAGTCTCTTTATGAGTCTCTATCAGACTCAAATTCAACCCTTCAACGTCTTATTGACTCCTGAGTCCTGACAGCAATTTGTATTAACATCACATCACATGAAAGGCACAGGTGTGAGGCGTAGCAGTTAGAAATATTAGACCTGGATTTTCATGACCTACACCGTCCTACACTACTAGCATACTATAATGTTCCCAAACATGCTAGGGTAGCAGGTGGCTACAGCCTCTGTCGTGATGGCCTCCAAAGTCTAGTATCTGCCCCCAGACCAAGGCAGGGGGATGTCCCTTTGGTCTAGTGGTTAAGACTTTCACGTGGGAGACCTGAGTTCGAATCCCGGGTGTTACATTGGGGCCGTGACCCGGATCGGGTTTCAAGGTTCAAGGTTCAAGGTTTTTTATTTGTCACTCCAGTGTATGTCAGGACATATACAGGGATGAAATAGCGTTTCCATTTTCCACAGTGCAATAAGACAATAGTCAAGACAATAGACAGTGCAATAAGACAAAGTCGAGACAATATATAGACGAGACAAACAATAGTGCAGCAGACCAGTAAAGTGCAAACTGTACACCTAACTTGAGGTGAAGGTGCTTAGCTAATTTCCCTGTGGAAGGAGGTCAAAAGGGTGGCGAGTGTAGCAGGTGGCTACAGCCTCTGTCGTGATGGCCTCCAGAGTCTAGTATCTGCCCCCAGACCAAAGGGGATGGCCTCTTGGTCTAGTGGTTAAGATGTTGGATTTTCCCGAGTTTGAATCCTGAGCGTTACAATAGCTTGCCCCATAGGGATATATTATTATTATTTATATATTTGGGAAAGAATAGCCAAGTTAATATCGGGATGCCTACCTTTCCGATTAGCCATTTTAATCTGTTTCTATCCGTTTTTAAACATTCAATTGTACACAAGCCACTCTTAAACATTCTCATATGACTGTTTGTTTTGAACAGAGAACTTCCGGGCACTGTGCACTGGGGAACATGGATTTGGGTACAAGAGCTCTGTGTTCCACAGAATTATTCCTGAGTTCATGTGTCAGGTAAGGTGAATATGAATCTGCCTTGTGATATTCTATATATGGGCCACAAGGCATATACAGTATACAGACCAGTGGTTCTCAACTGGAAAAACAGTTTGATTGGCAACTTTGATTCCTTCTTCATATAGCACTTTTTATACACAGCACTTTGCATACTGAATAATTATAATATATCACATTACCATATTTATAAAGCAATGTGGCAACTTCAAGGCACCAACCTGCTCGTCAGGAGAAATTAGGGGTTCACACACAGTCACTTTGAAAGAGTTTTCTTTGTGAAAGCCATATAATACAGGAACCTCCTACAAATGCTACAACCTACACTGACTAACTACACCTTACACTAACTACATCTTTTTTTGTCTGTTGCTTCTCGCCCATATGGCGTTTTACGTGTTTATTTTTGTATTTTTGGCATCCGCCTGAGCCTGGCATTCCTGAGCCTGGCATCCGGGAATCAAACCGGGTGGTACATGCCTTGTGGTACACGCCTGAGAATAAAGTAAGAAATAGCCAGCACTCAGAAGTCCTTCTGGTACCTTTTTTCATAGTACGGCATGGACAAACATAGCAAATCGACACGAAAGCCTTCTCCAGCTGAACCACTCAGCTATTGGTCGGCTCAGATGAATAGAAACTGAATAGGAGCCTATATTTACATCATTAAAATGCATAGAGCCATGCCCCTGATCTGGAGAACTGCTGATATACAAAGTGTGCATGTCATGAGTGTGTGTGGTCATTTTGCAACTTGATGAGATATCTATTTTGCAGGGAGGGGATTTCACGAATCACAACGGGACCGGAGGAAAATCAATTTATGGAACGACATTTAAAGATGAGAACTTCAAACTCCAACACACGTGTGCAGGTAAATACTTAATGCAGATCGAGCACCACTTGGTTGTACAATGTTTAAGATTGACAGCCAATCAAGTCAATCTTCTTTTATCGGTATTCACTGGATGGTACCGCAAGGTTGCCGGTTCAACCATGGTTCCCCCACACAGTCACCGCCAAAGTGTCCTTGAGCAAGCGACACTGAACCTGTAATTGCTGGCTGATGTGCTGTTTGTGCCTTGCATGATTTCCTCCACCATCAGTGTGTGTGTGTGTGTGTGTGTGTGTGTGTGTGTGTGTGTGTGTGTGTGTGTGTGTGTGTGTGTGTGTGTGTGTGTGTGTGTGTGTGTGTGTGTGTGTGTGCGTGTGTGTGTGTGAATGGGTGAATGGGTGAATGGGTGAATGCGTCTATGCAAAGCGCCTTGGATAAAGCCATATAAATTCACCTTTTAAACCAAAATTGGGGTCTGTGGGCTAATAAATGTCAGTGTGGGAGGCTTTGACCTGAATGTTTTGGGAACTACTGGCTTACACCACTAGGTGGCACAACAGGCCCTTATCCTCCTGCATCACCAGACCCTGTGCTGTCTATCAATGTTGTAATGCTAAAGTGAATGACCTACTTTTCCTAGTGAGTCAACAACATCCACTTATCAAAATAACACTTTTTTTAAAAGTAAAGTTTTTCCGCATGTTGATCTTATATAGACACAAGGTTTAGTGAGTGCTCTCTGTGTTGCATAATCGCAGAATGTGTCAGATTTCAAAAAGGGGAAACCAGCCTGACTCAACACAGATGCTGTGTTCGTTGCCCCGTGACCATGCCTCTACCTCAGGCTTAAACCTACTGGAGCCAGACAGAGAGATTGTTCTGGCCATCGCCCCATTTACGTTCACTTTTTGCACGGATGACATGCAGTATAGGTAATCGGCAATTATGAGCCAATTCTATTATAGGCATGTCATTGCAGGTAGGGAAAAAAACCCGAAATTGTAAAAATGTATTCCAAATCCAGACAGATTTCTGTAAAACAGTGTGTTTCTACATGGGTGTTGCTCAGTATTTTGTGTCAAGGACTCCCAAAATATACAGTATGTATTTGGCCGCCGACCCCCATTTGGAAATATGTTGTTCCAGTGACCCTCTCCAGAAGCAATCTAAAATATATTCAATATAAAAAAAATAGCAGCTATTTATCAATATCTAAAGCATAACATTAACAAAAATGGATTCCCGTAATGAATGAAGTACGGTGAAACGTGAATCAAATTGAATCTGCTGGTCTGGGTGGTATTTATGGAAGCCCAGACACTCCTGATTGATACAAGGCATATCTCTGTGTCATATTTATACATCGCACCAGATGTACGGTGGTTTTATTTGACGTCTTTTTGACGTTCCTGCTTCTTTTACTGTAGGAATCTTATCAATGGCAAACTCAGGGCCTCACACCAACGGCTCCCAGTTCTTCATCTGCACAAAACAAACGGAATGGTAAGCTGTCCAGATGCAAACAGTGGTGAAAAGTAACTAAGCATACTTGTACAATTTTGAAGTATTTGTACTTTACTTGAGTATTTCCGATTTGGAAAAACTTTGTTACTAATTTAGTTACTCTTTAGGGTTCCATTATTATTATCATCACAGTGGCCTCAAGCTTGCACATCTGCTATTTATGAGCGCTTTTGAAACTACAGAACTGCACTCTGTAGAGTGCCAACGTGAACATTGCATGGTCTACTTGTGAGCGAGCAGAGTACAATTACTCCCGACCCCGGTCTCCTGGACACTGCAGATACATTTTTCATTCAATCCTCATTGTGTCACCATCATTAACCACTTAGGGACCTAGGTTATATCATGAAGAATGGTGCTCATTTATTGGCCAAGGGCTTCTACTATTCTGATCCATATACTGTACATACATTACATACACAGTTACACATGCACATACTGCACATACTGTATGTCACCAAGACAAAAGATAGGGCCTATCTTAATTAGATCGGCATTACATCAGCATCAAATCCAGTCAGAGTAATTGTGCTTTGCTTGTGAAAGTAAAAATCCAGAAAAGTAAAAATCTTTCAATCCCAATTTTCTCTTTTTGGGGTCCCTGTCAAATAATGATTGAAGTTGTCTACAGCCAAAAGTATACATTTTGGGGGTCCTTCCAACCTCTCGCTCTCTCACTTCTGTGTCTGTCTCTCTGTACCTCTCTCTCTCAGGCTGAATGGTAAGCATGTGGTGTTCGGTCAAGTGAAAGAAGGCATGGACGTGGTTTCGAAGATGGAGTCCTTCGGCCTCCACGACGGTGGTGTGCTCAAGAGGATCGTCGTAGTGGATTGCGGACAGATCAAATAGACGTCGTCGGTCTGACACACTTAACGTGCCACCCCAGAATCTGTCGCATAACTTCATCGCTCAGCTTGACTTTAAAAGGAAGAATCGGCATCTGTATTTATGGAGCCGATGTGTCTCCAATCTTTTTAAAGACAAATTACGTTTGTACAAGTTTTGTTTTGAAACACATTGATATACGTACATGTAAAGAAGCAATGGCTGAACGCAAGTACGATCTACAATGCATGCAGCCAATATGTCTCCCATGTTAAACATTTTAAAGACCCTGCAAGGAAATTAACAAAGAAAGGATGGATGCTATGTGAACTAGAATCTGGCGTTTCTGATTGCACTTGTCACAGTCCTCTAAATGACTCTGGTGACTTTTAACAGCCCGTCTTTTGTCTGCATGCAGGGTTGCAAATCTAATTGCCAAGGCACCCGTATAAAAAAGCTGGTTTTAATAATACAGATTTATATTGCTGTTATTGTAATAAATTGATTCTTTCAGAAGTTGAATCAGCCTGCTGCCAGAACAGTGTTATCACGTTCCCCTTTTGTGTGCCAGCATCCCTGCTCCTTTTTAAAACTTCCTGGGAACAATCCATCTTTTTTTTTTTATCCCAGACCTCCTGCACCACTTCCTGTCCAGCATCAGAACAGGATGTGACATCGTGCCCTGAGCTTCCATTTATAAAAGAACAACCCTAATGTCAAGCCCCCAGAGCAGGACGGTCAACGGTGAAGCTGCCATTCTCTACTGGCCAAAGCTGGAACTTCAGGTGGATGTTTACAGTAGCAGCAGCAGCTCATTAAAGGCGAATTCCACCCATTTTCAACAATTTACTATGTCATTAATATAGCTTAGATATGTTGTGTGGACTGGACATGATAAAACAAGTTCCCTCATTCTGTGTTTCCTTGAAATGGAGGTCTGAAAAAATCATTAATATGGTGAAACACAGCTTGATGACATCATCAAGTTGTGTTTCACCATGTTTATGATTTTTCTTTTAGGACCTTTTTTCTGAGAGTGTACAAATGGAACCAAATGGACCCACTAGGGTCCATTTGGTTTGAAAATTGGTGGAATTCCCCTTTAACACTTCAGCATTTGGAGTTAACGTCATTTGGAGTTGGACATTTGGAGAGATGGGTGTAACTATTAATCTAGAGCAGTAACTAATTTTTTACTTTTTATTTTTTTTTTTAATTTTACTTTTGCTCCAAAAAGTAAAGTAACGAGATTACTCTGCAAAAATGAGTAATAAGTAACGCATTACTTTGCAAGTAACGCCAAGTTACTTTTTTAAAATGAGCTTGTTGTTGCATGCAAAAATAGAACAGATGTACAAGCTATTGACAGGTACTGTAACAACAGAGATGTGCAGTAGATTGTAGATCCAGTCCACACGCTGCATCCTGCGCAGTTATATACACTACAAATCGCTTACTGCTTTATTTTGTAATAAACGGATTATGTTGTACTTCTCTATTTTTTCAAAAGCGGTGTTGAGAACTTGGGAAAGTAATAACGTAATATGTAATATATTACTCTTCAAATCCAGTAATAAGTAAAGTAATGATATTACTTTGTCTAAGGGGTAACGAGTAAAGTAAAGAAGTTACTTTCCTAAGTAATATAGACCAACACTGGTAACTATTAATCTAGAGCAGTGGTTTTTAACTAGTGGTCCTTGAGAGGATTCCAGGTGGTCCCAGGCTAAATTATGGAAAGTAGGTTTTAACCAGTTGCAACTTAACCAGAGCGTACTTTAAAGTTAAAATATTCATCATGTGAATTAGTGTAAGTCTACACACCTAGGGAATGTAGAAGATTAATGGTCATTTTGATCTGTGTTCACATGTTTTTTTTTATCCCAAATCCAGCCTGGTATTGTGGACAAAATCAAAAGAAATCTTTAGTTTTTGGTCTGTGCGTCTAAAATGTCCTCAAATGGTGGTCTGTGGCTCAAATGCTGAAGAAATAGTGGGCCCTGGTGTCAAAATGTTTGAAAACGACTGATATAGAATAATATTACAGTAATATTACTTTTCTTTGTAAAAGTAATATAACAAGATTACTAGTAATTATGATTACTAGTTACTTTCGTCACGCTGCTGCTTTCAACAGTATTGTATTGGTGAAGGGAGATGAGCTAATGCCACTTTACTTTGAGATTAAAAAAAAAAGTGTGATTTTTTTTTTTTTTTTAACAATCAGACGTACAAAGCCATCTAGTGTCAAAGTTGATTTCTGTGATAGTCATTTAATACACCCAAGACATATTTTTGATCAGCACCATACTAGCATTTGTGGAAAACAGATCCTTGCCAAGCATGCTCTTTGGTCAAATACCTGATTCCGGGATATTTAGGTTCAAAGACAAGGCCGTCCCATTAGCAAGCATAATATAGATGATTTTGACTTCCGTTTTTACTGGAAAAGAAATTGGTGGTTTGGGCTTAAAAAGTCTGAAAACCACGTATGGGTGTCTAGCCGCCGGCACGAAACCTTTTCAGATGGAGTCCCGTGGCTAAAATAATGTGTATCAATTTGGGTATCCTTGACACAAAAACGTCCGAGAACCCCACTGAGTTACATGACATTGGGTTTAAAGGGGGTGAAGTGGTCCTTTTGTTTTATTTGTATTTTTTTTTTTTTTCAAGGCAGGCAGGCCCCAACCAAGCGTGTCTCGGAGCCAGAGACTGGGTGGTGCCGCTTATCAAGCTAATACTTTATGAAAGTAAATAATGAAGCAATGTGAAAACGCGGCCCTTGCTCCTAAATGGAACCACATGGCCCGCTGACCTTCCACTCGTTTGTTTGGATTCTCCGATTACGCCGTTGCCACGGAGACCTCGCCGTTTTCTCACTCTTGTTTGAGTTAGCGAGATGTTGTAACAAACTCGATATAATTCCCCCGCGTCCCGTCCAGCCCTCTCCCTGCCCGCGGTCCGCCCCTCCTCCGGGTGAGCTCTAGCCAGTTGTTTGGAAATGCGTGTGTCCAGTGTAGTGTAATGTGCATGGAAACCTGGCGACATGCAGGCTGGTGTTGTGGCCAACGTTTTAATACACATGCAAAACAATAACATCTGCAATCGCTGCAGCCTGCCGCCTCATGCTGAGAGAGAGAGAGAGAGGGAGCACCAAGTGTTGGGCAACCAGGGACGTGGAGTACATTACTCTTTACAGTTTTCCACTTTTTTCCACTTCTCTGCTTTCTTGTCTGTATAGGGGCGGCAGTGGCTCAGGAGTTACTACAAGGTTGCCAGTTCGAATACAAGCTCCCCCATAGCTAATGTCGATGTGTCCCTAAGCAAGACACTTAACCCCTAATTGCTCCCGATGTGCTGGTCAGTACCTTGCAGGGTACAGTATGTAAAGCGCCTTGGATAAAGGCGCTATATAAATGCATCATTTACTATTTACAGTGGCTTAGGAGTAGAGTGGTCTGAAGAACAGCTCGATCCAGTTCGATCCCAGGTTGCATTACTATTAAAGTGTCCTTGAGCAAGACACTGAGCCCATACTTTCTCTAGATTGGTGCATGTATGAATGGGTGAATGTTGTGCACAACCCTATAAGCACTGTATAAATGTAATCATTTACAGTAATTATGTTATGGAATATGTGGTAACACAAGTAATAATCAGTGCTAAAACATGACTTAACCTAAGTTTTTCTTTTATTTACTTTACAATTTTGAGTGTTTTTACTAGTACTCCAATACATAGTTTCTAAGGGCCTGTAACTGAAAGACAGCGAAATCAATTTAAGTGGTCGTGACCCTTATGAAATGGTCACAAACATTCCTAACCCTAACCCCTAACCTTAAACATAACCTCAGTCAAACCTATGCCTAAACCTAACCTTAACCTCCGACCATTATGAAACGGTCGCGACTGTTATGTAAAACGGTTGTGACATATGCAGCGGTCACAAAATGAGGTCACGGAAGCTGACAGATACGGTAACACAAATTTGTCACAACTGTTTTGGCCATCGGCGTGACCGTTGGCCACCTATCGCATGTATTGATATTGCCACGCCTGCTGTAACTTGTTATATACTTTCAAGATTCTTATTTTAAAAACAGAAGCAGATTGATTTGATTGCTTTCGCTCCTTTTAATGCTTTGGCGCTGTAGTTGGACGCATGAAGTAGATTTTAGGGCATTAATTTATGAAAAGAAAAGAACAGAATGCAAGAAAGGTTTTCTGGCAATGATCTAGGGCTATAGGGTCTTGAGTGGATTGCTTTGTGTTTGAAATCAAGTGCGGTTTCATGTGAATGCACTGTATCTGCCTTTTCATCAGTAGAACGGACAGAGAGGGACTTGATTTCTGTGAAGCTTACACCCCCCCCCCCCACCATCCCCCTAAAAAAAGTTCTCCATTACACAATTGGCATGTTTAAACCATTAAAGTCCTCATCACCATAATCCATATGCCCAGTCTTATGTAATCCATCCATCCTGCACATGTATTCGCCAGGCACAGAGTATACTGTGTCTATATGGACACGCTCACTCGCTCAGTGCGTGCACGCGCGTGCACATGCACACATACATCCAGAGAGATCTGGGAAGTATCCAAATAAAAAGAGAGGAAAAAAAAAGAAAAAAGACATCTTTGCAGTTGGATGAAATCAGCCCCCTGGATGGAACGCCTTCCTTTACCAGTAACTGTTAACCAGTGGTGGAAGAAATACCTTTTTCTTTGTTTTTTTGTTTTTTTCAAAGTAAAGTAAAAAGTAGCAATGTTACAATATAGAAAAACTCTTTTACAAGTACACTTAGACATTTAAAGTGCATTTATTGCAGCCTGACGGCACGTTGTGGGTTTGAATCCCGATCTTGACCACCTTTACCGTGAATAGGCTGTTTTTGAATGGCAAAACTATTAAATGGGGCTCATTTGGTTAGTGTATGTATTGTAATAACGATCTATATGTGCAAAATAACTAGTAACTAAAGTAGCTGTCAAACACGTTAAAAAAACACAATATATTGCCTCAGAGATGCAGTGGATCTCTATAAGTATAAACTATAAAGTCCAAAAAAATCACAAAATTTCCATTCTCATCTTCACTGTTTGTGTTTACACAATCACTCAAAACTGGTCATAAGTCATCAATGGCATTTAATGTTAGTGTTCGGACAATGACGTAAAAAGGGCCATTCGTCATATGGCATTTAATGTTTGTGACAAAGTTTGTGTCGCGCCCTCAAAGCTGGACATAGGAGGGGCTAGTGCCCTTCAAAATTGGACACAATCAAGTGAGGTAAAAGTACCACAGTCCTTGAGTACATCAGTAACTGTTAACACAGCCGAGTAGGGAATGCAAATATAAATGAAAACCACAGAAAAACAACAAGCACTTCTAATTCAATGACTTTTCTTTTTATTCATCAAACTCACCAATGGCACTGAAGCACTAAAATGTTTTCCAAACTAACAAATAAGGCACATTTTGGAATGCCATTTCATGGACGTGAATAAACAGGCCTGAAGGGACTTTTCTAAACATGATCATAATTCTTTCCCGAAATCCTTTTCATCCCAACCCCAGGTCTGCGTTTCTGTCCAATTCAGATATTACATTGTTGCAATAACGCAATAACAATACTCTTAAAAATGATACAGACATCAAAGAATATAAACATGACTTTCTAATTGACCACATACGTGCGAGTGTTAACACATTACATTCAGTACTAGGTATTATTTTTTGTATGCGTTTTACACACTATCTGTAAATGAAATATTTCATAGCAATGATCAGTTAGAAGTCATTGATGATGTTAAAACAAAACAAAACAATATGTAGCCTAACTATGCCACTGTGCAGAATTTAAATAAGTGTACATTGCACAATATATTTCATTCAAAACCAAACTCATGCACATGCAAACTCTAAAATAGTCCTTTGTCACACATACCTTATGCACAGAAATACACACTTCCTAAACTAGGAATAACACCATAGTCTTTATATATACTGTATATTTATAATAGTTCCTTGTCATTGCTGCTTTAAGCAAACTACAACTCACAGTTTAACGTGCTTATAATACAGTGGTGAGTATCAGTCACTATAATAGAAGGAGAGAAGGGTTCTGCATGTTAACACAATATGTCTTCTTGCATATTCACTAATATCTCAATGGTACAAATGATTTGCTAGACAAAACATGTACGTATATCTCCATAACATTGTAATACTTGCATACAAAATGGGTAAATGCTACTGTATGGACGCAAGATGGCAGATATCACAGGCAATAACTGGTTATACATATAGCGCTTGGATATTGGGAGTTATTCAACACTGTAGAACAAAACAAAACAACAACAAAATGGCTTATAATTGAGAAAGGGTATTAATTATGTACCAGCTTTTTAATAATATTCTATGTAGACAATAATATTTCCTTCTTAGTGTAACTTTGTTGCATATTCTATACAAAAGGTGTGGTAAAAAATCTTTCCATAAATATTTCTGTAGGATAAACCCTCAGATCATTGTAAAACATAAAAAAGAAAAAGAAAAAAGAATGAAAAGAAAAAACTCCCAGCTTGTTTATTTCTCAGCAATAGGCCCTTCTTCACATAAAAAAGCTTCAACATTGCATAACACTTCAAAAGAGCTAGTATCCTTGAAAATGCATGGCCATCGAATATATACATAAAAACAGTCACATAGTAAATATCTTTGTCAGGGAAATAACTCTTTGAGTTGTTGCAAATTGCTCTTAAAATTTCAACATCTATTAAGTTTTCCAAAATACACATATTGTTCATAGAAAATAACAAATTCAAAACTGAAAATGTACTAGAAAAGTCAAGTATACAGTCTGTAATTCAAGACAACATACATCCGATAACAATTGTAGAGATTATTTTCAAATTGTAGCATTTATCTGTCACTCCCATTGGCTCCTGGTCTGCCAGTTCAATGGCTTTGTTTTATGAATGTCTCGCAACATCCAATACCCCCTACCAGGAGATTTTACAGAGCTAATTTCTCATTCATGTTCTGCCAGAACTGTTGACAAACCCGAAAAGTATTGTAACGTAGGTGTGTTCGCAAGGCGTTACTGGTATTTACTATTTTCACAACATACATACTATTACGTTTCAGATTAAAACTAAAGCAGACTACATGAACCCTACACTGTCCATATCCTGGACATGTCATAGGCTACTAGTGAACATTCTGTAAAATTGGCCAATCTATTGTGTGCTTATACAGTCGATTGGCAATTTTCAGGGGGGAACAGGGGGACCAACTGTGGTCAATTGAGTAAACAGGGTTTAAACGGATAATATAATTCAAACTACATTAGTGTCATCTTCATCACACAGAATAAAAAGAAACAGAAAGAAGCCATTAAGCTCAATTCATACTCCTGTCACTTGTTATGACGGGAAGCGACCCCCACGTCGTACTTTGGAGTATAAAGTAGGATTTTACAGTACTGAAAATGGATTGTTCCCAACGATGTAAAACGAGAGTCCTTCACTTTGACCTGCTCAAAACCGTCTCACTGACATGCAAGAACGTGCATTTCTGTTGTCTTTTGCACCGACCGGGACTTTCTATCTAATTCATATATCAAGTAAACGTTAGGTAAATTGGTGACTTCCACTGCAGTGCATTGGATACAATGGTATTTTTTCCTGAGGGCAGCTGTGGCATAGTAATTCTGGATGCATGTGTTTGTTGACCCATCATTTTTAACTCTTTCTGGAAGCATTTTTAGTTGAGCACCTTGCATTTTCGGCTGGGAAGAACCAAGACTTTCTGTGTCTTGTGAGTGTGTGTGTGTGTGTGTGTGTGTGTGTGTGTGTGTGTGTGTGTGTGTGTGTGTGTGTGTGTGTGTGTGTGTGTGTGTGTGTGTGTGTGTGTGTGTGTGTGTGTGTCTACGTATGCGTGTGCGTGTGCATTTTAGGTAATCACTGTGTGGTTTTCACAAAATTCAATGTACAACATACAAGGCGTACAACACGCTATATTTTATGCCTGCCAATGCATTCTGTCTGGAGGATCAGACTCAAAGAAATTACATGTTTTGGCTTTATATATATATTCTTTATGACTACAGACCACAGTGCCCTGGTTATTGCCAGCTGGAAATGTTGGTTTAGTTCATGTCTCCAACTCAGCAAAGGCCGTTGAGGTAAATGCCACAATGACGGGTCAGATTCTCTACGTTAAAAGTGGGAATGGTACATGTTCTTTATGATCTGTCTTCACATCTTGGACCATAAAGCATAAACGCTGGCCAAACTTTTGCTACACATCGCCCCTTAGCACATGCTCATGTTTCACTCCATCTCGACGAGCCCTAACCCACGTCTGAATTATTTATTATGTCAAACGTTCACATATATACAAAACATTTCTCCGTATTTTTAAAGTGATTTTCGTTTCTGTGTGTGCAGTGTGTTTCGTAAGGCACATCATATAACGTGGACCAGATTTTATCGCTCTAGAGATACTGTACACCCCCCCCCCCCCAAAAAAAAAAGGAAAAAGAAAATCATTCACAAAGTAAGAATTTCCATAAAAGTAAGAACCCCATCTAAGGCAAGATTACATTTATAATATAGACTACATGTCCCGATTTCCCATATAGTACTTTATGACCTATAAGTAAATACTACAATGTTTGTAAACAGAGGATAAGATGTGTACCTCCCTTCCGTTGTAGGTATTAGGTTTATATTAGTAAGGGGGTGGGGGGGCACCAACCACAGAGTGTAAACGTAACCCATCATCACTTTCAGTTATGTCCTTGGATAGACCAAATCTAATCCCATCACAAGTCAACCTGTCTGTATCCCACAACATCTTCTACATTCATTTATGTCACTCGACGCAGATGACCGATCCTTAGTCACATGAACCCAATAGCGTTACCCCTTCCACTGTGCGAACATTTACTCGAAAAAACAGCCCAAGCTTGTACGTAGAACGGCTGTTCTCGGACAGAGATGTTCCCTAGCATTATGGAAATACCAGCGAACCTGTAGTACAGATCCCTGCCGGATCATTTAACTATTTAGTGTACTTTCTGGTGGTTTTTAAGCTATATGTTGAGATCATGGTCGTCCTATGGAGTATATAAATCAGTCTTAGAATCTTCCAATGCATCACCTTCTACTGGACGTTCTTCATAGAGTTCCACTATAAATCAGGGCGTTTCCGCACTACCCTTTCAGCTTTCACTGTAATCAACGTGTAATGTAAGGCATCAATAGGCGCTTTTACTGTACTTAAATGTGTGCTTTTAAAAGTCAAATGAAAGACATCATCATCATCATCATCTCCGGGTGACGCGTTGCGTCTAATTAAGGTTTTTTACACATGTGAACATTCAATGGTCTGCAACCAGTTTGCGTTTGGTAATGTTACATTTTGGAAATAAGACTAAACTAAGCTCACAGATTGCTTTGCATATAAAAGTTGGACTATGAACATACAAATTGGCTAAAATAATCACCACCGGCATGGGAACTACTGTTATTGCACTGATGCCTTTTGGAGAAAACAAAGTACAACGTTTTTTTTGCGAAATGATAGCAACCCAACTTAACATAAACAAGACTACTGTACATAGGGAAGGTAAATGAACCACAAGCTGTTATCTATGCACCTGAACTACGCTAAAAACCTACAGTAGTTTCTAAATAAGGACACGTGGAACGCAATACAACACAATATTGTGATATTGAATACTACATGACAGAACAAAAAAAGAAAAGAAAAGGAAAAATATTTCTATAAATGTCCCAGTTAAAAAGTTCAAATTGCACACGTACGTAGACAGCAAGAAAAATAATAAATAGGCCAAAATGTAAAGCCAGGGATGAACATTATTTATCACAGTTATCCCTCAGTTAATTCACAGTTAATGCAACGTGCTGCTGACGGACCCAACAAACCTGACGACGACCGCCATGCTCCCCAAGGCCTCACGCACATCAGCCATTCCCAACCTGTGGGCCGTTAGGATATACTGCAAGTTGGGCCCCAAATTAGCAGGCTTATAGGGCAAGGCAATACATTACGATTTTAATAATAATATAACAATAATAGATCTACTGTATATATATTTTTTACAAACAGGAACGTAAAACGTATACTACGTTCCATTCAATTTGATCGATTTGATTGTTAAAATAAACATGCTGTGCCCTGAAAAAACAATGATGAATGGTCCACGGATACTTTTTTTGCGTCATTTTCAAGACGTATGTACGTGCGTGGGACCGCGACCCAATGTTGCTTATTGGGAATCACTGATGTGCGCGTTATAAAACGGCGTCTTCGTCGTACGAGGCCCTGGCTTAACGTTACGCCCAAAACATCATCGCCATGCACTTCACTTGGCAGGGAAAACGGAAGGCAGATCTCTGTAAACACAAAATCTACAAAAACCCCAAAATGAGGTAATTCATTGTGACCAATAGAGTGCCACGTTTCAAGACGGCGTCCTGGAAGCAGGAAGTCAGTTCGTCGCAAGCTCCCCCCCGCCGGATAGATGTCAAAGCTCTTATTTTCCATAGTTTATTTTAACTTTTTTTATAATGCGGAATATAAATTGTACAATGTAAACCCTAAGCCTAAGGCTGTCTAAGTTCCGTTGAGTCTGAAGTGTGAATTAGGCCTAAGACAGCTTCACGTTAGCTTCACTGTAGTCCATACTTTGGACATGCCATTGTGGGGGCGAAATTATTTTTTGCTCATTATTACATTTTCAGAAGTAACCAGTCTACTACTGCAAGCCCCCAATATGTCGGGCCGTATTTGTGTGATGAATGCTGGCTCTTTTGGCTATTCATCCTGCAAAGTATGATGTACGTATATAGTGCAATAGTACACATCACAGTTATACTACCAAGTATACAGTGCTTAAGTGATTAATTTCAAAAGATCTAGTGATTTTTTTTTAACAAAGCAGCCTTGCTACAGAGCTTGTGTTTGTCATCTATCCCAAATGCAATGCACCAAAAAATAGGTACATATACACCATTTGGGGAAAATAACTCTTCCTACTTCCTTCCCAGGTGTTACCTATGATACTAAGGCTCTGTTCCATTTAGTGTACAGTGGTTCTCAAACCTTTTAATTTCAAGGACCCCCATAACCAAATGTAGTTCAATTTGTACAATAGAGCGATACATAACATATCCATAGAGGCACTTTTGGAAGAGACTCCGTCTCTGACGTGGCATTCTACATGGGTGGCAATACTGTCAGCGACAACCATAGAACGTCCCTATTGCTAGTACTTCAATTGCAGTGATCAGTTGTCGGTACACATAATTAAATACAATGGTTAATGTGGTTTCTGGTACACCAGGACCTGCGTTAGCATTGAGAATATTTACACTCCTCGATTTTGGCAAGCTTCATCTTTTAGTTTTTTGCTTTTTTTTCCTCTTTCATGTTTCACAAAAAGAGCACTTTGCGGCTACAAATCACACGGGATAGTGATTGATCCTATGTCTATGGTATATACTATATATACTGTATATACAGTATATAAGGCCTACCCTGTAATGTTTGGCAAGGGGGGGCACCAATCATGGGGCAGGAGAGGACGGCTGTTGACCTACTGAAACCCTGCGTTTGTTTTTGTTTTCTGGGGGAGCGGGGCTTTATGGTGCTTTCTGCTGAGGATCGGTAGGGTGACCAGACGTCCCACTTCACGTGGGACAGTCCCTTATTACCAAGACTTTTCAGGTGTCCCACAAATTGATCCCGTCCAACATTGTGACCGACAGATTTCACTGTTCAATTGCACTAATGTCTTTCTGTTGTGTCTTTTCCTGCTATAAAAGTGTTTTCTGTTAAAATAACCCAATTGTTCCCCTGGTGCTCTTATACATTTTGCATGTAGTGCCGTATCAAAAAAATAGGTGACCTACAACAAGCTCAGGTTTTGAGCTAGTAGATCAGCTATTTTTGCTATATTTGAATCCTGATGCAATATTTCTGTCCCTCAAATGAACAGTTTAGATCTGGTCACCCTAAGGATCGGAGAGGGAGCAGGGTGGGTGGCCACCCGCTTCGACCTCTATCCATCGATTGAATAGACACTTATCAACAGAAATGTTACGATCCAATCGTGCCGGTATAGCAGATATTCAGATACCCGCCGGGCAAGTAGATATTTTGTATTCATTGCATCGGTGGATCACGGATACTACTAGTAGGGCGGGGCGAAGGAAGTTTTACTGAAGTTATGGTTAGGGTTAGGTTAGGTTTAGGCATAAGTTTACTGAGGTTAAGTTTAGGGTTGGGGTTAGGTGTAGGCATAGCCTAGTTTTACTGGGGTTATGTTTAGGGTTTAGGATTAGGCTAGGGTTAGGGTTAGACGGTGCTTTATGCGGTAACTAACCCTAAACAAAACTTCAGTAAAACTATGCTTCGCCCCGCCCTACTAGTAGTATCCGTGATCCACCGATGCAATGAATACAAAATATCTACTTGCCCGGCGGGTATCTGAATATCTGCTATACCGGCACGATTGGATCGTAACATTTCTGTTGATAAGTGTCTATTCAATCGATGGATAGAGGTCGAAGCGGCTGGGGTGGCGGTGCTACTGCGTACTGATTTCGGTTTCTGGAACGTGAGAGCAAAGGAGCAGGAAGAGGAGGAGGAGGAGGTGGAGGAGGTGGGATGGAGAGGAGTTACACTTCTAGAACACTGGTGGTTATGTCCAGGGCGTCCGCGGACCCCCAGGGGTCCTTGATTCTTGGCTGAAGGAGTTGACCTAAAGAGACACTTTTTCACAGACCTTTTCACAGTCTCAAGACGGTCTTGGACCATGTCGCTGCGGTGTGAGGTGTTATTTGTTGCGCGCGTTGTCCCAAGCGTTTCAACGCAGCGTAAGCCAGCTGGGGACAAGGGACAAGACTGTTTTAACGCTAATATTTGCGACCATTTGGACCCAAGGGAGTTGCAAGGGGACCCTTTAGTGCAGTTGTTTTCAACCAGTGTTCCAGGGACCACCAGTGTAGATGTAGAAGAATGTAGAAGAAATTTGACCAACATTTTGCCAGTTATCTCCGAAATTGTGGACAAAAAGCCTTAGTTTTGGGTCCAAGAGACTGAACTCAGCATCAAATGCTGGTCTGCGGCTAAAATGCAGAAAGAATAGTGGGCCATGGTATGAAAAAAAGGTTGAAAACCACTGCATTAGTGTGAAAAGGGCTCTGTAGGTCCGTAACCCAGAAGAGTGCACAGAGGGTTAGGGTGACAAAGCGAACGCACCACTCCCTGAATGATTTGAAGACCAAGGGGGTGCCAGATGAACAGAGAAAGAGGGGGGTACAGAATGATGTCTGTGGGGTTGCAGGGTTGGTGGTTGCTGTCAGATTTGTTGAGAAACATTGCGATAGACGTTGCGTGCCGGGGGACAGGAGGGGTTGCTCTCACGGTAGCACAGAGGGGTGATGGTGGGGATCATTATTGCACGCGGCGGCAGTAGTAGCCCAGGACTTTGCATTTCTCACACAGGTGTTGGGGATGCTCCTTGCTCTGGTCAGACACGTCCAGACCGTCTGGCTTCTCTAAAGGCCTCTGAGGAGAGAGGAGACAGACAGACAGACAGGGAGTCATGAGACACTCAAAAATGTGGAAAAAGGAGAGAAATTAAACCCTATTATGTGCTTTTTTTGTAACACCTGCACGCACGCACACACACACATGCACACCGCCCACTTTATTTATTAAGAACCAGACTCCACTGTGACTGCGCTGTATACTCAGCTGCTTCTTTCACCACAATTCTTTACTCCCAAACAGACCAGACCCACACTTTTCTTTTCTTTCTCTCTTTTATTTTCTTCTCCTTCTTTTCCTTTCACAATTGCTTGCAGAGATATGGCAAAGCGCCGCCACCATATCAATCATTCCTGTTTAACAGCTTGGTATTAAAGAAACAGCTCCAGCAGACATTTTGACAATAAAGGCCTAGCTGCGATGATAATACCAGCAAACTACACTTGGAAAGGTTTTTCTTGGACGCGGCGTGTGAAGGACAGAGTGCACGCCTGAGCCAAAAAACCTGGATGTTGTTTTAACAATGCCTTGACAGGATTTTCTTTCCCATCTATTGTTGTAAGTTCTTCTTTTCTCTCTCTCTCTCTCTCTCTCTCTCTCTCTCTCTCTCTCTCTCTCTCTCTCTCTCTCTCTCTCTCTCTCTCTCTCTCTCTCTCTCTTTCTCTCTCTTTTCCCAACATGGCTATTCTTTCTAAGCAGACCAACTGAAGGAAAGCAGGTTACCCTGGGTCATGGCAAGGAATTATTTCTGTCCTCAGTTTGTCTGCCAGGAACTGCACAGACTTTACAGATAGAAGCGACACACACACACACACACACACACACACATTTCCAAGTTCCTGTGGAAACTTGGTTAAAGAAATTAAATGTATCTGGCGGGAGCAGGGTGTTGATGGCAAGCAAAGGATCACATGATAGCATTTTCAAATGTTATATTACGCTGTATATAATTTGGATTTGTGCACCACAGCACAGGTGCTGTGGTGCTTTTCATTAATTTAATGACAGTCTTGGGAACGCCCAGATGATCAGTCGTTAATCTAACAGGGATTATCCACATGGATCCTGGGAATGTCGATGGTTGGTGAACACACTGTAGGCCCTACTCTAAAGAAGGATGCACATTATCCCAAATTTTAAGTGGTGCAACTACTTCATTCAAGAGCTACAGGTATGTATGTCTTGAGTCTACCCCCCCCCCCCCCCCCCAAGGAGTTGCACCACTTACTTCATTTACTTCACATGGGTGTGATTCTTAGATGCTTTTAAACTTTTTTCCACAGGAAGAGTTCCTTGGTTTCCATGTCCTTAGCTGAACATTCAAGTGATCATTACATGTGAGTGGTGCAGGTACAAGTTAAGCGATCACTATTTGGCGTTTGGCAGTCGGTCGTCCCTCGGGGTACTCCGATTGGCCAGTTGGTGAGTAATGGTGACGTCAGTAAGAGACTTAAGAGTATCGCTCGCTCCGCTAACGCACCAGTAGGCCATGGCCTAGGCCTACTTGTGCGCAATATGCAAGTTTGCACTCTACCGAGTGCTGATCTAGTTTGAGTTAAGAGTTTGGAAGCGCTTGTTTTCCAATAAGGCAACTGCATGATGTGTAGTTACTTGCGCAAGCAGAGCGAGCGCAAGTTAAGCGATGAGTTTGCGGCCATCACTGGTCGTTGACCGTCCCTCAATGTACTCCGATAGGCCAGTTTAGGTGATGACGTAATGGTGAGGTAATTAAGAAATCTCTGTAGGTATCTATCTCTTTAAGAGGTCTCTGTAAGTAACTCTGCTCACGCGACTTAGACTGCCAACTTGTGCACAATGCGCAAGTTGGCATGCTACTGAGTGCAGATCTAGTTTCAATCTGGGTATCCATCGGGTGACGTGAGGCAACCGTAAACTGTTTTAGAGACTAGTGTAATTTAGAAACAGGTGGTACGTGGGGCCGCTGAGTGGTTTTTAACAAGTGCTTTCAAACTCCAATGCTCCGTTGTTCAATCGTCACTGCCACTCAGTCTAGATGAGCGAGGCGTGTTCCAGTGGAAAAGTGTGTGATGCACGTGCTCTATAGTGGACATACAGCATTGCAGTCAGACCTACGCGTGTGTTTAATGATGTTCTGTGTGCGTGTGTGTGTGTGTGTGTGTGTGTGAAATAGAGATATTTTGTGTGTGTGTGCGTGCGTGTGTGTGTGTGTGTGTGTGTTTGTGTGTGAAATAGAGATATTGGCAGTGGTGTGGCTGCACCTGGACTTCATTGGTAATCAGTCAGTCTGGGAGAAACTCCACTCCAGGTCTTTTAAGTGTTTGCCATCCTGTACTGAATGTGTTTACGCTGTCAGTTAAAGTGTGGGTATGGGAGGTTTTCAGCATCACAAGAATACAAATGGACCCATATGGGGTTTTCATCTTACAGAATAGAGAGTTCATTCACTTCAAATTCGGACACACTCTTGAATTACGCACATGTAAGGGACTATTTGGTTTAATGGTACTAACCGTCAGTCACATAGCTGGAGACCCCCTTGAGGCAGCACCCCCCTGGTGCCACCTCAAGGACCCCTGGGGGTCCCCGGACCCAGATGACCTTGTTTCTTTCTTGTGATGTTTGGCTTATTGTTTTAGCATATTCACCCTGTGTTCAGTTTTGTAACCTGCATGGTTTACTCCAAAGCTTCTGTAACATGTATTTGGCCCTGGACCCCATTATGAAAATGTTTTGTCTCATGGACCCTATAGAACAGGGGTGCCCAACCTTTTTTGACCCAAGATCTACTTTTCAGCAGCCAACCCCTCCGGGATCTACCAGTCCAATATCAACATTTAAAACCACACGCATCGTTGCCAGTCTGCAGTAACTTCACAACAACACAACACTACTTTGTTTTACCACTTTACTTTATGTCCATATAAGCATAAAGTACAACAGACTTGTCATAAGTAGGCCTACAACAGTACAACATAAGTACAACAGATATGGACAAACACTGCCATTGCATTTTCTTATCCACCGCCTTTTTTTTCTTTCCCCCCCACATCTCCCGAGATCTACTTGAGATCAGGCCGAGATCTACCGGTAGATCCCGATCTACTGGTTGGGCTCCCCTGCTATATGTGAAGATTAAGGGCCCGATTTTGGTTACATTAGCCCTTATGCACAATTAACGCACATAGCATTGGGGAAGAGGCGTTCCCCCACTAAAGTCGCTAATTTCGTTACCTCCGATCTCCCTTAAATACCTCCTATACCCGTTAAATTATGCATAGGTGTGGTTTGGGCGTTTTTAGCTTTCATCCAATCCGTGTTGGTCTTGCCATTCCCTTTAATTCATCCCTTATCTAGTTCCCTTATCCCTACTGCTAAGCCTGGCCCTCCTAAGCCCGCAGCCTGGCTGCAGGGTTTAGGACAGACACGTGCATGAGTAGCCTATTCTCAAAGATCATAGCTCTGATTTTCAAACAATTATAGCGGTCAATTCTCAATCATTTCTTACCATTCAACATGTTATGTTGAAAAAACATGTTCCATGTTTTTGCTGTATGTGGCGTGCATTTATCCCAAGTCTGCGAAATGTTATAAAGTAAATTTCAAAAAAAGTCGGCAATTTCGCGGCTAAAAAGACGTTTTTTTGATCATTCATTTCTCGGTCAATTCTGGACCATTTTTTACATTTCAAAATGCAGCATGATGGGAAAAAGCTCCTCTTTCAGATGCTGTATAGAATATGTGGGTAGGTCTTCTCTACGATGCGGGACCGAGCAAACTGCAACTGTCGGGGATTAGGCGGAAACGGTCCGCCTAATCCCCGACAGTTATAGTTTGCCCGATCCCGCATCGTAGAGAAGACCTACCCACATATTCTATACAGCATCTGAAAGAGGAGCTTTTTCCCATCATGCTGCATTTTGAAATGTAAAAAATGGTCCAGAATTGACCGAGAAATGAATGATCAAAAAAACGTCTTTTTAGCCGCGAAATTGCCGACTTTTTTGCAATTTACAGCATTGCGTCACAAGTTAATGAATGTATTTAATTGTATTATATACTGTACATTACCTAAACACAAGGAAGTGACCGACAGCAGGCAATCTACAGCTGTTTATAGGACAATCCATGAATAAGGAGATGAATTGAACTGGCGCCTTTCCACGTGGAGTCGTGGACATCTCCAAAGGCGCACAGACGCGCACGTGGCTCTGCCTTTGCGGATCGGTTAACGGGTGGTCTGACCTGGCCTTATCTAGTTCCCTAATCTATTTGACGAAATTAGCAATTTAAGGGACTGCGCAACAAACACGCCCATGACCACACCTCCAGCCACAAATAACGGTGTCGGCATAAAGATTAGTGGCTAAGGGAAGAGAAAAGGTGACCAAAATAGCAATAAGGGAATTCGCTGCGGGGATCGGGTAACGTTAGGGATAAGGCCGGGAGCGAAAATCGCGCCCTAAGAGTTCAATTAAAAGGGGCCACCCCTGCAAACTTGTCAATCTTAGCCAATCAGGTTGGAATATGAAAAATCAAACAAATCCGTCTTGATCACATGACTATAGAGATCATGTGAACTAATTTGCACAGAGTAATATTATTATTATTTTGTACATAAGTCAGATGTGGAAAAAATGCAGGGCAAAGATTTTTCCTTGGCCACTAGATAGTGCACAGACAATGAATGCTCTTACGTTTGTGCACAGATTGGGGCAGTTATAGTGTACAAAACCGCCTGTTATAGCACGACAAAGTTGAAGATTTTCAACAGTAGAATAGCTTCAGAGACTTGTTTGACAGCACTAACATCAGTGCAGTGTCGTGTTGGATTGCTGATATGATTACGCATTCGTGGTCACACATTTTAGCACTTAAACCATCAATACTTAGTTAACTTGACTTTTCCTCCTATACACCAAACCTCTTTGTTGCAAATATCACATCTCCAGCACATGCTCAAAATGCCTTGCACACAAAGACCCCCCCCTGTAACTATGAGGACCCCCTAGGGGTCCTGGACCCCTGCTGGGTGTACGTCATTGTTATGTCATAAATAACTGACATCACAGACGGCCACATGGAGGCCACTTTGGTGCCAAGTCCCAAAGATCCACAAGATCCCCTTTTTGCCAGATGCTTGAAATGCCACACAGTCACACAGTCTGAAAGCTTTCCAGAACCAACTATATCATTGCCAGAGCCGTACTAATGTGCACGGGACACTTGAGCCTATTTTATCAAGTCATAATATTGATAACGCAACTTGTATTTTTTTAGCACCATTTACAATATTACATTAATGCAACTGAAGTGCTTTTATTATCCACGCAGCGACGGAGCCAAATATCTCTCGGTTTGATTTTCTCTTTTTATTTTAACGAGACGAGCTGGATCTCCCCCAATACCATAAGCAACCACACACACCACTAATGTGACCGCATTCCCCTCACAGGGTCTGGGCTCAGCTCAATGTTGGCTGAATTAAGGCTCTTTTTCATAGTTTATTTTACCGTTTAAACGTTTTAAAGTAAAAGACTTGAGCAACCTCAGGTCTTAGAATGTCAAGAACATTAACGTGAATAGGTACGCACTATGTAACACTTTGTATGTGTCTATAAGTATAATCATACTTACAGTGCAATATAATGTATAACCAGCTACAGTTAGTACATGTATACTTAAAGTAGAGACATTCCTGGAGGTGTAGGAGTAATGTTTTTATGGTTCTTCGGACTCCATCATGGCCTGTAGGACTTGCCCTACCCCCACCGGCCTTACAGGCACATTCAAAGGCTCAACTTATGTAACTTAGATAGCATTCTATTTTATCCCCAGCGGCCCAGTGAGGTGTTCTGAGAGGTGTCATAGCACACCTGTCTAATGGCACTGGAGGAGGTGCTTCAGGCAGCAATGCCCAGCAGCATTACCACCTGTATCTTGAGATATATAAAGCAGTTGAAGTAGTGTCCATGACATTAGAGACACTGGGCTCACTGCTAAAATCTAAAATATCTAAAATCACATGTTACACATATAAAGACGACCAGAAAGTGCTCTAAATCTTCAAAATGACAATAGCGTATATATTTTTTTCCAAAAATGGAAAAATGTTCCTTTAAGGCAATACACTTTATAATTCCAACATGATAAGTAGTTTAACAACCACTGTGCATTAGATACACATCAGAGTCCAGTTTACCTGCTTGTGCGGGTACACGTTGATGTGGCACTTGATACATTCTTGTCCCATGTTGGCCCAGGAGTTCCCGCTCATCCACTTCCTCTTGCACTTGGGGCACTTGTACTCGCCGAAGCATCTCTTCTTCCCTTGGTACGGAGTCAGCCCTTCTCCTTTGGGCCGGGCCTGTGAACAACAACACACACAAATCCAACATGGTTTAGTAGAATATTAAGGGATTTATAAAAATACAATTTTTCCCTCCCCTCTGCTTTCTGTTCCCAGACCGCGTTTTTGGTGAAAACAAACTATATCCAACTGCCAAAAAACTAAATAGCGGAACATTGCGGTAACACCCTTTTCTTTCCCCACCACTCAACGAAAGTGGAGACACTTTTCTTCTTCTTTCTTTTGGGGATATTTGGAGTTTACATAGTCATACAACAAAATATTCTGCAGGGTCTTGAAAGATTAGTAAAAAGTAAACACTGAAAAAAAATGGCAGCGACTGCAGTCCGTCCTAGTGGAAACTCTGGCAGTAAATGAGTTAAGATAGCAGTGATGTATTAATGTACTACCGGTGTTTAAGGTAGCGCTGAGTGATATCATCATCTTCTCTAGTGTTATCACCATCGCCTCATTTTTGAACTCTCCTTCAGGAATTACAGGTCAGTTTATTCCTTCAGCGTGGTGAAATAAAAAACACATGATACTAATGGACAGTGAGGTTTTTTTTGACAGGGCGTTGTGTGAGCTGCAGAGCCATTGTCATGCCAAGTATCCAGTTTCATCATCACAGGGCGAGTCCATTACCAATGGTGGAAATTAGCTAGAACATTTTACATATGAGCATTTCCAATTCCCAATACTTTTACTTCTATTCCACTACATCTCGGATATATTCAACTTTTTAACCCCACCATGTTTATTTCTGAACTTGCAGATTTAGATAAGGGGCTCTATTTTTTGTTAACCCCCTTAACCCAGGGATGTAAAACTCAAATACACGGTGGGCCAAAATAGAACAATTGGTAAGTCGAGGGCCGGACCTTAGGGCAATTGCCTTCCTTAGGGCAATTCAGGGAAATGATTTATATCATTTGGTTCGCCATTGTAACTGCTGTGCTTTCATTAACTTTTATTGTCTATTTCTTGCCTAATCTATTTGAGTTTTTACATAGACTACCTCCTGCTTTTTATATTTCTTATTTTGCTAATACTGTCTGTACTCTATTATGTTGACATGTTTTGCATTTTGGCTACATTGAAAATGAGTGGCCAGTTAAAATGGCCAGTCTACTGTAGTTCACAACATGTCAATGTAGATTGGCTAGTTTTACTATTCAAAAAAATTGTAAAAAAAAAAAAAAGGAAAAGAAGTTAGGGGATTAGTATGTGATGGAAATGCCTATTATTATTACAGGAATTAATTCTGTAACAACTTTGGCACTTTCTATACATTTTGATTCCAATACCTTTGTCCCTTTAGTCAGGTTACAATTTGAATTCCGCACTTTCACTTGTAAGGCAGTATTTCTACTTCGCTGTATTGACACTTTTACTTTTAAAGTACCGACAAAAACATTTCAGCACTTGTTCGCACACCACTGGCCACTCCCTAAATCCCTATACAGTACATATAGCCCTTTAGGACAATATATACAGTAATACACAATATAGGATTGCGTCATTGAACGTTTTACTTCCATTACAGCTGTGTGGAATTATTTCTGTTGATTCTCAGGAGGGAGATGATTACAACAAGCCCAGCCAGTCAGCCATGAAAAATAACACACACACACACACACAAACACACACACACACACACACACACACACACACACACACACACACACACACACACACACACACACACACACACACACACACACACACACACACACACACACACACACAGAGCCATGAAAAAGCACTCTGGCAACCAGAGGAGCGTGTTATTGGGAGGGAGGGGTCGCATCACATCACATCTAAGTGACGTCATTGGGGCAGCTGCACGCAGACGGGCCAATCAGCTCCATGTTGCTGTCGGACCGCGATGGAGACAGTGTTGGAAAAAACTAGACTCACTTTCTAAACTTAATAAGTAAGGATGTCCTGATCAGATGTTTCTTTGCTCTTGATCCGATCGTCCAAGGTCTGGCTTTGTTCCTGTGTTTAGTGTACCATTGGGTGCGGGGCACGGTTTCACCAATATAGAGTACACACAGCACCACTCAGTTCACACACACAGGTGTGATTTTTATACAAGAATATCAAGATATGGATTTACTCTTGGTCTGATTCCGATCATTTGAAAATTTGCGAGAGTCCCAAATCCAAAGGGCCACAATTGACAACTTATATGAAGCAATATTTTCTAAATTATATTACCTATGCTTATACGTAGGTAGCTGTGACATGAAAAATTAGGGTTTTTATGGTTGTGAATCCATTCCAAGCATTCATCTGGCACCAAAAAGACACTCCTTGGGTTAAATTTGGTCTTGGTCATATAGCAATTGCCCAAAATGTTCCCAAATGTGATCACATTTGTGATGGCGGCAAATCCACTGAGAACGGACCTTCGTTCTCCATGGTTATGGGAGTATCAGGAATCATCCAGCTAACATCTGGCCTACAGGACTCTCCGTTGATTCTCCATGGAGCAGTGCCTTGAGGGCCAGGTGTATCCAATCAGCTTAATAACGGTACACCTCAGTGATGGCTGCGCCCCGCCCAGCCCAGCCAGGACAGGCCCTCTGTGAACGGGTCTATACAGTCAGTTCTTTTGGGGAGTTTTGTTCTTAAACCCTGCATGGCTGCTTTATTTCTCTCACAAGATCTGGCAAATACGACTTCACGCGACATCACAGACAAACTTGTCTCCGGTGACAGACGACGTGGTGGATATTATTTTTATTATTCGAGCGAGGAGGAGGAGGAAAGAAAAATATGAGGCAGGGAGCAGCAGGGAAATTATCTATTTCATGTACAAAGTATTCATGTTCTGGTGGCAGCTCTCCAACGGGCTGGGGGGAGCTCTGTCAGCGCACGCACACATGCACACACACATGTACACATGCACCCCTCCCTCCCCAAATGAAAGCACATCTGCCCCGTTCCTCATTTCCCTGCAGGTCAGGCGATTGTTTTCCTAATCGCCTTAACATCGGCTACAGATTTTTAGGGTGGATGTGTAAGGGGCCACAGGTTAGAATAGGAGGGAGGGGGTGCAGTCTTTTTGAGTCAGAAGAAATGGAGTGAAACACGCACACCCGCATGTGCACATGTGCACGTGCACACACAAACACGCAAACCACACACACCCCATTAGAGAAAATCAAGAAAATGGTTAAGTAGTATGCTTTCAAAGTTTTGAGGGATTCCATGTTTACAATTAGGAAAACTTTGAGGCTTGGGTTAGAATTAGGATAAGTAGAGCGGCTTCGGTTTTAGGGATTGAGTCATCCGTGATTTATACTTAGCTTATACTTTAACAAAACTGACAATATGCATGCGTTGTTGGGTGTTTTTTGTCTAACTGTAAGGTTTACCTGCCGTTATAGATGGACAAGAAATGTTTCCTAATATTGCTGATGTACTCACAAGTTTCGTAATGCAAATGTGTGCGCACGCACGCACGTGCTTGCGTGCATGCGTCCGTGTGTGTGAGAGACTGAGAGAAACTATTACAAACGTAAATCAGCAGCATCTGGCGGTCTCCAAACGCACGCCAGCGCTTTGCCTCAGCAGCAGTGAACCCACACTAACTAACTAGGACGGGCTGCGACCCAGCCACCGCCCCGCGCTCCACAGCCATGACCTCAACATCTCCAACCCCAACCAACCCCACACTCAACCCCACACCCCCACCATCACCATCGCCCCTCCCCAATGGTGGAAACAATGTACTCACATTTGTTTTACTGAGGTAAAAGTATCAATACAGCAGCATAGAAAATAGGAACAACTCGGTTGCAACGTTGTATTTGGTGTATCACGTAACACGTTGTTCATGCTATACTGTAAACGCTCTGGATTAACAGCGTCTACTAAATGCGCTAAATTGTACAAGTACAAAAGTATTGTCATAAACTTGTATTTAAATCTAATAGAGGCAACTTGTGTGTACAAACACTGTGTAAACAGATGTTTAAAAACCCAGTCTAACTCCACCTCACCTGCCTGAACCAACACGACCCCCCCTCCTCCTCCTCACATCCAACAAATGTTTTGTTTTCATTCTGGACCGTCTGCAGGACGAAGCAAGTGTCTGTCTGCAGGGAAACAGCTGCAGCATCAACGTAAAACTGGCATAGAGGGGGAAACGGATATATACAGTATACTATACACCCTTAACTCCTTAAGCATCCCTTTCAGGTCTGGCTCTTCAGACCATGTCAGCTCTGGCCACTCCCACATTCCCTTCCAGTCTGCAGTTCCTTTTCACTCACCTGCCTCCTACTCCTTCGTCAAGCCCACCTGAGAACACTCTGCCAATCTACCTGCACCCTATAACTGAACTCCTTGCAGAAGCACTCACTGATTTTCCTCTGGGCTATTACTTGTTTCCTTGTTGTATTCACTCCTTATGTAAGGTTTGCAATTTTTAACTTTTATGTTTATTGTGTTCAGAGCTTTGCTTGTTGGACTGTATAGTTTATCTTGGTATTTTTGAGCAGCTTGGCCTGTATGGCTGTCCTGTTTTGAGATTGAAGCTACAAGTCGTTTGTCTTGTTTACCTTCTGCCTCGGATTTAAATAAAACTTTGATTTTGAACATGACTCTTTATGGCTCTGATTTTTGGCTTCTGTTGTCATTCCTGGGGTTTCCTGACACTATTTTTAAAGCACAAAATGTATATTAGAGTGATGCTTCTTTTTTTTGTAATCAAAGATAAACGAAGTAAACGAAACAACTGTTTACAGATGACCTTTTTGAAAGATTGTTCTGTGGTCCACGGAGTAACGTTACTATAACAGATCCGCAGGTGTGGCTGTAATTTTAACCACTAGTCTGAATCTCCCCCAACTGTTGTTTATGCGGTATGTTGGCATTGCAGTAGCCTAGTATTTAGACACTTCATAGAGGCATTTTTCGATTCTGACATCATCTCTCTACGAGAGTCTAAGTGGACATTGTTGTTTTTCTTGTCGTGGAATGAGCATTAAAGCCTCAAAATGACTCTTACCTTGTACACATCTAAGGCACTTGGAGCATGGAGTTCTTCACTATTCGCCAAGAAATTAATCTGAGTTTCCTCAGATTACCCTAACAGTTGCGCAGCCAGTTGCACTATTAGCATAGACAAGGAGATTCCAAGATGTTTTTTGTTGTTTTTTATCAAACTATGGCTCTATGGATTGTAATTTCTTGGCAAGCAGTGGACAAGTAGAACTCTATTATGTTGCATTTATACCAGAAACATCTAGGTAGAAAGAGTTGCGCCATTACGGGGGTACAGCATAGAGAGGACGTAGTATTGTAGTATTGTTTTGAACAAGAGTATGTATACAACACAGACAACTCCATTAAACTATTGTTCAGTGACAACTAAAGTCTATGCTTGAGTCCATTGCGTTTATGCCTACCTCCAAATAGCACCCAGCTAGTTTGCCGTCTGCACCCCGAGAATGTCAGTTCTTAACAGTTTGTACTATTCAGATACTATTGGGGAATATGGTCGTCAATATAATTATATCGTTTGCAAATCATGTGTACTTAGACTCTCGTAGAGTGTTGCTGTTGGAATCGGAAAAATGCCTCTATAAGAGAATCTAAATCTTGGGTTAGCATTGCAGCTGCTGACACTGTTGTGTATACACTGCAGGGTTGTATACTGCTTATTTATTTTTCAGTTTATAGTTGTAGCCTTTTAAAGCAATATTTCACTTTTCAAACATATGTTTGGAGTCATTTTAATGTCTGCTCAGGCTTTTGTGAGCACCCCCAACATGTTTATAACCAAGTTGCTTGACCGCAAACAAGAGAAATGTCACAATAATGCTGCACATGCTGCTGCAATGTCTGACAAGGGCAAAGAAATGTGCCTGTACTCATGATGGAGAGGTAAAGAGTACTGTCGATACAGTAAGCTATTACTTTTGGATGTTTTTGAAGGAACACAGTGGGAGGTCAACGTGTGAGGCCATTGCAACATGCTGCTGCCCTGAGAGAGGGGATTTTAGCTTCCCCAAGTCCTAAACTTTACAATCACACTGTTGGCATTGCACATAGTCCATATTATGAGCAAGATTAAGTGGGTGACTGGCTCTAAAATCGTCTGTTTCAATACAGTATGTTGTCTGTTAAGTGCTTAGCCCTAGCCAAGACTTTCTTATAGCCCATAATTCTTTGCGTCTGTGTCCTGCTGTGTTGCCACGTTTGCAACAGAAACGAGTGACCAGGTCTATTAAGACCAGCACAAATGGGAAAAGCTGATCTACAAGCTCACAGCGACACATTGTGAGGTTGTACATCTGTAATTTAAAAACACGTTGAGAATAAATCAAAATAAAATATCGAAATATATTTTAAACATTTTAATAAAAAAGGCACAGAATATTTTCTGATGCTCTATGGACAATTCCATATTAATTAGCGTGGGGACCATTGGTTGAAACTTTAGGAAGCAAGCTCAAATAAACAACTACAGTACACTTTAGAAACGGTCCCAGAAAACATCAACCAGCAACTACCAATAATTTATTTGTGGCACAGACATGGCAAGATTGTGTGGGAGGCGTGAGTGTCTGTGCTCTGGTTCCGGTCCCCACTAGTGTTTTTTGGCGGGGAAACTCGTGGATAGTAGGGCTGGGACGATATTGGTACCTCACGATACGATATTAGGCCTTCGATAATGAATATATCGCGATATTTCATATATTGCGGTATTTGCGATATATCAATATATTACATGGAATTCATCAACGATGTATCATGATATTGTAACTGCAGTTGATAAACAAAAACAATAAATGAATAAATAAAAACTACAAGGCAAAAATTAGAACTTACTAATGTATATCCTCAGTTAATCTTAGCTTTTCAACAGAATCAACAGATTCTCATACCAGCAGCTACAGTATAGAAGTCATTTGACATTTTAGTTCTGTGACCTGTTTTTTCGTCCCGGAATTACCCCTGTTTTGGATGCTCTGCAAAATGATATTGATATCACGATATCTGCTGAGGAATATGTGATATATATTGCGGGAGGAAGTATACGATATTATCGCGATAACGATATTTCAGCACACCCCTAGTGGATAGTGTCTTTCCTGGACTCGGGTTCATGGTCTATGACAATTTTGCGCACCACAAACAGCCGACCTGATTAACAAGCTCAGAATGCGTCTCGGACATATTTGAAAGACGGCTGCACGCTATTACCTCCATATGACGAACGAACTTAACGCACTGCAGATTAGCCACGGTGACGTAAATGATGCACCATTTGGAATGCGAGCAAGCATCTTTTCTGTAGCTCATTTGCGCAAATGGGAGGGAAACAAATTAAAAGCCACAACAATGTAAACACCGGGACAATGTTTTATTTAGGCCTGATTTCGGAGGAAGGCTTGCGGGCCTTGAGGACGACAGAGAGGAGGAGGATGCGTTGGCGTTTGCATGCATACTGTATGTCGTCATTCCTGTCCTTTATACTAATTGAAAATAGCTGCTCTACAAGCTCACAACAACGTGTCGTCTTGTGACGTAAGACTTATTTTTCTTCGTGTCAATTACATTTTGATACTTAATTTGATATGTAATTTTGAATCTAGGACTTTTACATTTGAACTTCTAACATTAGATGAACATTTAGATGTTGCTACACCTACTTCTACCTCCATGAAAGCACCCCATGATAGGAAGCGTGTCTGTCTGTTCACTTCCTGTGCAATGTACTGTCATTTGTCTCCATTTGCGTAACGCCACAGCGCACAGACAGCCTCGATGAACCTCAAGTCACACAGCCCTGTCATCCAGCATCAATATGCACTGCTTATAAGCACAAAATAATACCATAATTTTAATTTTAATGTTTTTGCGTCAAAAATCACGTGCCACTGAGACACATTTATTTGTGGTCACAGTTTGCCGTATCACCTCCCCTTACGGGTACAGCCAGAGGCACTGGGTACAGCGTTCTCTGCTCTCGTTGTTTCGCCTGCCAGGCGACTGATCCACACAGGCAATGTAGCCTCGGCACGGCGACAGCCGCGACACGGTCCGGACGCCTACAACTTATTTCTACAATCTACAGTACAACAATCTACAAACTATTACGAGAATATTCTTCCAGCGTGCTCCATGGAGTGGAAAAGCACAGCAGTAGAAGGTGGTCACTGGTCACGGAACGGGCCGATGCTCGTGCTGGCAGGCCAGCGGTGTGTGTGCCGAGTTGCAGACTTTCACCCGCCCACCCACTTCGACCATTATCAAGCAATAATTCCCAGGAGTCTGCTTATTAGCCATTCTTATTGACCAGGCATGTTGAGCCGACTGACACGATTGTTTTAAGAGCCCTGTGTCAGCATGGCGATGTGCTTGCGGTTATGTTTAGGCATAGGGTTAGAGGAGGCGAGTATATTGACAGAAACAACCGCAATAAAGTAGCCGAAAGTGCGTGAAAATGGACTGCATCGTGACACGCTTGCAGTGCAGTAGGGGGGCCGGGGCTGAGGACAGTTATCAACAAGGTCAACAAGGTCGGCTGGCAGCCAACATATGCCTGGTCGAGAAACTCGGCTTAATAAGCAGCCTACTGGGAATACTCGCTTGATTTTCGATAGAATCCACTGGGTAGCCGGGGCAATAGTCAAGTCATAGCCGAGTCATTGTGTCTCACTCCTCCGCTGTAGAGATAAGGGCCAGCAGAGTGCATGCTTGGGCGGGCAGTGAGGGGGGGCTGTTGAAGCTGAAGCACAAACCACAGCCAATTGACCACATCCTCGTCGTCAAGACTCCAGGCACAGAGCTGTGACTCATCACACACACATACGCCACACACACGCTTGTATTTCTGCACCTGAGAGGAAACCATCAATTTGTGACGGTGATTTTAAGGAATGCCTTTTTCTTTTGCCATTTTAACCCTGATCCCATAAATGGAAAATAACCGATCCATGAATTCTAACAAGTGTAGATCAGTCTTAAGCCCAATTAAACCCCTGCAGCCCTATAACCCCCAGGGGTCACCACCACCATGCAAGATTGTAGTGGACATTTCTATCAAAACTACATTTTTTTCCACGGCCATACAAAACGAGAGGACAATGATATCATGAGAACAGAAACACAAAAGAACTAGCCCTGAATGAACGTCTGTAACTCTGATAGTAAAGTGTGTTCTTGCAGATAAAACATTTTAGAACTATAGTGTCACTGCACTCCAGCCACAGTGAAGAGAGAGCAAAGACATCCTCAACCCAGACTTAGGTAGGTGCTGAGCGTATATGGTATTTTCATAGTAAATCTGTGTCGTTTTCTGAAGAAAACGTGCAAACATGGCAGCCTTCTAGGATCAAAATACGTAATATTAATTCTACAACAACTCATTTTGACAAACTAATCGTATTGGTTGAAACGGGTCACATGCAGTTACTTAAATCACCACACAGTAACACCTAATCTATACAAAGATTTCAGCTGGTGTTTTTCTCTCAGAGTGCAGCAGACTGGTTGGCTATAGGTTAGCTGGTTTCTTGGGACATTTGTGGTGACTCTTGTAGAATTGCAATATTACACTCCAGGGTAGTGCTTTAATCGAGGCAACTTTAGTGTGTACAGACAATATGTAACTCCACCTCACCTCCACTCTATTGGCTCATTATGAATCTGCTGTGCTGTGATTGGCTAAAACGCTGTCTCACCCCACACAACCCCCCTTCCACTCACAAATTAGCACTGCCTTTCCTGAGCCTGATGAATGTTTTGTTTTCATGATTTGTTGAAAACAACAAAGTTCTGGACCGTCTGCAAGACAAAGCAAGTGTAAAAGCAACGTAGAGGGAAATAAAAAGATATAGCCATATCTATTTTGATTTTTGGCTAAAAGGTTGCCTCTATTACTTTTAACCTCATTTCATCCACTTATGCAATACCTAGGCGTGGATAAAATCACGTTAAAGCACACACCCTCTCTGGAATATTGCTTAATTAAAGTGGTGTGTGAAGCTGTTTCATTTAATATAAAACAACCGTTGTTTGACTTGTGTAGAGCAGACAAACATATTGGCTCTGTGTACACACACTCTTTCTTTCTTTCTTTCTTTCTTTCTTTCTTTCTTTCTTTCTTTCTTTCTTTCTTTCTTTCTTTCTTTCTTTCTGTCTGTCTTTCTTTCTTTCTTTCTTTCTCTGTCTGTCTGTCTGTCTGTCTGTCTGTCTGTCTGTCTGTCTGACTGTCTGACTCTCTTCATAACACACATATGGATAAATGTGCAAATCCCACGCACAACAGGCGTGCACGCGCACACACGCACGCACACACACACACACACGCACGCACGCACGCACGCACGCACGCACGCACACACACACACACACACACACACACACACACACACACACACACACACACTCACACACACACACACACACACACACACACACACACACACAGGCCTAGGCCTACACATAGGCTAAATAAATTCCATAGCCGCTGGTTTTTACGCTGCCCTGGAGACCTATCCGGAAAAGAGTGAACGTCTCAACGTTTTCCTGCACAGACCTCTCCTACTTCCACGTCCACATCTACACTGTACACACAAATGTCTCCATACTGTATTATGTCCACATCTATACACGGACGACGTGTCTCCATACCATGTTGTGCCCCAAGACCCCCGGAGGGGGACGCAGGATGCAGCCTATTAGCAACGCTGAAAGGATATGTCTCCATGTGTCCACAAAATGCACATACTGTGCAAAGGACACGTGTGTCCACATGCACACATAAAGGACATGTGTCCACATGCACACATAAAGGACATGCGTCCACATGAACACATGAAACTATGGAATGCACTTCCCATTGCAATCAGAACTGCAGATTCGCTCCCAATCTTCCTCCGCAATAGGAAAACCCACCTCTTCAGCCCGTAGCATTTGCAGTAGTACAAACTCCACCTCCTACAGGCGCATGCAAAGTCTTAATGCATTTTACAGTATATAGACTTGCAGCACCTCATGTAAACATAGCGAATGGTAAATCTTGCATTTATAAAACCAAGGCACTGTACATAGATTGTGGATCCCATTCACACACCAATGGCAGAGCAAACCATGCAAGGTAATGACCAGCACATCAGGAGTAATTACGGGTTAAATGTCCTGCACAGGGACACATTGGCACTAACTCTGGGGGAGATCAGGTTTAATCTGGTCGACACCCTTGTCGTATACCCAACATTCTGTAATCAGGTCGATACCATTACTAAACGGTCCGTTACGCCGTTATTCTTCCGATATTTTTCATGCATACAATCCCTGGGGAGACGGAGAAGAACGGCCAGTCTGTTTGTAGGCCGACCTCCAATGCTGGACCCTGCAGATGTCTCTAGACGAGTTATGATACACCAGGCCTACTTATTTAACATCAGCAGGAGTATACATGTTACCAACAAGACCCTGTAGGAGTCAATGCCAAGTAAAGAAATAGCAGGCAGGAGAATGAGACGAGAGCAGGACACACAAAGTGCGTCCTCCACACCTGTAGGTCTATTATAACCACACAAACAGTACAAAAATCACAGCAGACTCCTTCCAGCCATAACCTCTGATAATACCTAATCCTCAACCCCCAAATGAATCTTTTCCCTCAATGGAAACCATAAACCATTTAAACAACCATTTGTCTTGTGAGAACCATGGGGGGAAATGTCCAACCAACCACCCAACATCTATTTTACTCTAACTCTACATGCGCACACGCGCATTCACGGACGCACGCACTGCCACACACATTCACGGAGGGCACGCACTGCCACACACACACACACACGCGCACACACACACACACACACACACACACACACACACACACACACACACACACACACACACACACACACACACACACACACACACACACACACACACACACACACACACACACAAAGAAAAAGTGGACAAATACCACAGGCCTACAGTCATCAGAGCCAGCTGGGGAAGAGACCCTCCAATCAGACACTCCCGGGCCAAGGTGGGGGAGTGTGTGTGTGTGTGTGTGTGTGTGTGTGTGTGTGTGTGTGTGTGTGTGTGTGTGTGTGTGTGTGTGTGTGTGTGTGTGTGTGTGTGTGTAAATCCAAAGCAGATGGCCTCCATAGGGGCAGAACACAAGAGAAACACTGAGGAGAACCGTCGTAAAAAAAAAAAGAAAAATCACTGCTCTGCTTTCAATTAAGACAGCCGTGCTGGTGAAGTAACAACGTACATTTACTCGAGTAGCAGACCTCATACTGTAAGTATAGGTTTTAAGTAGGGGTGGGACAATTCACCGGAAAAAAAACGAACCGTTCAATACGGGCTCCAAGGTTCAATACACACTATTGGACCGCAATATTTCGGTTCAGACAGACACATTTCCTTAATTATAGTATGGATAATATCGTTATTAATAAAGCAGATATTGTCTTGTGAACTAAACAAATTTAACTTCGCTGTCTGTCTACAATGCTGCATGTCTGCATGCTACCTGCCTGATACTTAACTGAAACGTGCATTCATGTATTGTTATTAGTCTAGGTATTTTATATTTCCCTTGAAAATAGCCTAATCCTGAGGCACAAATGGCAATATACATTTTTTCTTCTGTAAGTAATGAAAAGGAAGAAGTTTGTTTAATGTTTTGAAAATCTTGATTTATTTTTTTATACGTTCAATTTGGTTTTAAAAAGCAAAACGTACCGAAACCGAAACTGTGGCCCCCATACCGAGGTACGAACCGAACCGCGGGATAAGTGAACCGTCCCACCCCTAGTTTTAAGGTATGTGTACTTGAGTGTGTATGTCCATATACTTGGTCAGGGGCAGAAACTTCTTAACTCCATATTTCAGTGTTTTGTTGTATTTAACAGTCCTACTTCATACTATGGCATCACAAAAGCATCAAACATTTTAAAGATCTACAAACTGGAAACACTGCATGAAGTGAGGTGTTTCCAGCTTTGTAAATCTGCTGCTTTTGATGCTTTCGAATCGGATATCCGTAAAACCAAACAGATTTGGACATATGAGGCTTTTACCCCGACAGAGACGACTTCAATTTCCGTACCTACCAGGGATAAAGTTTGTACTGCATAATTGTTAACCCATTTAGGCCTAACCTAACTTTTCTGAAAAACCTTAGATATTTATACAGCATCACCAAAACAACTGAAAGTTTGAATACTGTACATAACCATACAGAATCCAAAAATGGATTCCCGGCCTACTCATTTTATACTTCGTGATGCATGCTGTCTGGTGAGCTTACGTACATCGGCTGTTTCCCCAAGATTTCTGTTAGAAACACATTGTTAGAAAACCTCTGAAAGAACTTTTGTGTGCATCGTGTAGTGCAGTCAGTCACAACTTAAGATACTGAATATAACCTCAACTTATACCAGAGTATTTAGATATGTTGTGGTATATCACTATACTTTATTTAGGCTACTTGAGTAAAAGTATTGTAGTACAGAGAGAGAGAGAGAGAGAGAGAGAGAGAGAGAGAGAGAGAGAGAGAGAGAGAGAGAGAGAGAGAGAGAGAGAGAGAGAGAGAGAGAGAGAGAGAGAGAGAGAGAGAGAGAGGGGTTGGAGGAGGACTGCATCTGTGGCCACAACAAACTGCAACGCATTGGACTCATTATCATGAGAAGGAATGTGGAGACATTTCTGTCATTGCATTTTGAGACATGAGAAGGAGGGGCGAGCGGGGTGTAGATTTGCAAGAACCCTTGCATACATCCTTATTCTGGAATTAACAATGGGGGAAGATTTTCAGCCAAGAGATTTTGTGTAGAGAGGGTGGGGTTATGGGGATGGGTGACCAAGTACACTGTTCTACTTTGGTTGAAGACAGGTACTGTGTCAGGCCTGACTGTGAGTGGTTATTGGTTAAATACAGTGTGTTGTTGCATAGTGTTAAGCACAATGAGAGTTTATTCTTATAGTTATTAGCAGCAAGAATTTTGACCATACTGTACAGTGGACTTGTGTTTAGTTTCCACCAAAAGTGTCCCACAAAACTTGGGAGGTCAGCATTCAATCCTTGCTTCACACTCAGTCAATCAGTCCAATCAATTAATCAAATGATTCCCAAGCATGGCATGGGTCACCGCTCCAAGAGATATGGGTCAAATGTGGAGAAGAAATGTCACTGCGCTAATGTGAGTTACAGATCGTATGACTTTGACTTTGCAGATAAAGGTATATTAATGACATAGTAATTAGTAATTAGAGCTTTTCAGTATGTACTCAGTTAGGCCCTAAACGGCATGGTCAAGAGCGTGGTGCTGAAATCTCCCACATATTCCACACCACTATGGATTCTGTCCCTGGCAGAAGTCCCTGGATGGGTGCTACACCATATGCTAGGAGCTGTTCTAGATGTGGACCAGAACATCCACATTACCAACAACCTGTACTGGCAACTACCAAGGCTCAGCAAGAAGGTAGCAGCGAGGAGGACGAGGCTGGTCCTGCGCGTGGGAAAAGATCGCGAGGACGCTCCACACTAACGTATGTGGACGTACTTAAGAAGGATGTGGGAGCTGAAAGGTCTTCGCTGCTGGCCAGGTGTGTAGAGAACCGGAAGGACTGGAGACTCCGATGGAAGCTCGTCTGAGAGAGAGACATTCAGCCGCTGATGAAAATAACATCAGCGCGTCATAATAGCAGCAACTTCTTCTAATTCCTTCTTCTCAGAAATCCAGATCCAGTGTAAATCACACAAAAGACACCTATTACTGACCACTGGGAACAGCCAGCCCATACCACTGGACAGGACAGACGCTCTCACATCCAACATGTTGATGTTGCCAGTGTTGTAAAGTAACTCAGTATAGTTACTCAAGTACTGTACTTTTTCTTTTCCAATTTTCTGTGTTTTTGAGGGGCGCTAGCCCCACCATTTCCAGCTTTCAGTGTGTCCATAAACTTTGTCCTACACAGAACCCCCTTAAATCCCCTTTGACAATGAATGGACAGGTTTACATACTGTACATAGTGCAGCCTAAACATAAACATTGATGACAAACGTGAGGAAGCAAATTGTGTTTGGCAAGAATGAGATGATGTATGATGATAAGAGTGGCCCTCACTTCACATGGTTGTGATTTTATAATTTTTGGATTTTATACATCTTGTAAGCACATATTGTACTTTTACTCCAATACAATAACTTGAAAACTTTAGTCACTAGTTACATTGTATACTTATTCACTGTATGCATGAGCATACTGTACCCCCTGTACAGTATGCTCATGCATACAGTGAATGGGAAATCAAGTGGCAAATTACTTGGCAAATTAGTTTAACTAGGACCTTACCCCTTGAACACCAAATTATGTGCAGTGTGCGTAATGTAATGCAATAGATCTCGACGTGTGAATAAAATTCGGGGTGGGGGGGATTTGCCTTTTTGCAGTCCCCTTCCACTAACCTTGGAACTGGATTACAGCTGAACAATATGGACTATGAAAGTTCTGCCTGTGGTGTTTTAATAGGAAAGGCCCAGAGATCATGTGCAATGTTTTTTTATATGTGTGAGATTGGCACAAAAGCTGTAAGTGAAGAGCCAAAAGTGTGTTTTGAAGAAAAGTGAAAATGCCGGGAAATCTATCCAATCTATCCAACTTTAGCCCTGACGGTTTCTGAGAAAAAAATACTTTGTGAGATTTTGCATTTTCCCATTTAAGGCGAAATTTTAATGCACTACTAAATTAATAATGAATTAATAATTTGATACTTTGAAAAAAGGCTTAATATTATCTCCAATGCCTGTGTGAAAAATGGGAATGATTGGTGCGCCAGAGAGAAACTACCACGGTTTCAGACAGACAGACAGACAGACAGACAGACAGACAGACAGACGTTTAATGTAGTTTAATACAATGAAATTGGACTCAATTTCGGGTCCATTGCGTTTCATTTTACACTCTCAAGAGTTAAAGATCTATAAGGGTCCATGATGGCCATCTGCATCATTTAGCTGGGAACAACCTGGAACTATCCCTCAAGGACCACTGGTGGTCTCCGGACCACTGGTTGAAAACCACTGCCCTACAGCGAACGCTCTCAGACGCTCTAGTCCTAAACCCTGAACCTTAATATCCCACTGCAGTCCAGTCTCCAGGATGAGGTTAAGACAGCCTTGGTCTCACATTAGATCTCCCTTCCAGTCCAAACCCAAAAGGAAATAATTTTAGAGACCACTGTTTCAAGGTTGTAGGACAGACATTGTTGCTGTCGGGACAGAAACCTCATATCTCTTTTCTAACTCTTTTGTGATTTTTGTTTTCTAAATTAACCGCACCTCATCTGATCATACTAAAGCAGTCACAGAATAGCATCAGAACTAGCAGATCGGCAAGTGCGAAATGTTTTTGACTTTCACTCTTGAAAAGTGAACCGTTTCAGACAAGACATTTGAGGTTTCCACCCTGACAGAGACACTATGAAATTTCATACATTTTTGGGTTTGCATAATACCGTTTTGTATTATGCAAACTCTCTAACAACCATTGATTTGAGGCCTCCAGACCCGACCACGGATATATAGTATACTGTATATAGGAATACAAGGAGACATCTCTCTCACATGTTTGCAAAGCTTTGCGACTATAAGCACATGTTCATATAAATGCGACACGCCTCTCTGTGGTTTGCCTGATTCGAGGAGAAAACAAGATATTCGGTTTGGTAAAAACAACTGTGAAGATTTTTTTTTGTTAGTAATTGCGTGTAACCACTTACTCTGGTCTCAATTTTGGAAGTGGGGTTTTTGCCCAGAAATGATGGGCAACTCAGAGATTCATAAATAAATAACATAGAACAGGCCACCTAATGTTTGTATTGAACAAAAGGCATGAGGAATAATGATTTGGGGAGGGTTCTTGTGAAAGACAACATCCTGAACCGCAGCTAATGGGAAGTGAATGTGATATTGTGAACTGGTTCATTTATACACGGATGGGGTTTCCAATGCCTCACAGAGGCAGAGCTCAGTCGTCTGGTAGCCATCATGTTGCTGGTTCCATCCCCAGTTGGATTGTCCTTGAGCAAGCCACTGAACCAGCTCCCCCCAGAGCGTCTGGGCCAGTGCTGAAGGCCAGCCCTGGAACTGCGGGACATTCATGGAGGCAGACGGACATTTATACCACAAAAAAAACGTTGACCTCAGCGTTAGCGAAAGGCCAGCCATAGCCGGCAGTACCTCCTCTGGAAGACTTACTTCCAGGTGCTTCAAGGCTCGGCAAGCCTTCACCAGCGCCATCTAGAGACAGAGTTCTGACACTCCCAGGTAATAGAGACAACTTGTGAAAGAGAATCTAACTCCACCTCACCTGCACTCTATTGGCTCATTATGAAACTGCTGGAGACTGCTGTGCTGTGATTGGCTAAAACGCTGTCTCAGCCCACATGACCCCCCCCACCACACACACACACACACACACACACACACACACACACACACACACACACACACACACACACACACACACACACACACACACACACACACACACACACACACACACACACACACACAAATTAGCACCACCTTTCCTGAGCCTGATGGATGTTTTGTTTTCATGATTTGTTGACAACAACAAACAACTGGACCGTCTGCAGGATGAAGCAAGTGTCTGTCTGCAGGGAAACAGCTGCAGCATCAAAGTAGAAACAACATAGAGGGGAAAAGGGCAAGAATATGTAATTATATATCGATTTTGATTTTTAGCTAAAGAGTCCTTAATGTCTAACTGTTATACCGTACCTTGATCCTTTCATATATGTATACGTAGTATATGATCTGGACTCTGAACCACCTAAGTGATATCACTGATCATGGGCAAGAAAACTAATGACTGATGAGTTTCACCTGAGAGACACGCATGGTAGTACCGTATTGTCCCGAATATAAGACGACTCGTTTATAAGACCACCCTCATTTTTCAAGACCCATTTACAGAAAAAAAGAACATTGAATGTCAAATAGTATAGCCCCTGAATATAAGACGACTCCATTTTTTGGGATGTTTCCATTGGGAAAAAAAACATAGTCTTATATTCAGGCCAATAGGGGTAATCAGCAATGCCAAGCTGGAACAACAATGACAGCAACAGGACTACCCAGAGAGACAAACAGAGGGTCAATGGTAGACCGGATCCCACCCTGCTTTTTCTGGGCTATAGGGCTGCTGGCAGGAGAAACTATACACACCTGTGCGTCATGATACAAATTAGTTTGTGACAGAGAGAGAGAGAGAGAGAAAGGAGTTTGTGGATGTTCTTGTGTGCATGTCTACGTCAATTTAATAAGGTCTAGGCGATCAGAGAACAGAAAAGAGTGAGCGATGCGCAACTGTATGCCAAATATAGGTGGACTCAACCCCAAGCGTTTCTTTACTCCTTCTTCCTGGAACCAAACGTCTTGGTTTCTGAGGCTAGGATCATGGTGGACCGGGAGTGAAGGCCAAGAGAAACAGGCAAGTGCTTCACCATCCCATTATTACACCTGTAGCATATACTGAAATGCACACTCAAAATGAGCTTAAATATACTGTAAGAATGCACAAGCTGTTTATTGCTAGCTGTTTACAGCCATGGCAGCGTTTGCAATGTACTTCGTACTTGGTTGGCTCACTTGTGTCTCACCTAAATGCAGACGTGCATTTAGGTGAGGGGGGTCCCCTGGAACCCCCCGTGAGGGGGGGTTCCAGGGGACCCCTAGCAGAATGAGAAACAGCTTAACCACTTAAAGGGTGAAACACAACTTGATGACGACATCAAGTTGTGTTTCATCATGTTAATGATTTTTTTTTTCTTTTAGGAGCTGTTTTTCTAAAAGTGTAGAAATGGAACCAGTTCCATTTCTACACTTTTAGAAAAACAGGTCCTAAAAGAAAGAAAAAATTCTACGCTCTCAGAAAAAATGTTCAATGGATGGAATTCCCTTTTTAAGCACTTAAAAATAAACATAAAGCAATGTCTGTGATGGCTCATCTACAGTATGATGGTGGTCCTTGGCATGAAAATGTGTGAGAACACTGTAGCAACCACTGACTATAGGTCAGTGGTTGACAAGAAGTGGGATGGTATTAAATGACAACATGAGTGTTGCCGTTACGTTACGTAAACCCAGGCAGGTAGTATTTCATTGCAGCGGAATGCGCTGCTTTCTGAGGCATGCGACAACAAACCAAGCCTAGTGTAAAGTCTACAGTCGGGTATTATAATTCCTAATAAACATCGGCTAGCAGGAACCGAAGACAATTTTGAATCCAACAGAATTTGCTATCTGATCTGCCTCATTGGACAACTTAATCCCTCAATCAGTGCTCCTCAAGGTTGGGTCCAGGGACCCCTCCAGTGTGTTTGGAGCTCCTAGCCATCAAAAGTTGAACCACTTCTATATATTTTGGGGAAAATTTCACAGAGATTTCAATATTTTACTCATGTTGTTGCTTCATGGGGGTGGTCTCTCCCTGGAACAACATATTTACTTTTTTTACGGAGTGGGTGCAAGTTAAGCTAAGTTAAGTTGATCGGTGCACCCTGAGGGACGGCGGTTGGTCGTCCCTCAGGCTGGTTTAGGTGATTATGGTTTAGGTCAGGGCTGGGCAATTATTTTTCCCAAGGGGCCAAATGAGATACATGAAATATTGTGGAGGGCCAAGACTAAAGGCTGAACTAAAGTCTGAGTAATATTAATTTAATTTCAAGATAAAAGTAAGAGTAAGACCAACCATTTTGACACCAGAGCCCTCTACTTATTCAGTATTTGAGCCACAGAGGACCACCATTTGATGACATTTTAGCCCCACAGATCCCAAAACTTTCTTCAAGATTTCTTTTGTTTTTGTCCACAATTTCAGGCTGGATTTGGGAAACAAAAAAGGATAACAAAAATGACCATTCTCTTACACTCTCTGATTGAATGTGTAGACTCAGATGATGAATATTTTAACTCTTGAGAGTGTAAAAATGAAACCAAATGGACCCGCATTTGGTTTCATTTATACGCTCTCAAAGAGTTACATCTGGTTAAACAGACTTCCATATTTAACTGGAACTCTCTCAAGGACCACTGGTGGTCCCTGGACCGCTGGTCGAAAACCATGGTACCCTTTCACGGGCCGGTCAGAGTCAGCCAAAGGGCCGCATTTGGCCCCCGGGCCGCATAATGCCCAGGTATGGTTTAGGTGATGATGTAATAGTGGCGTAAGTCAAAGAACTTCATAGCTAAAGTAATGAGTATTGGCTCGCTCCGCTCACGCACAAGTAGACCATGGCCTGCTTGTGCGCAACGCGCACTCTACTGATTGCTGATCTAGTTTCAGATGGAGTTGGGAGCAAATTGCATATACTGTTTGGGGTCCTTTACATGAAATTGTTTGCAGTGATTAAAACAACATATAGATCTTTCAGAAAACTGTCTTGGCATTTGTGGAAGCATTTGGGCATGCCAGGGCTTAACGGGATGAATGCACGTGACGGTGGCCTGTAACGTGGCATGACATCACAACAACCCAACCAAATAAAAGAAGTGCAGATCTGTTCTCCTCAAACAAGCACTCAGGAGGACTGGATGGGATCGGGGCCGGGGGCCAACTCGGGGCATGCAGATGGCCTCTGCTTTAAGTCGCCGTCCCCCACAACCACCCGCCCCAACCCCCTAGCCACCCACCCACCCTACCCCGCACCCTCTTCACAAGAATCAGCCCCTCTCAGCTGGGTCCCACGTACTGCCCACCAACCAAACAAGCATTTTTTTATTTGCCCCCCTGTTTCCGCTGTTGGACCGAGCGGCGCGATCCCACGCCAGATCCTCAGTTTCAGCCCAGGTGCATTGTGGGCCGGGGGGCCTGTTTATCAATCCCCACCATGCAACGCAAGATTTAAATAAGTCCACTGTTTCCTGAGCCCCCCCACCCCCATCTCTTTTTCAGCCTTACCCTGTGATCTCCCCCCTCACTCTCTCCCTCCCTCTCTCTCTGTCTGTATCTCTCTCCCTCCCTCTGGACGGCTCTCTCGGTTGCAGCTGTCTCCTTCCAGTGCCTCACTGACTGTGAAGAAAAAGTGTCTGCATGGTGCTGAAAAAAGTGACGGGAGCAACAGGTGTGCAGTTAAAGTGATAAATATGCCCCCTGCTCCTCCTCCAGCACAATGTGGCTCTGTATTATAGGGGAAACAATCCCGTAACTCTGTCTATAGAGAAATAATCCTGTCTAGAAAATTGGGGGACGTATGGTGGCTGACGCCCGGCCCACGCTACGTAGACGGTGCGACTTAACAGCGTGGAATTCCCTGTTTGTGCAATCAGCGTTCTAATGTTGCATTCTCACGGGCAGGGCAAACATACATGATAAACGATTGGACGATGCTGTTGCTACAACAGCCAAAACTCTTCTACCTTCTGGCCAACAAAACTATGGAATGCACTTGCCGTTGCAATCTGAACTGCAGACTGGCTCCTGATCTTCCACCGCAATCTGAAAACGCATCTCTTCAGACTCCACCTTAGCCCATAGCACAGATTGCAACATGCATTGATTCAACTTGAATTTTGGTTGAATCGATGCAAAATGCATTGATTCAACGTTGAATTTTGGCTGAATCAATGCATTTTGCTACCTTAGCCCATAGCACTTACACTAGCTTGCTTTTTACATAGACTTAGATAGCAGTCTACAAACTTTTTATGTACAATTTTGTACAATTTTATGTAAAGCTGAGCAGTCACGCCCCATTCATGACGTTGCCTGTGGTATAGAAATGTTTTCCCCATGCATTTTCCTGATAGACTTTTTGAAAATAATTCATATAAAGACGATTACGGCGTGGACAAAGGCAACTCAGGTCATGACAAATCATGACAACAAACACAATCTAATAATCTAATTAGCAGAAGAAAAAAATGACAGGACACTCACATGAACACTTTTTGTGTTGTTTTTCTTCTTAGACATTATTTGATTGTCCCAAAACATTGTGTGTGTTGTCAAGATTTGTCATGAACCAAATTGGCTTTGTGCGTTGCGTAATCGTAAGATGGACCTTTTATTAACTTTATTCTCTTATAAAGAGAATGTCGTTTATGCTCAATGTAAGTCACTGTGGATTAAGAGCTGCTGCTAAAATAATGTCTAAAATAAATGATCAATTAAAGCTAGTGACATGAAGTTACAGAGCAAATCCAACATTTGCCTTTGCTTGTTATTGTTTTTTTTCCCTCAATCTGCCCCTGCAGCCCTAATTCGAAGCAGATCAAAATAAGTTTGCAACGCACATTAATTACAATCAGAGGCAATCCAAGTTAGTGAAAAAGAGTTGTTGAATATATCATTAAATGATTGCGCTTTCCATGAATCTTATGGAACTTTATAAACGGGACACCTCCGTCAACATTAAGAGGACAGTTTATCGGCCATGATGTTCTGGTGTGTAAGACCACAATGTGCCAGCTGATTTTCTTGAGTGATTTACACTCACAATCACTGTCTGACAAACACAGATCTTTTGGCTCTTGCAGACTCTTCTCAGAGTTATTACAAAGAAAAAAGGCCATGTTTTCCAACTATCTGGGATAGAGGCAGCCTATCATCCTGACTTACTGCTGGCACCATTTCATCATCAGCTAGCTGCAACACAAAGTAACTCAGCAGATTTACTTCCATTCTGCAATTTTGAGGAATTTGTATTCCATTTGAGTATTTACAATTTTCAATACTTTCACTTATGCTCTACATTTCAGAGACAAATAAATGGTGCATTTATATATAGCACCTTTACCCAGGCGCTTTAGATTACATTTCTCTCTCTCTCTCTCTCTCTCTCTCTCTCTCTCTCTCTCTCTGGTATTTTGATAATTGCATAGTATGTGACCATACCATACCAACCTATAGGAGGGAAAAAGTCTAAATGTCATCATCATAACTAAGGAGTTTTCATGATTCTGAATCCATTCCAAGCATTAGGTTTAAAAAAAAAACACTCATTGGGTTGAAAATGGACATAGTTCTTGCCCAAATGTGCTGACTAGGCACATTTTGTTGATGTTTGTAGCCCAAGACTAATGCTTGTGAAAACCCCTATAGTTAGACATATCACAATGCTACATAAAGCATGATTGAATTTTGACTATGTTTTGCTTTCTACAAGTTGTTAATGGTACGGTCACATATTATGCTAATTATGAAAATTGCTCAGCATATGAAAGTTTTCTACATCCTGAGGAACCCTGCCCCTACATAAAACCTTGCTATACTCAACATGCCTGGATTCACATCAGGCCTGGATGTAACATTTCCCAATTGGGGGGGCAGGAGCCCGTGTCGCTTCACGCCACGGGTGAGGAAGCTGCACCCATACCATTACCAGGAAGCCTTAGGACTATTAATAGGCAAGTAAGCGTCAATAATAACATCAGTTGTTGAAGTTGCAACAGACGCGCAGCATGCATAAAGCTAAATGTCTGACTCAGAGAGTTTTCTGTTTTGAATGATGAAATGTCCCCCATGCCTAGATCCCACCCTGGTTCACATTCTGGCAAATGGACTTAATAGATACTTTGACTTGAGTAAAAGTCTGTGAGTAGTTTTTCCAGGCAGTGCTGCTGCCTGCCTGCTGGTCCGCTCCGCAGCGTTCCACAGCACTGGGCTGGATGGATGGGCTGCATGGCGAGCATCTGGAAACCATCAGTGTAAACAAAAGAGTAACGGAGGAGCTCAGGCCCCTCTCTGCCTCTCCGCATCCCCCAGGACATCACTCACAGAACAGAGCAGAGCAGAGCAGAGCAGAGCAGCGCAAGAACACCAAACCAGCCCTCTGGACCCTCAGCTGTGTGTGTGTGTGTGTGTGTGTGTGTGTGTGTGTGTGTGTGTGTGTGTGTGTGTGTGTGTGTGTGTGTGTGTGTGTGTGTGTGTGTGTGTGTGTGTGTGTGTGTGTGTGTGTGTGTGTGTGTGTGTGTGTGTGTGTGTCATGCACTCATGTTGTACCCCTCATCTCCCTAGATCTGTATTTACTTTGGCTGTGGTCCACGAAAGGGATAGATTTTCAGATTTACAGTACAAAGACACACACGGACAGATTGAATTTGGTACACTAACACATACACACGCGTGCACACACACACACACACACACACACACACACACACACACACACACACACTGGAGCCCTGTGGTGTTTGGTTTGCTCATTAACTGTGGCACTTGTGATAAGGCACTCTAATAACTTTAATGCTTTTATTGTTCTTTATTTTTTCGGCTAGTTTAGCGTGTTATAGCCTTAGCAGCAGCGGGCATGTATGGTCCCTGGCTGGGGCTGGGACCAGGGCTGGGGCTAGGGTTGGGGCCGAGGCGCTTACAGCTAGCTGCGAAACGAGGCAGGAATCTGGATGTGGTTTGAACCCGAAAACCTCGTGGCTCTGCTCAAGGCAAACATCAGAAAAAGGTTTTGAACCTGAGTAGCACTGCATGGCCCTTGCCCGCTCAGCCAAAACATGAAGAAAGATCAAAGCATCAATCAACGCTTGATCCTCCTCCAAGTACGGGACAGACACAAATATTTCCTGCACTTTTCATAATAGCGCTTTAGTAACCATATATCTATTAATCATGTGGAGACGTCTCTCCTGTTTCAAGCCATGAAAGCCCCGAGACGCGGTTCGAGGGAACGCTCTGTGCGCTGCCGACTGTGAATCTGACACAGAGAGAGACAGAGACAGAGACACAGAGAGAGAGACAGAGACAGAGAGAGAGAAAGAAGGGCCCTTAACAGCTGTAAACGTGTTGGTTCTGAGGACAGCCTGCGCCTGTTTATTTCGGTTTCCGTCTGCAACCTGTTAACTCCGGCACGGAGCGATGTTGTGTTTTCAGTCAGAGCTAGGATGGATGTATAACGCGTACAAACGGTATAAGCGCAGCTTCAAGATAAACGCAGGTTTATTTACTTATTTTCACAGGCACCGTGTTTAGCACGTTGTGTTTGGCTACTAGTGTAGTGTGTGTGTGTGAGAGAGAGAGAGAGAGACACCTCTCTGGGCATGTTCTGTCCAACGTTACATCAAGGGTTTGTTGTGTCAAACAGAGAGAGGCCAGGAAAAATAAGAAGCCACAGTAGCCTTAGGAATAAAAGATGCTCAGGGTGCTGCACAGATGTAGCCGTTAAAGGGGACCTGCCATGAATTTAAAACCGTATAAATGTTGCCTTTTAATGCCTTTTTATACCCTCTGTAGCCTAAACAACCACTCAGATGATTAATTTTCATATTTTCTCAGTGTGCTATTTGGGCGCAGTGCCAGAAAGTTCCAGAAAAAAACAACCCTCCTCCCACCTCCTTGCTATTCCATGTTAGCCTGACTGTCAGACTCTGAGCTGGTTTAGAGCCTCGAACCTAACGGAGTGGGTGAGGCCCAACGGAGTGGGCGGGGTCTGTGGGCTGAACCAGGCTAATTCCACGTCTCATTAGAATATGCATGATCTGCTGCTTTCAGTCGGTTGCTTTGGGCTTCTTTGGATGAGAGGGAGTGAGGATTTGCACGCATACCAATGACTTAAAGGGCAAAGGCATAGTTAAAGGGACTATTAATGTTGGAACAGCAGAATCTGAGTGTGCCCATTCATGCACCACCATTCAGACACAGAAAATCCCCCAAAAAACACCAAAAATGTTAAGTTTCTTATTGTGAAACCGGTGCTGTATTGACCATATTCTTGCCATCAGAGTTTGGAAGAGCTTGTTTGCTGTAAAGCAATGTCCTGCTGCCTCCTGCATTATGTGAAAATTCAAATTATGTGCTATTGGGTGATCTCTAACAAGTGCTCCCAAACAGCAACACTTGGAAAGATGGCCGCCGTGTGAAATAGGTCCATAGCCGTACATGGAAACAATTCCAGAAAGAAACTGTGGGATTGGTTTCACAGCACCGCACGGTTCACATAGTTCCTCTAAGAGCCACCGGGAACCGCGGTCCATTTTTATCTCGCTCCAGTGACTATATAGCTGGTGGTGTTTCGAGTATACCTGCATGGCGCCAGCTCTGTTCTGGAAAAAGACTGCATGCTTTTAGTATTTGTGAAACAGACAACTGGACTCCCTTCTTAGCATGACGTACCCGAATACCCTTATACCTCCTGGACCATTTAGGAATGCATTGGTCTCTAACTGTTTTAGCTTAACACCCTGTTTGTTCCAACTGCTCTAAGACACAGACCCAGTAGACAAATATTCTACCACGATATGATGAATATTAGTGAGGACCTTTAAGTTGTAAGTGGTTAGAGTGGTCCTTTATGTTTAAGAGAATTCCACCCCAGAAGGCTTTCTTAGCTTAGCTATTTGCAGTTGATTCATTTCCAAAAATGTGATCCAGTTCTTAATATGAATAGAAAAAATCACACCCTGTGTGAAAGTGGTGCAACTGCGTGGGTGTGCAAGTTTGGCGGATGCTTCTGCTGAGGTCCACCACATCCAAAGCAGCAGAGAAATGACCATGTGAGTGTGTAGGAGTCCTTGGGGACAAGGGGTCCCCAGAAATCAAGTTATAAAGTCTCCATTATCAGCAAATGAGTCAGAGTTAAATTGAGCAAAAGCAAAATACATTGTTGAGGCTATTGTTTTAGTAGTTGAACATGACAGCACTATTGGCAATGGGAAATAATATAATAATAAAAGTACATTTTATGTGATAACATGAATCAATGGCACACAGTACATTTGCATGACAAAACAAACAAGTATAATAATTTGTGTACATGTTTTTATTTAAGAAAGAGTCGAACATAGTCGATGCCCCCCCCCCTCCAACACACACACACACACACACACACACACACACACACACACACACACACACACACACACACACACACACACACACACACACACACACACACACACACACACTAACCTGTACAAAAGAACAGGAAATCTAGATAGTTAAAGTTGCACCTGTTTTGCGAGGGTATGCAGTCCAAGTACAGTTATAACCCACACAGGTTGTGCGTTTCAGTTAAAAAAAAAAAAATACCACTGACAGACAGGCAGGCAGGCAGGCAGGCAGGCAGATAAGTTCTTAGGAGTCGCCCATTGGCATTTGTCATTGCATTGCCCATCGCCTGAGGGCAGGCCAGGTATCAATCTGAGCCTATACAGCAATTTTTCCCAAATATTCACTCCTTAGCCTTAGTTCTTTACAAAGCAACAGGCTATTTGGGTTACACTTAACAGCACATGCACATAGGCCTACAGTATGAACATTATCGTCACCAAGGAACTGAATTAAATTGTGGTCCTGCTGGGATTTCCCAGTGTGGGGATGGTCTTGCTAGGGGGTGAGAACAGCTGTTCTTCTGTGAATCATGTTGCTGTTTGGTCCCTTTGTGTCATGAATCCCAGTGTCTGCTCAGCAGTAGCCTTCATGTTGGCCCACCTTGCACGAAAAGGGGAAGCCAAAATAAATAAATGGTTAGCCATGGTGGCCTAGATGTGGGAGTCACCCACTTCTAGGCTATTCTATAATAATAATAATAATAATAATAATAATAATAATAATAATAATCATTTAGATGGTCAAATAATTAAACAGACTGGCATTATGGAACTTTACATAGAATGTCATGAACGTCCATTAACTTTCATTATACTGTGGTGGGGGATACTAACCCACAGTAGCGTCCACCTCTTCGGCTGCAGCAAGCATCTGTATGTTTTCCAGGTCATCCTCATTCAGATGAGTCGTACCTTGTGTTTGATTACAATAGAGAAAAAGAAACAGGTTGAGGTAAACTGCAAACAGGTGGATATGGTTAACAAGTTTATTAAAAAAAAAAGAAAAGAATGACTGCTACGGTTGTAGTGGATATAGTGGGGGGCCTATCACTTGATTCACAATCAATGTTATTATTTGAGAACTAATAAATATAAATAAGGTATGGTTAAGAAATAGTGTAAGCCAGTTTAAGTTGAGCTAAACTAAGACAGCTGGACATTGGTTGTGCTGCGAGTTACATAGGTGTAGTTGTTGTATGTACGATGTGTCCACAAGACACAGTGTGTCTGTAAATGTATCACCAGTATAAGTACCTTTAACTGCATATGTGTAATGCATTGAAAGCGGACGTGAACATGCGTAGTAGGAATGACACACACACACACACACACACACACACACACACACACACACACACACACACACACACACACACACACACACACTTGCAGACATACCTTGAGACCTGGTTTTCTTGAGTGTTATCAGCAAAGCATCATGGTCTCTGGCTGTGTAGTATGGACTGTACAGAGAAGCATCTGCGTTGATGTCTTGATTATTCCGGAAGTAGGCGTGGTCTATGTGTCCTCCATCAAAATGGGTTGCTTCTTGTATGATTTGAGTGAAGCCTAACCTATGAAGTGACTGTGACATGTGATTGTTTCTGTTGTCAGCAAAGCATATGTTAAAGTCTCCGCAGATCAGGGTTGTTTTGAGTGGGTTGATTAACTGTACCAAATTGTGGATTAGGGCTGTATTTGCTTTGCTTTTGTAGACACTGATGATGTCTATGTTTGCAGACACCATCATAGTGATTTGCATACAGTCATCATTCAAATCTGTGTGATGCTGGAATTTTTCTGGTCTGTAGTAAGTGGCTAATCCTTTGCCACGTCCAGTACTGTTTAGATGCAGTGAAAAACCATCAATCTGCAAAGATGGGTGTTGGCTGTTGTTGTGTGAGAGCCATGTTTCACTGATGCATACAATGTCAGCATGAGCCAAAACAGGGTCTGCTTTCATTTCGGGAAGTTTTGGCACTAGGGACTGGCAGTTGAGAGTTGCTACTTTGACAACCCAGTCATTACTCTTCTCCCATTCTGTCGGGTTGATATTAATGGACATATTCTCCATCCTGCTCAGTTCTTGCAGGGCCTGTGGATCTGCATATAGCTTTTTCTCTGGTAGAGAGTTGAGAATGTAGAGTTGTTCCAAGGAAGGGACTCTGCTCAGCATGACATATCCCATGGCTGGCTCGAAGATTGTTGTTAAGTCCAGAGCTGCTTTTTGTGGTTTGGGAATTTCTTGTCCTTGGAATTTATGGCAGGTTGCAGCATAGCAAAGTACTACAGGGAATTGGTAGACGGTTGCATTGTTGGATGCATGAGTTTGTGTCTTTGACAGGGTGTATGTGAACTGTACCTTTTCTATTGGTGTACAGCCAGGGTACTTCAACTGGAGTGCTGGTTGGGTTGCACGCTTGTGTGCTCCTTGATATTCTTCATCCAATTTTACCATCAGTTGGGTGACATTTTGTTGTTCGTCTTTGATGACTGCAGTAAGGGTTCCTCTTGAACCATTGGTTAAACCATCCAATGTGTCAAGATTGTGAATTAGCATCACTCGAGCGCCGATCTTAAGCCTCAAGGTTTGGAGAAATGCTGATTTTCCAACTGTTCCTTTTGCGTTGACTTTTGGTGCAAAATTTGGAATTGTTGGGTGATGATTAATGGCTTCTATTTCCAGCAGTTCTGTTGTAAGTTCATTTAATCTCAAATTGTTTTGTTTGTTGACCGTGGCATTAGTGGCACTAATATATGTTGCGCCAACTGTGTCAGGATGGCCTTCGGGTCTGATTCTGGTAGATAGAATTGCTATATCATCTTCAGTGTGGAGACCCACTCTTACTCTGTTTAAAAGATCAGCATACGTGTGGTCATCTCCTTGTCTGTGATTCTCCTCTAGGGTGATGATGTCAAAGTGTTCCCAATGAGGTTTGACATGAAAGGGCAGTCTGTAGTCCAAACACTGGGGCTCTGCAAAAATGTATTTAGCTTTGCATGGTTTGAGCTGCATTATGTCACCAAAGAAGAACATTGCAAGGCCTCCGAATATCTTGTTGGGTTGTAGCATCACCTCACGAAGGCGAAGATCCAGCATGTACAGCATATCTGCTTTGACCATGGAGATCTCATCCACAATGACTGCCCTAAGGTTCTTAAGCTGTATCCTTGTGAGGTCTCGTTTCTGGTCACCCAATGAAAAGTGCTGATTGCCAAAGTTGAATCCAAATGTTGTGTGGAGTGTTTGCCCTCTGACTCTGCAGGCTGCTGTTCCAGTTGGGGCAGTGACCAACACATGTGGGCATTCAGGGTTGTCACCAGCCTTGTGTAGAATCAGATGAAGCCATTGTTTCAGGATGTTTATAACCGTAGATTTGCCACAACCTGCCCCGCCATTTACCATCAGCAGTGGAGCGTTAGGTAGGGGATTTTTGTCCTTTAGAGCCTTAACCAGATTTCGTGCATATGCTATGCCCTTTTCCACAACTTTCCTCTGATAATAGTCAAGGTTTCTAGTCTTTTCCCACAGAATACATGTAGCTTCTATTTCAATGGGGCGGAATGTTTTTTCCAATTGATTGCTTTCTTGTAGTGAATGATTGTCTGGATCAATGTGAACAAAATCTGGATGAGGCAGAGGACCTTGCAGATTGCAGTCAAGAATTTCTTGTTCTCCTTCTGGATTTAAAATCACCTCCATGTCTTTATTTCGTACAGACTCTTCTACCGCCAGTCTTGCTTCTTCCACGTTCTCTAGGTGTTCCATGACATGTCTCTTAACCAGCATTATATTTTGTTGCAGGTTTGTGTATTCTTCTTTTTTTTCATTGTCATCGGAAATGCTGTCAATTCTTTTAAGTTCTTTGTCAATGTCTTCCTCTTTTCTGTATGGCCGATATAGGAGAAGTTGTGCGAACCAGTAGGATTGTGGTTCTTTGCTTTTGTTGAACTTGTGAAGTCTCATTACAGCGGGTTTGGCCCTCTTTCTCATGTATGGTGGTTCACCTGGATATAGGTGTGTCAGTTTGAAAATGTGCAGAAGGGGAATGTCAGATATTCCTTCATGAGAAGTGATAAAGAAATGTAGCTTCTGTTTGGAATCGGCATGTGATGGAGCAATTTCTTTGTGTCCTAGGTCTTTCCAAGCAGGAGTGTACATTTTGGCAAACTGGGCCAAGCAAATGTGTTCCATACATTCTGGCCTTCTTTCATATTTTGTGACAAGGTCATATTTTTCTACATATTTCCCTTCTCTTCCTAGTATAGTAATCTTTGGAATATCAGCATACTTTGGATCATCATCAACTCTAATGAGAAACTTGCTTCTGTTTTCTCTGCGGCTTGTGTTAACAAAGATTGTGGTAATATTGGAGTCTCTGAAGTGGAAGTCTGGAAATATTTTATAGACTGCTTCTGCTTCACCCATCTGTCTGTGTGAGATGAAAGTATTCATGAGTGTTACCATCTTTTCTTTTAGAGTACTGGAATGTGATTCCTTTAAGGCATCAAGGAGAACCTTCATTGTTCCAGTATCATCCTTTGTGTACTCAGAGATGTAGGTTATCACTGCATGATAGTCCAATGTAATTTGAAGATCTGTGTTACCATTCCAGGCTTCTGCCCACTCTGGATTGTAGCTATTGACAAATATTTCATCTATGTCCCTGGCCATGATCACATTGTAGCCTCCCTCACTGGTCTTTAAAGCTTCCAGATAGGAATCAAAGTTAGTATCATTGAGACCAGCTAGTTTGAGGACTTCCTTAATTCTCTTCTCTCTGTTGGCTTCATATTCACGTTTGTCATTTGGATTGATGGTGGGGAATGTTGTAATGATGTCGGACACAGTTTTCTCATCAAGTAGTACCTCTTTGACTGCATCTAGTAACTCCTTGCGTTTTTTTCTGTTTGGTGCATCTGCTTTAAAAGCATCACCTTTCAGTTTGCATGGTGAAGCTATTAGTGTGGTCCATACAGGGAACTTTGGGAAGAAGAATCTGCAGACGGTATTATATTTTCTGCAAGCTTTTGTGTGTCTGTGGCAGTTGACTGCTTTTGCTATTTCAGACACATTTTCTCCGACAACAGCAGGACTGAGGCTGACTGCAGTAAACGTGTTTGCAAAGTTGATGACGGCTCTTTCCTCATAGTCAAGTAACTCATCAAGGCTTTGGAATTTCTTAAAAGCTGACTTGAGGCCAAAAAAATTAAAAGTGTTGAGCAGGGTACCTGAGGTGAAATTGGATATATGGAGTTTATTGAGAATGTGAAGCAAAGTTTGTTTTTTTGTCTTCGCCTACAGTGTCCTTCTTCACAATGACTGTGTGAAGAAGTTCTTTCATGGTTATGACTTCATCCTTTCTAAGCTTCTTTGCAATGTCTTCCATGTGTATACCATCATGCATTGTCATTTCCATTTTGTCCATATCCACCCAGAGAACTCCATGATTATGACCAGCTCCCCTGCCTTGGAACTCCAACTTGGTTGAATAATATTCCACAGACATTGGATTGTGAGGATTCATGATAATTTCTCGAAATAAGGTTTGCACTCTATGTTTGTAATTTCTTGTGGCAGTCACAACATTGTTTCTCAAAATTTCATGCACTGACTGAGCTTCCTGTGTTTGTAGGTAGAGATGTAAAGGTAGAGAAGACTGACCTCCATTGAAATGGACAATTGTTAATTCTTCTTCGTGTCCTCCATTGCTTTGCAGTACATATTCAATCTTCAAACCCTTTTCTCGTAGAACAGCAGTGACATTTTCTTCCCAGCACATGTCTGCACAGCTGACAGTGAAGAAGAACTGGAATGGACCAAGGTTGTCCAATCTGGCCATCATTTCATATTTCCCTTGTTTGTGGTAGCTTGGTGTGTTGGAAGTGTTTTCGAACACAGAGAAGGCATTCTCCATGCTGTATGTAGTTTCTCCTGTTGTTGAGGTAGACTTTTTTCCTCTGGTGAAGGAAACATTGATGTTTCTCTGAAGCTGTTTTTTTTTCGATGTAGGAAACAGCTGCAAAAAGATAGCTCGGATCATTTCTGAATCTTGAGTCTATGTTTCTCAGTCTTTGAATGAAATAGTACTGATCGCTGAGTTTGACTTTTCTTGGATGGTGTAAGTTGAATTTGCCCTCTGGATGTTTCATCGGAAAAGCCAGTGCATCCCAATCTTTACTGTGAAGGATATTTTCTGGAGATTTTCCTTCACCAGGTGCAAATGTAATTACATGGTAATCCGTGTGCCTGTTTTCATCATGAAATGCTTCTGGGAATCTTGCTGTTGCACACACAGACTGGTCATAATCAATTTGGAATTTTCTGATTGGATCATTCTCCCTGTATTCAGTTTCTTCCTTTTCTCCATCATTCTGTACAGTATTTGCACCTGCTGTGTCAGGTGGATCATTCTCCCTGTATTCAGCTTCTTCCCTTTCTTCATCATTGTGTACATAATTTGCGCCTGCCGTGTCAAGTTCATCCTCATTTATGTCCTCACTGTTTTGTGACGTGTGTTGTTGACTGATGGATATCTCGTCAAGAGCAGCAGAGATTATTGCTTCGGTAACACCATCAAGAATTGCATCGACAATTTCATCCTCATTTACGTAGAGAAGCTGTGATCCTGTTGGGTCTTCCTGTTCACACCTGTGTTGGAAGGTTAAGGGATCTGAATAGAATTGATAGTGAGGATTTCCACATGCCTTCAAGAATTTCATTGCTTCGAACAGTTGTTGAGGATCTATAGTAGTGTAATGAATGTAGTTTTTGTATGTCTTCTTACGCTTCAGCTTGACATCAATGGTAGTTATACCAGCTTCAGATGGAGTCCTGGGAAGTGTTTGCAGAGTGTTCATCACATCCACATCTGCTACTGGGATGTTAATAAGTCTGTCTTTCATTGCTGGCATCAATGAAGTTGGAAGTCTGAATATTTTCTGAAACAAGATCTTCTTTGAAATAAGATTGTTTGACAGTTCTGACAATTGCAGATGGTCCGGCACATCAGTAACTTTGAGACCATTAGCAGCTGCCATGGGTGGCATTTGTCCTTGAAAAAGGTATTTCTTACAAGTTTTACAGAGATACCAGTTTGTGTTGGACTGAAGGTACACACTGAATTTTGGGATGTCTAATTTATTTTCAAATATATCTTCAAAGAAATTGACAATTTTTTCATTGCATGCTGCTTCAATGGTATTGCGGGTGTCATCATCAATGATGACAACTGCATTTTCAAACATCATTTGTTCACAACAAGAGCATGGGAAGATTGGGCCATATTTCACATGTCTTCTGAAGTTTCGTAGTCTCTCTTGTCGTGTCCTTCCATTTTGCATCCTGAGTGGTGTTGCTTTCATTTTGTTCAGGTTTTGTTTCTCTTGTGCTTTTGCAGATCTCCTGATTCGTTGTTTTTCTGCCTTTCTCATGTTTTCCTTTTGTTTTTGTACAGGTGTTTTCGCAGATCTCCTGATTTGTTGTTTTTCTGCCTTTCTCATGTTTTCCTTTTGTTTTTGTACAGGTGTTTTCGCAGATCTCCTGATTTGTTCTTTTTCTGCCTTTCTCATGTTTTCCTTTTGTTTTTGTACAGGTGTTTTCGCAGATCTCCTGATTTGTTCTTTTTCTGCATTTCTCATGTTTTCATTTTTTTTTTGTTCAGGTGTTTTGGCAGATCTCCTTATTCGTTTTTTTTCTGCCTTTCTCATGTTTTCATTTTGTTTTTTTTCAGGTGTTTTCGCAGATGTCCTGATTCGTTGTTTTTCTGCATTTCTCATGTTTTCATTTTGTTTTTGTTCAGGTGTTTTCGCAGATCTCCTGATTCGTTCTTTTTCTGCCTTTCTCATGTTTTCATTTTGTTTTTGTTCAGGTGTTTTCGCAGATCTCCTGATTCGTTTTTTTTCTGCATTTCTCATGTTTTCATTTTGTTTTTGTTCAGGTGTTTTCGCAGATGTCCTGATTCGTTTTTTTTCTGCTTTTCTCATGTTTTCATTTTTTTTTTTGTTCAGGTGTTTTCGCAGATGTCCTGATTCGTTCTTTTTCTGCTTTTCTCATGTTTTCATTTTTTTTTTGTTCAGGTGTTTTCGCAGATCTCCTGATTCGTTCTTTTTCTGCCTTTCTCATGTTTTCATTTTGTTTTTGTTCAGGTGTTCTCGCAGATCTCCTGATTTGTTCTTTTTCTGCCTTTCTCATGTTTTCATTTTGTTTTTGTTCAGGTGTTTTCGCAGATCTCCTGATTCGTTTTTTTTCTGCATTTCTCATGTTTTCATTTTGTTTTTGTTCAGGTGTTCTCGCAGATGTCCTGGTTCGTTCTTTTTCTGCTTTTCTCATGTTTTCATTTTTTTTTTGTTCAGGTGTTTTCGCAGATCTCCTGGTTCGTTCTTTTTCTGCCTTTCTCATGTTTTCATTTTTTTTTTGTTCAGGTGTTCTCGCAGATCTCCTGATTCGTTCTTTTTCTGCCTTTCTCATGTTTTCATCTTTTTTTTGTTCAGGTGTTCTCGCAGATCTCCTGATTCGTTGTTTTTCTGCCTTCTTTTGCTTTTCAAGTTGTATTTGTTCAGGGGTTCTTCTAGCCATATGACGTGTCTTCCTTTCTGTATTCCTTTTGTTGTTTTGTTGTTTCTGCTCTAATGTTTGTTTAGCTGTCGATATTGAAGATTGCAATTGTTTAATTTCTTCAGACTGTATTGTCAATGAAAGTGTTTCTTTCCCATGAAGTGTTTTTGGGGGGGTTGTTTGAGTAGAGGTTGTGTCAAGTTGTTTGTCTTTGGATGTCTGTGTTGTCATCAATGTTGATGTTTCCAGCATCATTTGTTGTTCATTTCCATCAGTAGTTGTATGTAAAAAATGTTCAATACTGTTTTTGTCTATGTTTTGTAGTTTTCTCCGTTTTGTAGTTGTCTTCATATGGGCATTGTGTTCATCTGATTTTCTTTTCCTAAAATGGCCAGAGACTTCTTCAGACTTTATTGTCAATGAAAGTGTTTCTTTCCCATGAAGTGTTTTTGGGGGGGTTGGTTGAGTAGAGGTTGTGTCAAGTTGTTCGTCTTTGGATGTCTGTGTTGTCATCAATGTTGATGTTTTCAGCATCATTTGTTGTTCATTTCCATCAGTAGTTGTATTTAAAAAATGTTCAATACTGTTTTTGTCTATGTTTTGTAGTTTTCTCCGTTTTGTAGTTGTCTTCATATGGGCATTGTGTTCATCTGATTTTCTTTTCCTGAAATGGCCAGAGATTGGCACAGATGCTGTGACTTGGGATTTACTGTCATTGAATGTGTAGAGTTGCTGCAAACTTTTGGGAATAATGTATAGGTTTAGCGTAAATAACTTTACCAAAGAGATGGTTTCTTGCACATCTGTGTCAGTGACAGGAATTAAACTTTCATAATGGTGGCCATTGTAAGCTAGTACCAGTGGTATGTCACTGTCTGGCGCTCTAGATGGATCTAAGCCATTACATTGAATAACATTAATTGGCCCATGTGCGCTGGCATCTTGCATTTTCCAAGGTGTGTTGAAAAGCAATATGTTTTTTTGAATGGAATGGGCACAATTATGAATAACCAAATCACCAAAATATGGCACATTATATTGTTTAGTAGTTGTTAGGGTGTGAAATGCATCATTCCAGTCTTCCTCAGAATAGTTAGCAGGATAGTATTGAGAATTTCTTAGTGCATGTTGTGCTTCAGTGTTCCATATCCATCTATAATGTGTTGCAGATGCATGAAGCTTTGTGACGAAGCAAGGTCTAGAGTTAATGTTATCAATAATTGATTCATAAAGACAGTTTCCATCTGCATTGTTTGGAGTCCCACTTGTAAGTTTGATATTATGTTCTCCTGCAATATAAATGGCAGTGGAAAATATAGATTGTTCACCAGCGCCACCTTGTGTAAACGGTTGTGCACGTATTCGTGTGTGTGCAATTGCACAAATTGGCACTGTGTCTGTGAGCTTGTCATCATGGTCCTTCACAGCAGGTACACATGAAAGGTCGCTAGTTCCACTCATCTGATCAATGAAAAGTTGTTCTTGGACATATGTTGTCGTTGTGCAGTCATTCACTGCGTGAGGTGAAGGCTCATGAACTGTCTGGATTGGCACTGGGTGACCCTTAGGAATGGCTGGGTGACCCTTAGGAATGGCAGGTTTTAGCTGTGAATGGAAAACAATTAAGAGGATTATACGAAAGAAAGTGGCATAAACATGTTACATGCATTTGTCTTTGCAAACATTTACCTGGTCAGCATTGCCCTTCGCCGTTGTACAGTCATTCACTATGTGAAGTGTAGGATCATGAGCAGTCTGGATTGGTGGTGGCAGTTGGTGGTCCTTAGGAATGGCACGCTTAGACTGTCAAGAGTGGATGTTAGTTAAGAGGATTACACAGCAGAAAGTGCCAAGAGGATGTCACATGAATTTTGTCTTTGCAAACAATGTACCTGGTGTAGCGACATGTGCTGGAACCCACCTGCGTCTCTGTCTGTAATGACGTTGTGGTGTTGTCGCTGTAAACATGGAGATTTACCGATTTCAGTGATTGTCACAATTAGCATTGACATAGTGGGAAAAATAGTTATTTTCATGTTACAGTTGGCATTGACATGATAATGAGAAAATGATAACAACAAGGCAAGAAACAATATTAATTGCATTTACCTGGAGGTGAACGAGTTGAAGATGAGGACATTGGTGTCTGCATTTTGGATTCTGGTGGGGAGCTACTGTGTTTACCGCCATGTTGTTGGGTCTAAAATGGTGTTTCTTCAACAGGTAGGAACGATGGGTAGTATATGGGAATTGGTTCAGTCTGGGAAAGCATTACATACAGTATTATGAGTGGAAATAGATACAAGCATAATGTTCACACAGTGAGTTAAATGTGAATTTGTTGTGGCTAAATATATACCTGATCCTTATTGATGAACATCTTTTTAGCCATGTGTTGACATGGTTAAACTATCTATTTCTTTATTGAATAATTCACGTTTGTGAAAACTGGAGTTTTGAACTTAAAGTATATTTCACACTTTTGCTGTGATTTTCTCAGGAAAATCAGCTGGAAAAAACAGGCCTATCTGTACAGTGTATCACATATTAGCACATTTTATCAAAGTAGACATGTCATATTAGGCTGCACTTAATATGTACCATACTATGCTAAACGTTTGAGACACACACACACACACACACACACACACACACACACACACACACACACACACACACACACACACACACACACACACACACACACACACAAACTATAGAGATATTGTGACATATTCCAAACATAGAATCAAAAGTAGCACATCTTTATGTACTTTGTTACAATACCTCAAAAACAGTGTGCTTTAGCTTAAACAAAAGTTGAGCTTTGCTCTTTCATAACAATTTTGCAAAACTCTTGCTCCTTTAGCATCACAAATAGGCTCATAGTCTCTAGACACTATTTCATAAATAAGACACTTTGTTTAATGGAAAAATCTCAGTGTGTCATTGTGAAAAATCTATTAAAAAACAAAACACATTGACGTATGCCAAAACTCAAACCTTGCCATAAATCAACAAATCAAACAGTCAAGCGAGCAAAACCTCACTTTCTTAGCACCGAAATACATGGAAACATAACAGGAATGTACATTTTCTCTCCACAAAATCTCACAAAATGAATTTGTATCAATGAATTCAATTCAATTCAATCCATGGTTATAGACGCCTTTACAGACGACGTCACACGAGTAAACACCAGTATGCGCGTGCAAACTGGCTGCAGAAGAACCCTGCCTCTCATAACATGCAATAGAAAAGTTCCAACTTCACCCACTTGTTAAAAACGCACCATCAAACTTTCAAATGCTGTTTTTATCCCAATATGGAAGAAAAAAATATTAGGATTGTTATTGTGTTCTCTCGCCCTTGAAATATATAATCCTCGGGTTCTGTTGTGCTTCAACAATAATAGCAATTCAAAACAGTTTTCCTCAAAACCACTCCTCCAGCCGCTGTCATAAGAACGAGAGGTGCGCTCAACATGATCACGGCAGCTCAGCCTGTTTGTGTCATAACCTATAGACAGAGTATAGACAGAGTTACGCAAACTCCGTTCACTTCATGAGGCTGGTCTAATGGCGGCTCCTCTAGGCATACAGTCATAGATAATGGGGACAAGGACAACAAATAGGGACACATCTTTTTTTTATTTTACTGTAGATCGTTTTGCAGTAATTTAGTTGTTACTTGTTACTGTAATACTTTGAAACAGCTGACATGTTTTGCGCAATATATTTCAAGTCCAGCTTGTCCCTCTTTCAGGCTGCATGGGGCATGAACAGCAGCCATTGACATACATACATACATATAGTACTCTAAGGCTTGAGCGCTCAGTTTCTTACCCCTCAATGTCGCAACTCTTTTACTAGATGGCTGCACCCCATGCGCACCTGCAACTCATCTGTGTAATTTATGCTTCGTCGTGTGACGGTATCGCATGCGCAGACGTCTAAGCTCACAACAGTCACGTCCATGACGCGATGTGAGCTTGTATATCAGCGGTTCTCTGTGCGCAGTACTGTTGCACAACGAAGTATAAACGTATCCTAGGGTGCACCTCTCTAGCCAACACACAAGAGGAGGTTGAATGAAGTGAAACCAACCAACGCTCCCTAAAACAACATGTTTGGAGATCTGTTGGGAATTGATTACATGAAACCAGGGGCGTTATCCTGCGTCCGTGCTCATGGGGGCTGGAACCCCCCCCCCCCCACACACACACACACACACACACACACACACATACTATGGCGTAGTAAAATAATAATAAAAAGTAAAATTAAAAAATGTAGGTCCCATAGAACTGCACCAAGCTTTCACAGTCGCCCTTCCCCACCAGAAAGTTCTCTGCGTGGTGCATGTGCCTGTACACAGTACGGCTAAACCTGTTCAGTGATGCTAGAGCCACGTCTATGACCTGATTAGCATTTGATGGCCCTGTTGCCTATAGGTGTTGTCAATGCACAGCCAACAATAGACCTGATTAGCATTTGATGGCCCTGTTGCCTATAGGTGTTGTCAATGCACAGCCAACAATAGACGATGGTCGATGGTGTGAACAGAATCTGTGGGGTGGGGGTGGGGGGCTCAGGCCACCCAAGCCCCAGAGCCCCTTAAGTCTGAAATTCTCATGGGGGCTCTGGCCCTTGAGCCCCCACAGAGATGACGCGCCTGCATGAAACAGTCACCTGTGCATCCAGTCCCAATGTTTGTAAACAAATAATTGGTCTATTAAATATATATATATATATATATATATATATATATATATATATATATATATATATATATATATATATATATATATAAAAAGTTTTCAGAGTCTTTGTCCCTCCGTGTGAGGCTCGGTTGGGTTTATAGAGCAACTAGCCATTACTTGCAATGACTCGTGAGTCGTTGCAAAAGTTGTGCGAGGAAGCGAAACGGACGCGGTCACACTCACCACTACTAATGAAGCGAAATTTAGCATGTAGCTCGACTATAGGCAATCATAATTGTCGGGGTTGAGACCAAAAAGCTAGATGTTGGATTTGTACTTGTTCTTTTTTTACACGGTACGATAGTTGCAAAGAACAATAATTATAAAAACAATAATTATAAAAGTTGATACTAGGTTGATACTAACCTGTATACAGGTGTCCCTCCGTCGTTCGCCAACACTCTCGTGCTTCCCCATCCCATAGCCTGCGACGGTCACTGTGCTATGCATGTTGCCACATGCTTAGAGAAACAAGCACAATGGGACGTTCCCATTCCCACTCCACGCATCTTGAAGTAGATGAGGCACGCAGGCAGCCAGTGCTTCCCCATCCCATAGCCTTTAAGGATACCATCCCTTAGATCAGGGTTTTCAACAGGTGGTCCGGGGACCACCAGTGGTCCTTGTGATGGTTCTAGGTGGTCCCCAGCTAAGTTGTTTAACCAAATGTAACTCTTGAGAAGGTGAAAATGAAACCAAATGGACCCGCACTCTCAAGAGTTAGAATATTCATCATGTGAATTAGGCATTTTGTAATGTATGTTTTAATAGCATGTTTTGTTTCCCAAATCCAGCCAGCTAAGTTGTTTAACCAAATGTAACTCTTGAGAAGGTGGAAATGAAACCAAATGGACCCGCACTCTCAAGAGTTAGAATATTCATCATGTGAATTAGGCATTTTGTAATGTATGTTTTAATAGCATGTTTTGTTTCCCAAATCCAGCCAGCAAAATAAATCTTTAAATTTGGGGTCTGTGGGGCTAAAATATCCTCAATCCTCAAATGGTGTTCCGTGGCTCAAATCTCAGGTGGTCCGGGGACCACCAGTGGTCCTTGAGATGGTTCCAGGTGGTCCCCAGCTAAGTTGTTTAACCAAATGTAACTCTTGAGTCTCAGGTGGTCCGGGGACCACCAGTGGCAGCAAAATAAATCTTTAAATTTGGGGTCTGCAACGGGCTAAAATAATGGTGGTCCGTGGCTCAAATCCTGAATAAATGGTGGTCCCTCAGATGAAAAAGGTTGGAAACCCCTGCCTTAGCGTCTATGCTGGCTCGGCCAATGAAAATACACAGCTGTAATGACGATGCGACGGTCACTGTGCTATGCATGTTGCTATGCATGTTGCCACGTGCTTAGAGAAACAAGCACAATGGGACGTTCCGTAAATGAGGCACGCATGCAGCCAGGTAGGGACACACACACACACACACACAGGGACGCATGCAGCCAGGTAGGGACACACACAGGGACACACACACACACACACACATCTTGCTAAGTAAATGATGAGTGGTTGCGTTGCACCACTAAAAACACCATAAGCTTAGAATGGGGCTATGGGATGTTGTTCAGATTCTATTGCTCCAAAATGCTTTTTTTTGCTATATGGTGTCCCTCCATCATGTCAATAGTGTTCTGACACACACGCTTTCACACTTCAGCTGTCTCAGGGGTGTGTGTGGGTGTGTGTGTGTGTGTGTGTGTGGGGGGGGGGCAAAAGTGAAAGTGTTATGATTAATAAAAGTGTCAACACACTATTGACATGGTGGAGAGACAATAGATGTGAATTTGCAACTGGTGAAAACAGTCGAGCGTTTGACTACCGGGTTGCGCCCAATGACCAACAGTCACAACCTTCACAACTTGTACCATTTTTTTCTATTTTGGCTCGCTGTGAAGCTGAGTGTGACATCCCTGCCATAACCCCATTCCTAAGCTTATGTTGGGGTAGGGGAAACAGCCAACAAGTAACAACTGGACCACTTTTTTGGAAATAAATCAACTACAAATAAAGGCAAGAAAGCAAATTTGTGCTTAGTAGCGGTTGCTACTAAGCCTAACACTAACCCCTAACCCTTAACATAACCTCAGTAAAACCTATGCCTAAACCTAACCGTAACTCCCGACCGTTATACCACCGGTTGGTACTCTTGTTGCCAAACATCGCAGCGTATTCCACGGCCGCAAAAATGATTTCATAGAAGTTACAAAATAACATTAATTAGTCGCGGACGGTTTTCGCCACGTGTGCCACAGTCGCAAATTGAATTTGCCCCTCCTACCCTCTTGGGTGGAATTCTCCTTTAACTATAGGCTGAATGAGTGAATGAATGAATAGAAGGCTGCGTCTGTAAGTCCACTCGTTTTGGCCAATGTTTTAAAACCATAATTGTGCTCCTAGTATTTATGGCACACACACACAGACACAGTGGTTGATGCTGTGAGCTCTGTGGTTTACCGTACTAGTATGTTCACTGGACTGCTCCACACACACAGACACTATACTGCTGCCTTAGATAAGCGTTCTTATCTTCTACACTATGTCTAAATATATACTAACATTACACAATAGAGGCCTTTCTCAGTCCCATACTCAGAAAGGAGCGGCCATCTTGTTGGTAAACAAGTGTGAAGTGTTCAATGGAATGCATTCTACTAAAACTACTACTACTAGCACCACTCCTCCTACTACTACTACTGCTGACAGTACTACCACTATTACTACTACTACTACTAGTACTACTACTACTGGCAGTACTACTAGTGGCAGTACTACTACTACAAGCCCCACTACTACTGGCAGTACTACCACTACTACTAGCAGTACGACTACTGGCAGTACTACTACTACTAGCAGTACTACTACTGGCAGTACTACTACTACTAGCAGTACTACTACTGGCAGTACTACTACTACTACTACTAGCAGTACGACTACTACTACTAGCACTACTACTACTACTACTACTACTACTAGCAGTACTACGACTAGCACCACTCCTCCTACTACTACTACTGCTGACAGTACTACCACTATTACTACTACTACTACTACTAGTACTACTACTACTGGCAGTACTACTAGTGGCAGTACTACTACTACAAGCCCCACTACTACTGGCAGTACTACCACTACTACTAGCAGTACGACTACTGGCACCACTACTAGCAGTACTACTACTGGCAGTACTACCACTACTAGCAGTACTACTACTGGCAGTACTACTACTACTACTACTACTACTACTACTACTACTAGCAGTACTACTACTGGCAGTACTACCACTACTAGCAGTACTACTACTGGCAGTACTACTACTACTAGCAGTACGACTACTGGCACTGGCAGTACTACTACTACTACCACTACTACTAGCAGTACGACTACTACTAGCACTACTACTACTACTACTACTACTACTACTACTACTACTACTACTACTACTAGCAGTACTACTACTATAGCATGATAATGCTAATATGCTAATGATAGCATGCTAATGTCAACATGCTAATGCTAGCATTAGCATGTTAGCATTAGCATGTTAGCATTAGCATGTTGGCATGTTAGCATTGACATGTTAGCATTAGCATGTTGGCATGTTAGCATTGACATGTTAGCATTAGCATGTTAGCATTAGCATGTTAGCATTAGTATTTTAGCATTAGCATGTTAGCATTAGTATTTTAGCATTAGCATGTTAGCATGTTAGCATTAGCATGTTCGGGTTAGAATGTTAGCATTAGCATGTTAGCATGTTGCTAGCATTAGCATTGGTAGCTGTAGTAGTAGTGCTAGTAGTATAGTAGTACTGCTAGTAGTACTAGGTCTGCTAGTAGTAGTAGTAGTAGTAGTAGTAGTAGTAGTGGTATTGCTATTAGTAGTGGTACTAGTACTGCTAGTAGTAGTAGTAGTAGTAGTAGTTGTTGTCATTGTAGTAGTAGGAGTGGTGCTAGTAGTAGCTCCTCTCCACCTGTCATCACATCCATTGCTGGTGTGTGTAGGTTATTGCTATTAGTACTAGCATTAGTACTAGAAGTATTACTGCTAGTAGTAGTAGGAGTGGTAGTAGTATTGCTAGTAGTAGTAGTAGTAGTAGTAGTATCTCCTCTCTGCCTGTCATCACATCCATTGCTGGCATGTGTAGTTACTGCTATTAGTACTAGTAGTACTAGTAGTAGTAGTAGTAGTAGTAGTGCTAGTAGTAGTAGTAGTAGGCCTAGTGGTATGGCTAGTAGTAGAAGTAGTGCTAGTAGTAGTAGTATCTTCTCTCCGCCTGTCATTGCATCCACATTCCATTGAATATAACTTATGGCTTACCATCAAGATGGCCGCCATCCCCTCAGAGTATGGGATATATAGGTCTCAGAAAGGCCTCTATACTGCAGAATAGGCTTAATGCACTCTTCTCAGGATTGTGCATCTTCTCTCTCTCTCACACACACAGATGCTCACATTTACTCAAAGTCTATGTGCAAAGAAATTTAAAAAAAAAAAAATCAAAGACATGCATTAGCCTGTGGGATCTGTATGGGTCCATTTGGTTCCTTTTATCAATCATCATTATCTCCCTAGACCTCACTCACGCCTGCCACTGCTGCACACTTGCAAATGCTCCCTACACGCGCGTTTGTGTGCATGTATGCGCACATGCATGCATGCATGAATGCACAGCAGGGACGCACCGCCGGCCCACGCGGTCATCGAGTACGCTTTCCACTTCAGGTTTCCAGAAACTGAACTCCATCTACCCAAAAAAAAAGGGTGTAACTTTGGGTTCATGACTCTTCTCCAAACCCAGGCTCACTCTCATAGCGTTTAAAGTAATGATCCTATAAAACAGAGCATGTCTGAATAACAATGGGCTTGTGGTGCCATCGCCACAGACCTCAATATTTCTTTACGCGGCGTGCGGCGGGACCACGCAGGATAGGGGGGGGCGGCCGCAATTGGACCAATTTGAACATACTGTGTTGTGTATTGGCCGCACTGTGACAGTGACACTTGGGGAACGTTATTTAGATGCGATGAAAAAGTCATTAAAATACTTCCTACAGTACATACTAGCAGCCTGCAGTGCTGCTGGCGCAATAGATCCACTCTGCTCCAATGCTCCAATCAATCAACCACAAAAAGTACTCGAGAGTCATACTAGTCAAATATTATTGCAACTACATGTAAAAGTCGCCAAGTCACAATTTGCACATAGTGGTGCAATGTACATATTATTTCCATACCAATGCATACCAACAAAATGCTCCCACAGATATTAGTAATAGTGAAAACAGCTGACCTACAGGCTCACAACACATCATGATGCAAGGCGGTGTGAGCTTGCAGATCTGGAAGACCAGTTAATATTGAGTTTTGTTTCTCAAACCCAAAACTAAGGGTTTTCAAGTTTTCGTCCACAATTTAGGAGAGAAAAATAACAATTCTTCTACATTTTCTAATTGTGCAGATTCAATCAGAGAGTAAAATGAAACCAAGCGGACCTGTAAGGGTCCGTTTGGTTTCATTTTACGCTCTCTGAGTTCAGATCTGTAAGGGTGAATTCGGGTTCGCATATCATTTTTGTCCATATGGGCCTTAGTGTCTAAAACAATCTCTCAGCATAAAAATAAAAAAAGCTCCCCAGAATCGAGGTACGAAACAAGCACGCGTCACGCAACAAAAAACACAGGCAACAACCTAGTGCAAAGACTTCTCAGCACAAAACGCAGGTCTCATTGAAAATGAACTAGAGACGTGTTTTATAGCTCCCCTTTATGGCTCCCATCATCAGTCAACTGACCCGCTGATGTGTCTGAACCTGGACCCATCTGGGTCAGAGGAGGGCTATTCTTAAAGGGAGGTTTCACGTTCTAAAGAAGGTCTTTATTTTGGCTATTGATATTTGCGTGGCATTTCTTCCCACTATAAAAAGCTGTTAACTCACAACAGCACATCCCAGTTGCTTTCTGGCTCTAAATATTGCCAAGAGGTATTTGTGTGATCATGCGTTGCCACGTCTGCTTATTGTAAGCAGACTTTTGTGTAGTTTTTCGGTGACATGGATGGTAAATATTGGTATTGCAGTTTAATGTGATTTATGTGATTATTGATTTGTTCGAACACTCCAAGGAACAGCATTGCCTGTCCCTACCTATGTCTCTACCTTTTTGTCTACCTATGTCCCTACGTTTAGGGTACCAACAGGGAACGCTATTTGAACACTCACTTCAGAATGAGGTCTGATTTGCCTGCCTCGACACCCAGACTTTCATTTTCATCGGTGTTGTCCGGAAACGGAAAGCCTGGACTAACTGGTTAGCCACGGTGGCCTACAAGTGGGAGTCAACCTTTCGGGGCGTGACTCCAAATGGTGTGACGTAGCACAGTAGTGGAGGGGCGGGGGAGGGGCCTGGGATGATGACACATTGGCGAGATCAGATCAGCTCATCTGCCGTCCTTGCTGAAACGACAGCCCACCCCCCAAGGGAAAAATCAGGTTAGGTCAGGCTGCTCCCAAATGAATATACATTTGTCTTTGTTTGAACCTCCTTCTGAAAGTATTTCTGGCCAGGGACTGAAAATAAAATAAAACTTGAAAAAAATTGAGAAATTCTATCTATATATACATGGATAATATATATTATTTTAAATAGAAGATCTACAATCTGACAATGGGTCTATTTTAAAAAATCTGCATATTATGAGTTTATAATGGCTCATCATGCGTCCTACATGTCTCTCTTTCGGGGCTGGTGTTCGTGGACCTGATCGCTTGGTTCTCTCGCAGGATCTGGTAAGCACTGTTTGTTTCCCTGTCACAGGGTCATTTCTGCAGCGTGCCAGGGAGAGAGAGAAGCATTTCCACTGGAGTCGACAGACAGGACGGGACCCAGGCGGGATTATATATGAGAAAATGTGATATTTCAGAAAGCTTTTCGAACCCACAGAGGCTGCCACATAGTAGCCACATGGCACGACACAATCGCATCCAAAAGAGCTATTTAAAAAATACCTCAGCCGTGACAACGAAAAGTCAACAGAAAGGCACATAAATCCATGTGGAATTGCAATGGTTTAACCACTTAGAAACCCCATATGGTTGAGCGGAGTCACTCAGGGATCTATACTGGAGTTTTTTCTCTGTTAAATAGCTGCTATTCTCAGTGAAGGCTTTCTCCACAATATGGATGCGGGGGTTGAAGTGGATAGGAAGAAAAGAAACATCATTGTGTAAAAATGAAACGGTAAAAGTGTAAAATGATAATGCTTACATGATGTGGACAGCATGGGGCTTATATAACACTAACCCTGGACATGTTTATGTGATTTTTATGTGGGTGAGTCCTTGGGTGCCTTCAGGTTGGTGTTTCCCTGCCCACATCCCCAACAAAATCCCTGTATAAACCCACAATGGGCAGTTGATGCAATTATCACTGGAGCATTCTCACATGCCCCAGGAATGGGGTGGGGGGGACTAAAGGAGAAGTTCTATAATACAAAAAAAAATCCCCCTTCACAGATTGATTGACATGATATTTTTTTTTTGTCCTTTCTTTTGGGAAATTACCTCAAATTGCCATGTATTGTGCAAGGGATAAATAATCCATGTGCGACCCGGCGGTAGTTGTTGAGAAATAATGACCGACAGGATGTTTACACAGTGAGACCAAGTCGAGGTGTTTAAACATCCCCGAAGGCCAGTATTCAGGCCCAGTACACAGCCCTGGGGAACGCCGGTCGGCAAAGCGTACAACCGGGTTTACAGTAAAGTGGTTAAGCTGATGTAAGATTGCAGTCTGTCACTCTGTGGTGCGCGCCTTACGGCTAGCTCTACGGCCGCGTTCAGGGAACCAGGGACTCCAGTTCCCCCCGCTGTGGGTTTGAGGCTTTCGACCACTGAGGTCACAAAGTCTCTGTAAATGGCTTTGTTATCTCACTGTGACACAGGGGACGGATTCTCAGAACGGATGAAAAACCATTCAGTTTTCGCCGGGTTTCAAAAGCACAACCACAAGAACCATTTCCACCCCCACAGGACGCCAGAATAGTTCATTCTAGGAAATGGCCGGTTCTCCCCATGCACCTCCCTAGCTAGGTCCCGTCCGTGTTCGAGTTGTGTGTACCGTATGTGCATTGGCGGTGTAGAGCAAATAAGTGCACGTTTGAGGATTTTTGCCAGGTTGCTTGGAAGAACGCGCATGGACTACATTTGCACACACCCACTAGTACTGACAACCGTTAAGCCGAACATAATGGACACGATTGGCTGCCTCTAGGGAGTCTTAAGCCAATGGGAGACCTACCCATAGAACTCATAGTCTGAACGGCATTAGCCTCGGTCTCCAGGCTTTCATCTGCGCTGCGAAATGAAAGCCTGGGCACGACCTACCCCAGAGAGCCCATCAATAGGCGGCACTTCCGGCTTGTAAACTTCCCCCGAAGTTGCCATTTTTTTCAGCCAATTGCGGTGCGGTGCAGTGCTCCCGAAAATCTATACCCCGTGGAAACATTTTATTTCTACCTTTACACTTGCAAAGCTGTTGTAAAGGTTTAAAAGATGGTATTGTGTGCACTTTGCACACTTCTATAGGTGCTTTGTTTGTTGAAATCTTTCTTTTTTTTCTGAAAATAGGACTGATCAAGTCAATACGCTAGTGAGGACTGAGCAGGGTTGTTTGGCTGGGAACTGTAAATGCAGAAACTTCCACAACTACCACTGACAGACTCTAAAGCGTAGGTCTGGGCCAGGATGGAACAGCATAAAAACCATGGAGCCCAGGAAAGCTGTCCAGTGATGACGGTAAAACAGACGTTCATGACCCCACTATTGAGGTCCAGGCTAGGCTAAGCTAACACTTCCGCTTGCTCATTACAATGAGTAGCAATTGTACTTCCGGCCTTTTCTGGGTGCTTCAAAACGCCACTGAGCAACTTCCATTGGGAATTACTAGCAGCAGGGGCGAGGGGGTATCCCTATCTGGTCCACTCTCTGTCCTTTTAATACTCTGAACTCCATAATGTGGAGCGACAACAGAAACTCATGTTATATCGGAAACAAACCAAAACAGACGCTCATAGAGTTTGTTACACAACTTTTTCTTGTATATGTGTTGTCAAAGGCAAATATGTAAGGAATTTACCATGAAAGGGAGTGGGTTGTTGGCTGATTCACCCACTGTTTCAGGGTTGTGCCTCGAGGCGAAGACAAGTGGCAAACACCAGTTTTTACATATTAATGAAAGAAAGCTTGCAAGGATCTTTAGTTGCAATCATTAATTGTTTTAGCTCTGCGGTCGATTTGCATACACTTCCGGGTATTTTCACGTTCCGAGGGTTATGGTCCTATTTACCACAGTTTTTAAGCCAATCACAATCCGGTACTTGAACATGTGACTCTGAAAAAGTGGTAAAATGTAGTTTTTACCCCACTAGTTATAGGAAAACGGTAGTACAAGAGTTGGATTAGTATTATGAGCAGACATGCATTAACCACTTCAGTTCTATTTATACTTAGGCTATTTGAAAATAGCTGTTCTACTACAGGCTCACAGAGGCGCCCACTGACCTAGTGGTCTCCAGATGCATGCCACATATAGGCTCTGGGCTTATAGTGTATTTACTCAAGTCAATGTTGAACAACATCAGACTTTTATGCAACATATACAACATGTGAGCTCTGTGTAGAGTATAATAATAATAATAATACATTTATTTTATAAGGCGCCTTTCAAGGCACTTAAGGTCGCCGTACAGAAAGAATTAAAAACAGTCTGTGTTGGATCGGGCCTTCAAGTGGATCAGGTGGGGAAAAAGCGATAGTTGTGTGTTTGTAGATTGGCTATTTTCACCCAACTTAACCCAAGTGGCTCTAGGGAGAGTAAGTGATTTCACTTATTTCAAATATTGTTTTTTATTTTCTTCTTCTTTTGGCTAATCCTGTCTACTATATATTAATGGTGTATAGTAAAATGTTGAAAATGGGTGGAAATACCCTTTTAAGTAAATGTACTTAATTACTTTCCACCACAGTGGTACAGGACGATGCCCTCAGAGCAGAACCACGTGTCTAGAATAAACACTGGCCCAGGATCCTAGAGAGGAACTATGTGTAACAGTCAGCGTTACAGACATAAACTCTGTTTAGTTTGTCCTCTGGCATGCTGAGATATGGCTAGTCTCTTTCCCTTAGTAGAGTAGGGGGTTTTCTAGCTGATTCTGAGACTATAAGAGCACCCTCTATGGACCACCACTATTGTGGTGGGTGGGTTCCATCACAGACCCACCTGACACAATAGTCAAGGGGTTCATGCACCTTGCCATGGGTTAAGATTAGATTATTTTTCCTTCCTTTTTACCCACTAATCACGTTATTACACAGAATTACAGGTTGCCTTCATGAGCTGGAGAAAAACAAAATCTAGTTTTCAAAGCATGTTATTACCAGTACAGAGTGTAGGGTTATCATTTTGCACAACATTTTTGTTGGATACAGCCACTGAAAATTTCAACCCTTTTATTTTCTTTTTTTCACTGGACCAAACAAGACACTCCAGGTCCTCTCTCAAAATATTATTATTCACATGCAAACAAGAGAAGCAGCATGAGGTGGGCCTAGCGATCCGGACACCAGGGGGGAAAAAGGAGGGAGTGGGCCAAATATAGAGCTCTCAGGGACTCCGGGTCAACAAAGTATACAGTGTTTGTGTGCTTAAAGACAAAGTTTATACAGTACTGTATATCACAAAATAGGTATGTCCCGATCCACTTTTTCAATTCCAATCCGATCTCCATACCACAATTTCGGTGGTATCGAGATCTGATATTCTGGTGGAGTGTTGGCTAATAATGTGAAGGAATGCAGAAGTGGTCTCCCGAATCCAGACACAAATCATAGTGCACTGTATATAAACTAGGGGTGTAACGATATATTTGCGATAAGATACGTATCACGACACATGATGGACAACACGATACATGAACAGTATTGGTTCATTAAGGCTATATAATACGATTTGATGATTCGAAATCATTACAGTAACTATTTGGTAAATGTTTCAAATACCGGTATGTGTGAAACATGTGGATACTGCTGTTTTTTTTAGGGAGAAAATGTAAGTAAAAGCAGTGATCTGGCATATAAATGGACATTGTAAATGGACACATGATGTGTTTCTTCTTAAAATTGGTAAATACACTGCCCAAATGCTTAATATTGGTAACGATTCGATACCAATTGTTTCCAGTGCAAATCGATATGATACAAAGAGTAAAATGATACTACATTTTCTGTTCACATAACAATATACTTAGATTTTTTTTTTATCAATATTACTATATCGTTCCACCATATAAACCCAAGGCTGCAGTTGCTGCTCTGTTCGCAGCAGAACCTACTGATGTCTAGTCACGCAGCTGGTGGCAAAGGATACAATCAGGATGGAGGCTACTTTTCCCCATCACAATATGTCAACGATGAACTCGCTCTGCACTAGTGCAGATTATTTGTACATGCATGCAGAAGTCAAATCCATCAAGGAGTGTACGGCAATCGTTATTAGCGTGGCCCGAACATAACCCCATTAAAGTAAAGATAGATACACACACAGCTGCAGGATTCACAATTATTCCAGAACTCATAATGGTCAGCGGGGAGAACATGATGTCAATAGGAAAATATTCATTTGTTCTCTTGACGTCCATCATGGATTTATCGTACAGTACGACATATCTGCGTCTTGGCGTGACCGTGTTGGTATCTGAAAAGTGAGGAGAGTAACTAAGTACCTTTACTTAAGCACTGTAATTCAGTACTTTTTGACTTTTTTTTTTTTTTTTTTTACTTTTTAATGTGCATGCAGACGTGCCTTCTTGTAATTTTTACATTTAGTTTGGTGTGCTTTGTGCACAAACATGTATCCTAAAACACTAGACGTCGAGGGAAATGTCCGCTCTCTGTTACAGGAAATATAAAGTAAGAAAAAATGGCAAAATATGACTTCAAAGATTTAGTGAGGAGCGCACACATGTGTATCTGTTGATGTAGGATTAAACTAATCCCATCTAAGTCCTGTTTAATAAGGTTATTGTTTCCCCCAATGAAACTCTGTGACCTGTAATTTCTGCTTTGTTTTGATAAGCTGGGAGGCCGGGGTCTCGTATTACGTTGCTTTATAAGCAGTTGATTTCCTGTTATGACAATTAATACGCTTGTTTGCGTCTCCTCAAAACAAAATGGCTCCTTTGGCGTTTTGCGCATGGAAATCTAGGACAACGCAATAATGAACATGCGGGACGTTTCGGGGAAACTCCCAACAGATAAAGCGTACCGCCACTCGATTATTATCCCAGTTCTTCAAGCTAATCACTTCTACAGTAGCCAATAAAACGCATGCCGCCTTTCATGCAGCATGCACACACATTCGCATCGTTTTTTTTTTTCGTGCATGTGTGTGTTTGTGAGACTTTCTCCTCAGTAACAGGCCTGTGCTGTCGTTCTTCTTGTCCAAGACAGCTGCAGAGCTCTGGGTCTCTTTGCCAGACAGATCCCAGGTTGCCAAAACCTTATTCCCAGATTCCTAGATTTCCACTAACCAGCTTCCCTAATCGGCCGCGGATCTTCATGTCATGTCGTTGGACGACTGATTTATGCCCCTGAGAGATGTACGGAGCGGTTCGGGGTGTTTTGGATTCACACTTGTAAACACTCCCTCTCAATTTTTTAAAACGCTAATATTTCTGACAGAACCTCTCTCCCTCTTCATTCCTCATTTACTGTGGAACACCGTGGACTATAGTGGAGACCAGATGCAGACATTTATACTTACTTAAGTACTGTACTTAAGTACAATTTTAAGGGATTTATACTTTACTGAAGTATTTCCTACTATCTCTACTCCACTTCAAATCTATCCTGGTTCCAGCCCTGAATCGCTAGCCACACCCAGTAAAAATGACAGTGTTCTGTGCCGTGCAGGTCTGGCAACCTCAAATCTACGGCCAATAAGCGATGCTTCAACTCGATGACGTAAAACAACAAACATGGCTTCCCCCCCACTATGTGTTTACTTGCGTCCGTATCAATCTGACTAGTGAATCGCCCTATGACAAATAGTTTCTAAACAGAAACGATTTAACACCATCATCCTCCGACTTATTTTACCTTGTTTGTTTACATGCTAGGAAGGCTCATTGACCGTTTCTGTTTGGTTAGCAACCGGGTTAGCTACATCGACGTCAACTGCTTTGGTATTGTTATGGTTGGTTGCGGTGAAGTAATCGCCGAAAACTACCGCTTAGGCAACACCCGTCCCAGATGCGGCTGCCGGGGAAAGGGCTTTTAGTCTGAAAAATGAAGTGAAAAGAAATGAGTGTCAGGCAACTTTAACTCCTTCGCTATATTGTAGATTTACTCTACAATTATTTGAAAACATTTGTTACTATAGTAACTTTGTAGATTTGAAAACAATACATTAAACACTTATACACAGGGCCGGTTCTAGGTATAAGCAATATTGGCAGTTTCTTAGAGCCACAACCACTACGAGGGCCACATTACAGGGAGAATAGTATTTTTAATGTATACCCTATCCCATGCATGTGGCCCCTACTTTTACTTAATGCCTGCAGGTTAATATCGGATATTATTGTTATATTATTGATTTCAGCTGTATCCACAGCTACAGGGGCTCTACAGGGGCCCTGGGGGCCACATGTGGTGGGGTTTAGCGGTGACATTATCAGAGCCCATAGGGTCTTTATTTTGAGTGCCATTTTCATCACAAAATGTATTCACTTTTTTTGGCGTTGCAGTGCATGAGGGGCCACTAAATACCTAGAACCGGCACTGCTCTTATACCCTAAATTAATTACATTTAGGACATTTACCCTATGTACTGGAAATACCCAATCTAAAAGCTCATAATCACAATGTATTGCGATGCGATGTGCCTGTGAATGCACAAGTTTTTATGCCAGTAATACTTGTACTGTCACCCAAGTACATTTTGAATTTCGCACTTTTACTAAGGGAGTATTTCCACACGATGTACTTTAGTAAAACAATATTGTGAGTACTCATTCCAGCCCCCCTGCCCAGACCGTAGCCTTGGTCCCAGTAGCCTCAATGAGCTGTGCAGCTGTGGACCAGCGTTGGATTACCAACACCATGTGAATGACAACAGCAGGTTGGGGAGCAGGAGCAGTGGTTGAGAGAGAAGCAGGTACATGTACTTCTTTACTGTAGAGTATTTCCATTTGCTTCTACTCCAACGCAACTATCAGAAAGCATTATATTAATGACCAGTGGTTAATTTGTATAGATTATGTTCGTTCCGTGAAAACTCGGAATGGGTTATTCATGCCAACGTTATTGCACTTTACTCAAGTCAATTGTGAACTTTGGACCTATGCTTTAGACAGATGTTGTTAATCCAGAGCGATTTACATTAAGCACGAGCAAAAAACATGGCTATAGGCCTACATCACATAAAAAAGATTGTCATGAATCATAGATAATCTAAGAATTTTAACAGTGTAATACAATAGCTATAAACCTCTACTTGTTATTACAGGGTAATTCTACATTGCAGAGGTTGATGGACTGAAACACTACTGTTGGTCTGTATGTGTCTCTGTTTTTGCACATTGCACAAACAAGCTTGCAGGAGGTACTTGATGTTTATTTAACACATTTGGTTTTCATTTGTTATACACTGACAGTTACAAGTATAGGAATACCTAGGGATTTTACTGTTTGTGTGTGTGTGTGTGTGTGTGTGGGGGGGGGGGGGGGGGGGGGGGGGGTCTACTGTACTGCACCACCTGTGTGTATGCATGTGTACGTACATGTGTATGTGTGCTTGCACGCAATGTGCAGTGTTAAATTCATGTCCACATTTATGCCTAGAGGCTATATCTGACCTGTGGCCTTACATGGCTTCTCATAGAAGAGCCTCGTGGTACCTCTAGTTCCTGCAGGGCCGCTACCCTCTAAACCTCTAAAGCACCCCAAGCAGGACCCCTGACCACACGTAAACAATGGAACTATTTATAGCAACTGTCTAAACAACATTAGACCTAAACAACATTCTGTACATTTGGACCTATAGGATACCTGTTAACCAATGAACCTGAAGATAACATGCTGTTAACACTTATCACTCTTCCCAAGGATCTACGGCAATCAATCGTAGTTGCACCCACCGCCATTACTCGGATCTTCAGCAAAGTTACCAAAATAGTCCAATTGTTTGATACGGCCCTAATGCTAACGGCTGTTAGCATTGCTAGCCTCGTCTTGCTAGCTGCTGTTGACAGTTACACAGCAGGCTGCCATCTTACTCAGGGGTAAACAGCAGATGAATCAGACGTGCAGCTGTGGCTGATCTAAAACGCCCCCTCTCAGGACGTAAACTTGGCTATTTGAAATATGAGTTTCAATACTATTATTATAAAATACTAGCAGAAAAAGTGTTCAGTGGCCAAGATATACCTTATGTCTTCATAGCAAACATATGGGAGCTTGCGTAAACTCTCTGAGTGAGGGGTACAGAGGGAAGCGCTAGATGAAGTCCGAAGAGTCTTTAGATTACGTCAGAAAACAGGGAGTGAGTCTGCAGCTCTGACTGCAATGCAACGGTCAGGGAGTTTGTCTCTTGTTCAGTGGCGTTTCTAAGCAATTTGGAGCCCTAGGCAAGATTTTCCCTGGAGCCCCCTTACCAAATGAACCCTTACAGGTCCATTCCTGTAAAATGGCGCCCCCCAAGGGATAAAATTATGAACTATTTTTAAACTAGATAACATATTATATGTGTTTTAAATGTTCAATTCTAGTTATAGAGGATAAGTATAATGTATGTATCCATATTAGGCTTATTAGCCTGGGATCCTTTTAAAGCATGTCTGGTGGTCGCCCCACTCCCCTCATGGCGCCCTAGGCAACTGCCTAGTCTGCCTAATGGCAAAAGCGCCCCTGCTGCAATGCAACGGTCGGGGAGTTTGTCTCTTGTTGTTGTGACTGCAGAAGGCTTGATGATAAGCCTTATCTGTTTACAATACAGATCTCGTCTCCCGCGGTGTCTGTCACTGTCACCGCAGCCCCCTCCCCTAGTCTCTGGCTCTGGTATCCTCGCTCACTGTGTGTTAAAGGCCAATACACGCTCCTTCCGAAGTTCTCGGAAAGGGAGGCGACGGTACAACCACAAATTGACGTCATTTAAAAACTTCTCAGAACCTTTTTTTTTCCTCAGACGTCTTAACTCTTAATTCAAACTGGTCCGGAAAGACTGTCCAAACTTCTAAAGCAGCCTGGCTTGACCTTAAGAGGACTGTTTCTTTTTCTTTCTTTTTTTTATTAAAGAGTATGACCTTTTGTTTATAATACAGTCATTTGACAGGAAACTAGAGAGAAAGAGACAGAGAGAGAGATGAGGAGTGGCACGTAACAAAGGCCGTCGGAATCAGGAATTGAACCCGCGACGTGCTGTCACTGAGCATGTACTGTACCATAGGTGCCCGGATCACTAGTGATGTGCGCTTAATATTGGTCCTGTCACTCCGAGTGCACCAAATCGTTGGCCCTGTGGTTCCTTTTGTGCACACCCAGAGTTCAGTTAACGCAGGGACTTTCCCTCGCAGTTGAACCCATTCGTTTTTCCCCCTCACCTATTATTGAACCAGTTCCACTTGAGTGTTTCCACTGAAACTGAATTGGTTCAGAACCCTTAAAGTAGATCCATAATAGACACTGCATGGAGCCAAAGTTATTTTGGTGGAAAAGGGGCCTTTCAGTATACAGTAGTAGGTCAGGGGTCCTTAACTGTGCATTTATAGCTTCCTCCAAGGCGCTTTGCATATACTGTAGTGGATTAGATTTCCCCATTCACACACCGATGGCGGAGGAGGCCATGCAAGGTACCAAGCAGCACATCAGGAGCAATTTGGGGTTCAGTATCATGCCCAAGGACACTTCAGCATGTACAACCTATATTAAGCGACCTGCTCTACCTCCCAAGCCACAGTCGCCTAGCCTTGCATCCGTGGCCTAATAATGCATATCAAACCAGGGGTGGAATGAACCAGAACCCAGGCAGACACTGGGACCCTCAGAGCCTTCACAGTGACTGGAAGGAAGATCAGAGGTCAGCCAGTAAAAACATTCCCATGGTGTTCCTCCACCCGGCCGGCCCCCAACCCTCCCCCTCCCTTAACCCTCTGCTTTAGTGGGGGGAACGTAACTACGTTGGAAGTACATTTGCTTAAAGAGGAACCCATTTTCAACATTTTACTACGCCATTAATATTCTTAGAGAGTGGACATGATAAAAAATTCTCCCCATTCTGTGTTACCTAGAAATAGAGGTCTGAAAGAAAAAACATTACACATCATCAAGCATCAAGTTGTGTTTCACCATGTTAATGTTGTGTACAAATGGAACGGGTTCATTTGGTTCCATTTATATGCTCTCAGAAAAAAATGTTGTAAATGGGTGGAATTCCCCTTTAAGTGCTCTGCTTAAGTATGTTGAAGTGTTTCGCACTTTACTCAAGTATATTTCCGATGCTCAAATGCTCTTAATCTTTGCTCCACTAGGCCTACATCTCAAATGCAAATATTGCACTTTTACTTCACGACATTCATTTGAAAAGTTGTTTACTATAGTTACTTTGTAGATTTTGATTATTATTATTATTATTACAAAACATACATTAACCACCATTCAGCATATCTGCCATTTTAAAATAGACAATCAAACAAAGCTCACAACGTGTTGAGATGCAACACATACCGGTATTTGTGCTTGTAGATCTGCTGTTTTCAAAACATCTGTAGAAAAGAACTTGAACAGAGCATGAACATAGTCTTTGCTGTCTTTGCTCTTTGTCTAAGACCGGGATCAAGGAAGCGGCTTATTTTGTAGCATAACAACAAATGATGATGATGATGATGATTTTTCACGGATCAAACACTGCAAATGCTTCAGCGTTTGCTCCAAAGGGTAATTCATCAAACTTCTGGTATAGGATGTAAGATCTGATAGATGAAGCATTTTGAGGAAAGGAAATACCTTTGTAATTCCACTCAAGTATACATTTTGAATTCTGGGCCTTTACTTGTAACAAAACAAAATGCAAAACATATTGATTCTTTTACTTTAAGCACAACAATTGGGATTAGTCCCCCCCACCCTCGGCCCAGCCAGAGAATTCTCTCAACACCACCCAAGACTTTGTGAAATGAAATGCTGAGGGTTTTTTTTCTCTTTGTGGGTGGGTGTTGTTGCAATAAGTAAGACGCACCCAAGGAGGAAGAAGCATGCTGTATGGTTCCTATATGGAAATGTGTTTTCAATTTCCATGCTGGAGTTATGATGCGATGCTGCTGGGCTGCAGGACAGGACACCGAACCCAAGATGAGGCCCCTGAAATTATTATGTAATAATGTGCTATTGTCTTCTTACTAAGATGACTTTGTGAGAGCACATATGTAGTTATGCACGCACGCACGCATGGGCACACACACACACACACACACACACACACACACACACACACACACACACACACACACACACACACACACACACACACACACACACACACACACACACACACACACACACACACACACACAATACATGTGTGTGCTGCTCACAGGCAGTCAGGCACATGGGTGCAAGGACTGCACACGCACATGCATGTATGCACATGTGAGACCAAGCATGCATGCACAAACGCAGGCACGCACGCAAAGATGTGTGCATGTGCATGCATGCATCAACCCACAAGTGCATGGGCACACTCGCACTATAGTTCCCTTGTGACTTCACACATCAACCACAAGTGTGTTAAATAATGACGTTTAACGATACGGCTAATGCATTCCCGAGGGGCGGGGGTGGGGGGGGTGGTTAAAGAAGAACTAGAAAAGCCATTAGAAACACAAACACGTTGTCGTCTCAAAACTAGAAGGTCCCTGCATGGGTTCAATTCCCAGCCGGGGACACTGTGGTTATACTAGCTGGGGCAATGTTCTCTGTGTCATCAGTGCCCATACTCTGGGAGGGGTTGGCGAAAGAGTCTTTCTGTGTAGAGTTCCCTATAGGGCAGCGGTTTTCAACCAGTGGTCCGGGGAACACCAGTGGTCCTTGACAGGGTTCCAGGTGGAACCCTGTCCAGGTGGAACCCTGTCAAGGACAAGGATGGAAAGTTAGCAAACTCTTTGAGAGTGTAAAAATGAAACCAAATGGACCCTTGCAGTTCCATTTAAAGCGGTTGACAGGTTTTTACCGGTGGCGACTAATAACAGCCGTGACTAATTTATAATGACCGTTGGCCACCCGTCGCGACCGCTGGCCACCCGCTGCGACGTAGGCCTATGCTGTGCTCAAATTGATTTCACCGTCTCTCCTTTTAACAAAATGTTAGAATGGGAAGATATTTGCAGTAAGGGGTGCCTTCCCTCTCCACAAGCATGAGTAACCTGACACAGGCACATTATACCAGGATAAGCCTCTGACACTCTGATACAGTATGTATTAACGGAAATCCACTTTGTTTCGAATTATCGTTATTTTCACCCTCCTGTCCGATGGAGGGCCATGGAGATAAGAGGTTTCTGCCTGGACAGTCAGCCACTGTACTTTCCTTGCTGTCCTAGCAGTGCACGGCACGGCGTTCACAGCCAGCTAGCGCCCTATACTGCAGGCTGGGAACAATGCAGGCCTGCCTTTCCTGTGGCCTTTCTGTCTCCCTACAACCTTAAACAGAGCAACAAGCCAACAATGGCCCTCCTTAATTAGCCAAGACTCCCATTCCCACCAGCAGGGTTATTCCCCCAATGGTGGCCATTCACGGCAGGGCCCAGCCTCTCCCTAAAGGTGTCCATTCAGTGGCGGACACAAAGCCGGCCAGTGTCCCGTTCCGTGATCTCTTGACACCCGGCCACCGGGTTCCTCCGTGCCTGTCTGTCTGTCTGTCTGTCTGTCTGTCTGTCTGTCTGTCTGTCTGTCTGTCTGTCTGTCTGTCTGTCTGTCTGTCTGTCTGTCTGTCTGTTTGCACGGGTAGCACGTAGCACCCGCCAGGGCAGACACTGCATGTGTAGACAGACGTTCAGATTGTCTGTCTGCAACCGTTGTCCGTCTGTCATCAGTCCATCAGTGTTGTGTCAAAAGTGGGGTCCGGGGGACCACCATGCAGGCCAGGGATACTTGAGGACTCGGAGGTGCTATGGGGTATACCCAAGCAACAAAAAGAGTTAAAATGGTGCCATGCCATTAGTCAGAAGGTTCCTTGTTCCGAAATAACTAAACCTAACGCTATGGAGTCTCGTGTGAGTACATGAACCATGCATGTGACTAGGCTGTTTTCTAGTCCCCTCAATATCGCAATATCTCTTCTACTAGACGGCTCTGTGTCAGTCCATCAGTCCGTCGAGCATCAGAGAGACATCCCTACCATGTGCATCGTGGTCCAGATGAATGTTGGTGAGAACCATGTCGCTATGAGGGGTCTGCCGTCAGGTCTGCCTCACAGAGAGAGAGACCTGCCAGTCAGACGAGATGCCAGTCACTAATTATTATTATTCAAATCAAGAGAAAAGAGAAATAAAGCCATGAGAGAGAAAGTGAAACTCAGCACTCTTCTTCTTGTTCTACCGGTATAACTCCATTTTATAACTTTCTACCGGCATTTTACTGCAATATTTACAGCGAACAAGTGGCAGGTTTATGTCTGCACATTATGTTAGCCTGAAACCATGCAGACAAATCTGCCACAGGGAAGAACAAAAATCCCCTGCTGAGATAGCTCTGCCACTCCTCCGTTTGAATTACATGCAATCGCCCCCCCCTAGGTTGTGGGTCACCAATCAGAGCCCACCGTTCAAAAAGCGATTTTTTTTTTGCTCTCTAGTCAGAAGGTGTTTGTAAACGCTGTCCTCGTAAACAATTCGCCACACTGAAGTTCCAGACTAATATCTACGCAGTGATATCAGTCTGGCCATGCCAGTACTCAGTTATGACTACTCGTGCTATGGTTCTCAAACTATGGGTTGGGGCGCAGGGGGTCCACACACGATTATTTTTGGGGGGAGTGGGGACCATTACTGTATCAGAATTAATTAACAAACTATAGGCTATAAATTTGTCACCAAATTGACAAATAATATACACCTAGTGCCACCGCACACTTAGCCTGCCCTGCTCAAATCAGAACATATTCTTTATACATTTATTCTCACTCACTGAACACTGGATCTAAAAAAATGTCTAATAAGTAAAGTTTTCAGAGGTCTAATTTTAGATTAGACGTTGATTAGTGGTTGTTTAAACGTCTAGGCGTATAATCATATCATATGTACTATGATTAGACCTCTAAAAAAACTTTCATTTTGAGACATTTTTCAGACATTTTTAGATCTAGTGCTCAGTGGGTTAAATTCTGGATTACTTTTTTCCCAACACTCTGTGACCTCAGTTTACCTGTCTAATGTCTCTATTGTAACTGTCGGGGGACAGGAGACCCTCTGCCCCAGAGAGAGAGAGGGACGGGGTCGAAGTGTCATGGTTACCAAAACAGGAAATCTACCCGACTTGACTGTTGTCAGCAGAAAAAAAAAAGAAAAGAAAAAGCAAATAGACACAGAGGAAGAACCAGATTCCTGTACGGAACACAAACCAGCTGACAGGAAACCGCGTTTTTATCAATCTCTCCACTTTGATTTCCTTTTTCTGGGGTGGAAGTGTTTTCAATGTGTTTGCTCTCTCACATGCACGGCTCCTAGATAAAATAAAATAAAATAAAATACAGTCTCTGTACCCATCATCGCAGTCACGCCTCGCCCTAACGCCACTGGTTCCAGAACTGTTTAACTTTGAGAATCAAAAGATAAATTGTAGGACGCGAACGAGTGAAAATAGCTGACCTTTCCCCCCGGCCAGCTGGAGTAGATCAGCTATAGAATATGCCATCATAAAAATGGCATCATAAAAATATTTTCTGCGTCCCACAACGGGTCGAGCCGGCTTAGTGTATGCAATCCATTGGTGTGCAAAGCAAAATCGTCAGTCGTAGTTTAGTCGCTTTTAGGACAGAACCTCCATATTTAAACTTTTAATGTTGTTTTTCTTTGTGATGAACCATCCTATAGTTGAATCGTAGAGTCACACAGCAAGCAGTAGACCTGTCACCTTTACTATCTGTTGAATCTGAATCCGGAACAGTAACAGTTTTGGACATATGAGTTTTCCCACTACCGACAGACACAATTTAATTCTGACTGAAACGGACCCACAGGATGTAAGCTATGCCCCCCCCCCCCCCCCCCCCCACCCCCCACTCGTCAGAGAGACACTCGCCCAGCAGGGCTGCTCCACAATGGCAGCTATATGTAGAAATATATTGGCCGCAGGGCACAGTCAGTCAGAGATCGTGGGATTAAAATGTGTTGCATTCCACGATGGCAAATGATGAAGTGTTGCAGGGGTGTTGAGAGATTGTTTATCAGTCAGGGAGAGAGAGGGGGGGTGCACACGTAGATAGGGAGGAGTTTGTATATATGCGTTCCTAGAGCAAAAGCACAATTTTTCATCGGCTGTATCGTGTTCATTTTAAGGTGGTATAGGTTTTGTGCCAAATATATTTGATTTTGATTTACACAAATCATCTCTTTCTAGTACAGGGCTATGTCTTTACTATTCTCTTTTCTTGTCTTTGTCTCAGACGTGTTTTGGCAAAGTGTAAACGCATGTTTCCGCTGCAAAAAAAAAAAGCCTGTTTGAATGGGAGAGAGCTAGAGAGAGAGAGGGAGAGAGAGAGAGAGAGAGAGAGAGAGAGAGAGAGAGAGAGAGAGAGAGAGAGAGCTAGAGAGAGAGAGGGAGAGGGAGAGCGAGAGAGAGAGAAAGAAAGAGAGAGGGTGAAACACAAACCAGCTGCTAGTAGGTACAGGGGAATGTAAACAGTTGATTGTGGGTGCATTATATTTAGATAGCTTTGCAGTGACTGAATGCACAGCTAGAGGCAAGTTAAAATCAGATGAGTCCGGCTGTATAATCATAGCTGCAACATCACCAGCTCTGGAAAGTACCTATACGTTGAAATGGTCAATTCTGTGTCTATGCCATGCAGAAATACTACTAAATATTACAAACAAAGTAAGGGTCCATATGGTTCTAAAATGATTCTACAATTGTCTTCTATTTATGGGTACACAATTGTCACCAGCAAGCCAGTAAGAGTGCCACATTTTCGCCATTTAAAAAAATAAATAGCAGATCTACAAGCTTGTACATCTGCTTTTTTCAAAAGCTAAAGTATAACATACAGAAGAGTGGCCATGAATGGGTTAATACAAAATGTATTGCCATCCAAACATGCTTAAAACACTGAAAAGTACAAAGTAGCCATTGTGCATAATGCCCGTTTCAAATGTATAAAACATCTAAAAAAAAAAAAAACGAATAAAAGATCTACAAGCCCACAATGTATCACAATGCACTGTGTGGTGTGTGTACTGTGCATCAACTACTTTCCAAATGCTTAAATGAATATAGGGCGGAAGTGTTTCACGTATGTTTTGTAATAATACAGTAATCAAAATGCACTAAAGTAACTATAGTAACTAAAGTTATTTAGTTATAGCTATTTAGTTGTAGTAAATTTGCCCTTGAGATGGGGCCACGCAGGAGAAACTGTTTAGACACTATAAAGTACTAAATGTACTGTACTATGTTACTCTCCACCAGTGCACAGTACAGACACACAGCACACTGTAGTGTTCCAGGAACATTAGTCTCTAGGGACGGCCATAACATCTCCCGCTACGTTAAATCCACATAATGCTCACATGTTGTCTAACCATGGTGGAGAAACCCACAGACCTGCTTTGCATGACTGACTTAAAGTTTGTGTGTTTTCTTTTCTCTCAAAACAAGGGTTTAGAAACATTTTTTGGTCATGTTGAAAGCGGTTCTCACTCTGACTGAGCATGCGGTCATGGTTGGAATGCAGGGCAGGCAGGGGGACATTACAATAGGGCCCTGAGATATTCATAACAGAATAGAAACACGTTTCTTTGAGATGTGTTAAAAGACGATGTATATAATCACACCCCATGTGAAGTGAGGGGCGCTCATATCATCGTAGATCGACTTCTTTTCTGACCCTCGAGAGGTTAAAGCCTCCTACACAACATGTCAATGTTTGTGTTACGCAATGTTTGTGTTTACACTATGACGTAAAATTGTCCATTCATTGTCCTCACTTTTTGTAAACATTTTTGGCTCATTCAGCCAGAATCAAAAACACAAGGGGTGAGTCAGTGTAGTTCGGAAAGTCTGAGAGCGTAAAAATAGGCTTATATCGTCATTACTTGAGTGAGCAGAACGAGAGCAAGTTAAGAAATCGGTTTGTGGCCGTTGAACATCACTCGTCGGACATCGTCCTTTATAACTAAAGTCATAAATATTACCTCCTGAAGGAGATTCCGCAGAAACATGAATGCTAAAAATAAGTGTTTTTGTTTGTTTTTGGATCGCTCGCTCTGCTCATGCCAATGTAGGCCATGGCCTGTTGTGCGCAATATGCACTTTACGCAGGTTGGCGTGATTACTGACGTACGTGCATGGTCGGCGGTCGGCCGTCCCTCGGGACACTCCGATTGGCCGGTTTAGGTGATGATGTAATGGTGACGTAAGTAAAACATTTTTATAGTATTGACTTTGACATGACTATTCTCTCTCTAGCCTAGCTCTCTAGTCATGACTATTAGCGAGCTCACTCACGCACGAGGACGCCATGGCCTACTTTTGCGCAATGCACAAGTTTTTGCCGAGTACTGATCAGCACCGAGTGCTGATCTACGGTAGTTTTAAAAAGTGTGGGAGCTTGGCAAAGCACATCTACAGTTACTTCTTCAGTAACCTGGAAGTGCTGACATCCATTGATAGTCAATGGGAATTTAATGTTTGTGTAGGACAAAGTTTATCCTACACAAACTAAACGCTGGACATAGGAGGGGCTATTATAGCGCTCCTCAAAAATGCTACTGGTTATTTTTCTGCTGCTGCGGTTTTTCTCCTTAACATTCCTGCAATGCAAGCGAAAAAAAAAAAAAAAAAAAAAAAAAAAAACTATAAGTAATCAGTTTGAACTTGGGCCAGCTGGTTATTTGGGGGGAAATAATCAGAAGGGAAGAATGTGAAGAAGAATGCTCTGAGTCTTTATATTACTCAACCCTAGCCTCCCGGCGGGGCACGGCCCGCTGCCTGGAGGATACACAGTCAACCACACTGTGGAGCAACACTACACAGTGTGCGAAGATGTTTGAAATGTTAGAAGTACAAGGGGAAAAAAAACGTCTCTGCCATGCAGGATGGAAACCTCACATCTCTGAAAAAAAAAAAAAAAAACTGTTTACTTCTCATTCTCAGTAGTGTTGTAGTTCTCAAGACATTGTCCCGTCTCGAGACAATGTCGTCTCAAGGCAGATTTTTGTTTTTGTCTCGCCCTCAATTTGTATCAATTCTTGCTGTTCTCTCACTTCATTTGTCTTGTTGTCTTGTCTTGGTCTGGCTTTAGGTGGTCTTGACTACAACACTACTTTTCAGCATTCAAATTCAAAAGCGCAAAAGTATAGCAGAGCTAGATCCACAATAGCAGAGCTATTAGTAGTATATGATCAAGTATCTGGGCTGGAACCCCTTTTTGGTGCTTTAGGCATTATGTTAAAGTTTTGCAGATCTACGAGCTTGTAAATCTGAAAAATATCTGAAAAATCAGGAAAATGTGGTGCAAATCCTTTAATATATATTCTTTCAGAGGGGGTCAGAAAACATTTGTAGAATTTGGTGACAAGTGATGATTTGCTGCTTTCTTTTTGTATACTGTACAAAATTTTAAAACGATTTACTTTTTTATTATCAGAACAGTCCTTACAAACCCCAGGAAATTACATCTGGACGCAAAAGATCACAGGATCTACTGAATGTGAAGGAGGCAGCACACCACACTGCACGCTATACTGTATAATAGGCACAATATGGCAGTTTGTCACATTCAGTAGATCCTGTAATCTTTGGTGGCCAGATGGGGTTTATTAGGACTGTAGTAGATAATAAAAAAAAGAATCACTTTAACATCTTAAAACAAATCTGCATTTAGGAGCGCCCCGCCTCCCTGTGAAAAACACGTATAATTTCTAAAACAAAAGAAAGCAAGTTAAAACAAATGAACCCTCATCTTTTACTTTTTCTAGTAACAACCTAAACATGATCCTTGGTTGGTGGTTGTCCTCTATGGAGATAAGAGGTATCTGCCCGACGACATGCAATATGAAAGAATGAAAAGCAGGGCCCTAAACTATTCCAGGTCATATAACCGAGGTGACCTGAACAACCACAGTGTTTGGAGGGGATTATTATTGGAGCTGCATGCTTGCACACTCCAGGAAGTATAGGGTGCGCCCGCACTGGACTGGACCCGCCATCTAATTGTTTTCCAACTGTGAAGTGCACAGTCAGCAGAGATGAGCCATAATAACAGCCAAATATCGTTGAAACCTTATATCTCCATTTTCATTATAGTTATTTAGTTGTTGTTTTCTTTTTAATAATTGAATGTCTGGTTTAGCCTATGTAACTTCCAATAATAGGCAATGTGTTAAAGGAGAATTTATGGTTTGGAAAAAACAAACAAAACAATCGGTCATCCCCATTAACATGTAACTAGAGCACTATAAACGAGAGTATTGACAAGCTTTGATCTTGCGTCTCGCGCTTCGCGGCCTGCACTGGAGCTCTGCTGTCAATGCAAGTGGATGGATGAGGGTGGTTTGTTTGGAACTATCATAGGTGGTTTGTTTGGAACTAGCACGAGTCACGTGTGCTTTTCTGCCAATAGCTGCCGTCACATGTATCTTTGAGCCAATAGGCGTCTTTGTTCAGCCGTAGCATTGGGAGCCAACGGGAGTGCAGCAGTACTCTCTATTATAGAACTCTACATGTAACATGCAACGGGCCAATAGGACGTACAGCAAGGCCCGCTCTGCTCTATCCTGATTGGAGGAATCCCTCCTCTATCCTGATTGGATCAGGGCTTTGCCATCCAAAGCCCAAACTGAAACTAAGATTTTTTTTTAATCCCTGTGGTTTCCAGACCAGAGTGGACACTGGACAAACAATGGCTCTTCATGCAGGCTGTTGGGGCATACTGTATGCACACGTGCAGGACGACATCTTCGACAACCCCCCACTGTTCGCTAAGCAGGAGAGGTGTATTTTAGAAAGTTTATAGTCAAACTATAGTCAAAAGTCAAAAACGGTGCCGTTTCCAGGAAGAAAATTATATGGTCAGCACACTCACTATAATAAGGAGGATTATAAAAATGGGGAAAAATATACCTTTAACTTGTAAGATTAGTTCCATTATATAGATATAATTCCACTCTTACTTTCTTCAGCTTATGACTATTTTGATGCAGGCTATTTCAACGTTTTTGTTCTTGCTTACAGTAACTGGATTAAGGGCATCTGCCAAATGCCTATATTGTAATACATAAAGAGATTGTGACTACATTGGATTTATTGGCTAGACGCAGGTTGTGCCAATGAATCCAAACGAAACAATTAATGCACATACAAGGTTTCCCCGCCTGAGGCAGCCAACGATATAAACCTGATATATGCAGTCATATGCCATGTGTGTTTGACAAGGCAGTCTAGACCGGCCTCTATATCCTCCGATACAACAATAAACTGAGCAATTAAAACAAAGTGGCTGCACAGTTATCCCAGCGTGACCCTCCTCCGCCAACCAACCAACCAACCAACCAACCTATCTGGCACTGAGATCCTTATTGCGTTGTCAAATGCACACACATTGAAAACCAGTAAAAAAGAAAAAAGGGGGGGAAAGGGAATGTTAAATCGCCACTTTCTTTTGGGGGCTATACACACACACAACAGCTGCTTATGTTTCACTATACTAACGCGGGGGGGTTCAGCAGTAAATGACGGCATTAAGTCGTTAAGTTTATCACCACAAACAAAGAAAAGACAAACATTGTGTTAAGTAAAGTCATTATGCTGAGCTCAAAGCTCCATTTGCCTGTGGCGTAGTAATGAGCCTCTCTCTCTCTCTCTTTCTCTCTCTCACTTCCCCGGGGTCAGCGTGTTGACACAGTTATGGGACATTATGGCCTCCCTTTTGTCACAATGGATGGAGATGGCTGCTGAGTTTACCACCTGTTTTACCATGCGTCCCGGCCCGCGCATGACAACCTGCTATAGCAGAGAACTTTTTAACCGCGTGCCCCCCAACCCACACACCAGAACCTATAGCAGAGCTCTTTTCAGAATGCATACGTCCCAGACTGCAGTGCACGTGAGACCTTTTAATGCACACATGAACCTATACCTACCAGTATAACCTAGTAACGTGCACCCCAGCTTGAACACAGGAACCTGCAGAGAACTTTTTAACCGATGCCCCGATGAACTGGTCATCGGTCCACATATCAATCTGGTCGTTATTTGCTGTTGGTAATATTGATATCAGCAAATAAAAGGGTATTATAGGCATTCTAGACATTTTTTCTACTTTGATGCTGCAGCTGTTTTCCTGCAGACAGACACTTGCTTTGCCCTGCAGATGGTCCAGAACTTTATTGCTGTCAACAAATCCTTTTTGTCTGGCCCATGGCAAGGCAGTCCTAGTGTGTGTGTGTGTGTGTGTGTGGGGGGGGGGGGGGGGGGGGGGGTGAGGGGAAAGGCAAAAAATATCGCTATATAGTATATTTATTTTAATTTCTGGCTAAAAAGTTGCCTCTATTACCGTTAAGTGTGATAGCAAGAATCACACAGGACATTTTAGCCATTTAACAGCGGCAGTACTATGGAAAGATCTACAGAAGAACTGAATGGGGGGATAAAATGGAATCAGTGGCTATATATATATTCTCTCTCTCACACACACACACGCACATACACACATACTTGCGCAAGCATGCACACACACATACACGAACCCACATGAAACCCACACGCGCATGCACACACACACACACACACACACACACACACACACACACACACACACACACACACACACACACACACACACACGTGCATTCCACTGCTGTGATAAGTGTTTGAACAAAAGGCGTATTATCCAGGAGGGATAGAGAAGACTCTGTGTGCTGATCAATGGGCTTCATGTGTTACTGATCAACAGTCAGTGTGATGCACGTCTTGGCCTGCAGGGTTCTTTCTCTCTCTCTCTCTCTCTCTCTCTCTCTGTCTCTCTCTCTCTCTCTCTCTCTCTCTCTCTCTCTCTCTCTCTCTCTCTCTCTCTGTCTCGACTACTATGTCTCTCTACTGTCCAGCCATCTGTTGCATGCATCTTGCTGACAGACAGACAGACACGTACAGTAACGTTTCATGCGGTACGCTGCCAGATATTTCACGAGAGAAATAAAGCAAGAACAAAGTTGGAGTCTGTTCTTCCACCACCTATTATTATTATTTTATTATTTATTTTTTTATTCCCACTATTTCCCCCCATATCGTATTCCATTTTTCGACACCCCAGTGTCATTTTTGTCTAACATAGTGGTTCTCAACCAGCGGTCCGTGGACCACTAGTGGTCCTTTGTGGGGGTTCCGGGTGGTACCCAGCTAAATGATGGGTGAGTTGGTTAATGGATCCTTATTAGATAACCCTTTAACCCTTATAGATCCTTAAGTCTTGAGAGTGTATCAAATACATGTGTATTTAATTTTACACTCTCAAGAGTTATATTGTTACCTGGCTTGGCCAGGGGGAGGCAGTCTAGAGACCAGGATCACTGCATGTTGTTGTGAGGTGAATAAATGCCTAGTCAAAACTGTACTTAAGAGCACAGTACTCAAGTAAATGTACTTGGTTACTTTCCACACTGCTACTTGCATCATCATGTTTCTCCAACTTACACGTTTGTGACGTTAACGTTGGGGGTGTAATCGGATCATCGAATCCAAAAAATGGTGTGGCAATTCAAATCAAATATACAGTGAGGGCACCCATTTATTTATAGCTACCCATGCTTTATGCACCCACCGGGTGTATGGCAGTAGGAACTTCAGATATTTACACCCTGGTGTGCACATGCAGTTGCAATGCAGCCTAACCCCTGACCCATTTAGCCCTGACTAACCTCAATGTAACCCAGGGGTCTGCAACTTTATTATTCATTTTTCCATTCACAGTGCCCTTTTAGCTGAAAGAAAAAGGAAGCAGGCATAATATTGTATACAACTGTGTTGCAGATTAACCACTTAAACCCTTAACTAACATGTAATAAACTTGTCGTCTACTACAGACTACACACCAAGTTATTTTTGTCTTATTCTCCCCCGAATAGGGATGCTGTTGTTCATTGTTGAAACGCAAAGACTATAGGCTCTTATATACACGGTGAAGTGAGTTACATGGGGTGAAGTGAGTTTGGGTGTAGTTTCATGTTTCATGTTCCAGTTTTTGGTGATGAGGTGACCACCTTTTCAGTGGTCACCTCATCACCAATAACTGGAGCATGAATAGGCCTTAAGGGGACCGGTTCAGTGTCTTGCTCATAAGGTCAGCAACTCATACTCCAGTTTTAGGTGATGAGAGGACCACCGAAGCCATGGTTAGGAAAAACAGAGAGATGAGTCTTGGGTGAACGGTGAGTGGCTCATCAGCATGGCATGACGTCATGTTGTAGTAGAGTATATGAATAGACCGTAACATATCCTTAACTGACCTAACCATTACCTCGCCCAACAATTTATGGATTGACCACGATACCAATAAAATTATTTGAAGCAGATTGCTCACTTGACTGGACTGGACCCCAGATATCATGCTCTGAATTCTTTTTTTTTCTCAGTTTGTAAGGAGACAACAGAAATGTATTCCAACGTAGTGCTCCTTTAAAAAAAAGTCAAATTTCTGTGAAGCAAATGTTGCTGGTGGAAATAGAACTGGGGCTGAAGGACTGACTGAGAGCTGCTGCCAAGTTGTGGTTCACTTCTTCCTGTGGTGACAAGTTTAGAGAATGTAATGTAACCACCAACGGGTCAGGGTGAGAGTGTAGCTTACACACCCACGCGCGCACACACACCACACGCACACACATGTGCGCGCATGTACGCTCACGCACATACATGCACAGACACATGCACACCCACGCACACAGGATATCCCTAAATCAGTGGTTCTCGATCATGTCAAGAACCCTCAAATTTATCATCCATTTAACTGTGTTAGACCCTTGCCTAAAAACATGTTGTGCCCATGACCCCCAATAAGCAATGATTAGTGTTGAAAAAAAAAAAACAAAAGTATAGCCAAAGTAGAAAATAAGCTTGGAAACCATTATCTTTATGCTACATTATATAGTAAATTTAGCCAGGGACCCCCCTTGTAAACCTCTCAGGGCCCCGTTGGGACAAGGCCATAAATCACCACAGACCTGCACTCGGAATTCTGCATATAATATAGCAAGGACATGTCAATCGATGCACGTCTATCAGTGCGTGGCTTCGAGTAGTGAATATGTCAGCGGCAGAGCCTGCCGTCGATGACAGATGCATCAGAGCAGGAACGGCGGGAGGTAGAGCTGCCGGCTCCCTTCCCAGTTAGTGTTGAAGTGTCCTTGAGCAAGACTACTGACTACTGAAATCCTAACTGTCTCCCGATGCTGAGGAGCTCAGTGAGTTGCCAGGCTTTGTTTTATTCTGCTGCGAACGGGTGAACGTAATGCATTGCTGCAGCAGAGCCCTACGGAGACAAGGCGCCATATAAATGCACCGATTTTTTTTTACCAGTCCATACAGCACGGAAACGACTTGTGATGGCAACTGGAAGACATCTTGGCAAGGGGCCAAAGGGTGACAGCGCGGGGGTATAACTGGTTGGAGCGACCTCATTTTCCGAATAAAAGGCGGTTTACATAACACCTCTGTCCCGCCGCCCCCCCGACACTGAGATTTGGGCAGCTGCTACTGCTGGGCCTGTGTGGCCTTCGCATACCGTAGCGTCGCTCTCGTGTGGGCCATAAAAACCTTGTATGTCCTCCTCTTCATATTTCATGCATTTTGTTTAGGCGGTTTCACGGGCTGGACGAACCGTTCATACGTCACTGTGTGACAGTATTGTGAAAGACGACTGCAAAAAGATAGCAAATTTGTACTTTTTGTCCAGAAGGACATCATCAATGCCAAGTTGAAAGTGATTAAGTTTGTACATAGACTTTAATACTGCTTTCCACACGCCCTGCAGCAACGACAAGACTAGAAAAGACTAGAAACAAGAAAGAGAGAGATCCCCCGAGGAATCCAATTCCCAACACCACCAGGCGGCGACTAACCAACAACCTCTCATCTTCTGTCTCACATCAGGGATGGATGCAGGGTGGCTGGATGGGAGGTGGAGGGGGGTGGGGGTGAGGGGTGGAGGAGGAGGGGGGCACTTTTCCATGGGTGCTTCCAGAATAAAAGACAGGCGAGGGAAAGTCCTCGCGAAGCCAAATCTAATAAATGTACAAACACTGAGATCAGCGGCAACAGTGTAATTGTCATTAGCTGGCCAAAAGAAAGAGAAAACAAAGCAATTACACCGAGAGAATACAGACACCGCTCTGAAACGTTCCCTTCCAGACCCTTCACCTTCAAAGCACAATGTATGACACAGGCCAAGAGTAAAGAGCATTTACTCTAGTACGAGTCTGGGATTCAAATTGTTTACTTTCCTCTGCATAGCGTTTTTATACTCAGTGCAAAATGGATATTATCCACTTCAGTCATATTTTATTATTGTCTGTCTGTTCACAAATAATCAATCTACCAAACTTTAGTTTTCAAATACAAACTTTTTCACTTCACAAAAACTTTAAAGTATATACAGTATAAGCAATAAATCTGTTACAGTATAAGCAATGAATCTGTTTCATTATTAGATCATCTGAAAATATCTATGACAACCATAGGAGCCGCAGTGGCCCTTTAAAACACATAGTCCTCCGTCCTCCCTATTACTTAAAGGTAGGGGAAGTGATTTCACTTTTGTCAGATATCACCCATTTTTTTTCTGTTAAAATGCTCTATTATAAGGTGTGCAGACCATATACCCAGGGGGCAAAGGGGGGTGTGCTGCATTTGCCATAACATAAAAGGTTGTCCACCAGAAATATTATCTATGACCCAGTAGGATCACAACCTATATGGACAACCTGGTCAATTTTTTGCTGGAAACCCAATATGGCCACCGCAATATTAGCCCCTATTAGATATAATGGGGGGTGAATAGGGCAAAATTTTAAACTGAGAGATATTTCCACGAAACTTAACAGGTTGATCAATTATGTAAATACAAACATTTTTTGTATTGGAACTTTTCATGAAATCCAATATGGCCGCCACAATATGGCGACCACAATATTAGCACACAGAAATAAGGTTTTGGCTCTAACCTCTGAACCAAATGAGCTAAAAACACAAACTCTGTGTCTATTGAAGAGTTTCTGACCATGAAAGACTCATAGGAACAGCTATTTTTTTATCATTGGGCATAGTGTACCCTTATTCTGCATATTTACAAGATGGTTAGCTACAGGAAATAGTGATTTCACTCATTTCTAAAATGATTGTTGACTGATTTGGCAGCACATGCAAATGGTTTTGGAGTTCTCCAGATGTTTCTTGAAGGAGAGGGTCCTGTCCAGTGTAACGCCAAGATATATGGGGTGGGTACTGTTGGACAGTTTGTGATCATCCCCCGTGACACTCACGGGGGATCACGGTTCCTCAGGTGAAAGCTGCATAGTTGGGTTTTTGATGGGTTGGGTTTCAGGTGGTTGTTATTGTAGTAGCTTGACATTTCTTACAGTGCACTTTCAAGGGTGGATTCGATCTTCTGGAAGTCTGCTTGTTGCATGGTAATGCAGAGGTCATCGACATAGATGAAGCATTCTGGGGGTAGTGGCTGGTCTAAATATTGAAAAGGAGGGGGCGAGCGCACTTCCTTGTGGGAGGACATTCTTTTGGGCTTTCCATTTACTCCTCTGGTCATTTAGGTGGGCGTAGAAGCGTCTGTTGTTGAGAAGGCTTTTAATGACCTGGTCACCTGACCAGTCATGTCCAGTGGTTTTCTGACCATTGTGTGGTGATCGTCGGTGTCATAGGCAGCAGTGAGATGAATGAATGCTGCCCTAGTTATTTGCTTTTCTTCAAACCCATCCTCAATGTGTTGGTTGAGGTTGAGTAACTGTCCAGCACAGGAGGTGCCAGGGCAGAAACCAGCTTGGTCTTTAGTCAGCATGGCGTCTATGTTTGGGATGAGACGTTGGAGCAGCAGCCTCTCATAGAGCTTGTAGGTGATGCAGTGGAGGGAAATGGGCCGGTAGCTCTTTGGGGTCTTTGCCAGGTTTGGGGATTGCAACGACATTGGCCTTTCTCCAGACAGAAGGGATGGCTTTCTGTGCTAAGCATGTGTTCAGCATCTCTAGGAGCCACGACTTTGCGTTCCGAGGTGCTGTAACATTTTCACCAGTATGTCATCAATCCCTGCTCTTTTCCGGGTTTCAGCTTTCTGATTGCAGTTTCGAGTTCTTCTAAGTCGAAGGGTTTGGTGAGAGGGCTGGCTAATTGTGGTTGGTCTGATATCACTGTACGATGGTGTTCTCCTGTGGGTCGGCAGCGGTGTTGGTTATGACTGCTGGCCATCAGCTGCGTTGCAACAGTTTGCTGTGACCTTTGTGATTATGGGTGGTGTAGTGTGGTCTGCTCAGAGACGACGGATTGTAGCCCATGCCTTCATGCTGCTGTTTGTCATGTTGGTGTTCTCTATCAGCTCATTCCAGACTTTCCTTCGTTCTTCCCCAACTTCACTGATCAGGGTCTCTCCAAGTTCCGTGGTGGTGGGAGAGGTCCTTGTTGTACTCTTCATAGTAGCAGGCTGCTGGATATTTCTGATAAGCCAGGGATATACTGTGTCTGACATCATCTGGGTATGTGATGTCTGGCTGACCTTCTTACCAAGTCCTGTGAAGTTGGAGTAGTTATTAGGAAATATTGGTGTGCTAGATATGGACTGCTCTATCTCCTCTTGGAATGACAGCCAGTCAGTTTTCCATAGGTTGAATCTCCTACGGAATGGGACAGTGGTTGCTTGGAGAGAGGATCTAACAGTGATGCAATCAGCCGGTGCTGGGTGTCGGGCATATGGTCCAGAACTTCCTTCTCAGTTCTGGATGTGAGGTCGTTGCTTACACAGACAAGATCTGGGTTGTATCCTCGCTTGTTATGGATTAGAGTCAGATGTTTGGAATCAAGCCAGGTTTCGACTTCATCTCCATCTTGCTGTGGTTGCTGTTCCCATAGCCCCATGATGTACTATGAGCATTGAAGTCGCGCATCTTTCTGGTAGTTTTGTGTGTAGAAAAGGGGTTGCAGGTGCTTTGTAGACTGATGTGACATCTGGATTTTGGATGGGTGACCGTGAAGGTTTCCATGTGCCCTTCTGTGATGTGGGTACAGACCTCCTCAATCTTGAGGTTTGGCCTGCTGAAAAACAGCTGATCCATACTGTCTGTGTCCGATCTCAGCAACCAGTTTCATTCCAGCGATGGTGGGTCCAGCGATTTTGTGCATGGCCGATGTAGGTTTCCTGCATACAGAAACGATGGCAATCATTGCTAGTATCTCTGCCTTGTTTCTGGAGAAACCTTCTATGTTGATTGAGACGACTGACAGTGCAGGTCCAGAGTGGGGCAAGCATCTGTGACACTGTTGAGATGCAGCAGGCATCTTCATCTGTTGATTGCGCATTATAGTTATACAGAGTTGTAGATATACCGATATTGTCCCACTGCCAGTATTAGATTATGTCCTCTTGGATGTACAGTATATCTTATTCAAACCAACGTTTCCCAGGCTGCACCACAGGGAGGTTTCTGTATTTGCAGCCTGGAATGTTACTTGACCAGGTACTTCTTCTTTGGTGTTTTAATTGATTAGAGAGATCACTAATAAGCACAGAACAAGTTTGACACAGATAATGTCAATCCAATCAGCTGTGCATGCCCAATTAAAGGAGAATTCCTCCCATTTTCAACATTTTACATGTCATTAATATACTTTATAGATGTTGTGTAGAGATAAGAAAAAGTTACCCCATAATGTTTTTCCTAGAATTGGAGTTCTGAGAAAAACCATTAACATGGTGAAGTAGGATGATAATCATTTTTATACCTCCAATGTTATAGAATTGGCTGGAATTAAAGAGGAAGAGGTCAATTAAGAGGTCTGGATGAGCTCCCCCATCATGGATGAATATTAATATAAACAGTAGAACTACGCTAATCAACCTGCAGCTGGAGGGATGTGTGTGGAAACACTCCAGCACACAGGGAAATTAGGGATAAAATTATTATATAGGTACACTTAAATTTGAAATATGGGCTATAGGACTAGTCTGTTGTGGTCAGAGACACCAAGTTTGTGTTTCTAGCTCATTTTGTTCAGAAATTAGAGTCAAACCTATTTTCTAGGTGTTAATATTAAGTCGGCCATATTGGATTTCATGGAAAGTTCCAATACAAAAAATGTTTGTATTTACATAATTGATCAACCTGTGAAGTTTCGTGGAATTATCTCTCAGTTTAAAATTTTGCCCTATTCACCCTCCATTATAACTAATAGGGGCTAATATTGCGGCGGCCATATTGGGTTTCCAGCAAAAAATTGACCAGGTTGTCCATATAGGTTGTGATCCTACAGGGTCATAGATAATATTTCTGGTGGACAACCTTTTATGTTATGGCAAATGCAGGTTTCCTAAAAAAGGGGTAGTTTGCCCCCTGGGTAAATGGATATGTAGAGTTTCCCCCTCCCCCACGTTAGCAGAGGAGCTAATAAAAGTTCCCCAGGTGGAGGGTGAATTCTCCTCCAATCAGGATCGAGCAGCAGGTTCACATAGTGTAGCTACTCTTGGGCACCCCTAGTGCACCAGGCTGGTACTACACCATGAATTTCAAATCACTTATACCTTTAATCAGAGGCAGCTCAGAGAGGCTCTTCCTGATTGGCTAACAGACAGTGGCCTTGTGGTTAGAGTGTCCGCCCTGAAACTGGGAGGCCGGGGTTCAATTCCCAGTCGGGTCATACCAAAGACTGTAAAAATGGGACCCAATGCCTCCCTGCTTGGCACTCAGCATCAAAGGGATGGATTGGGGGTCAAATCAACTAATGATTCCCCAGCGCGGCGCACGCTGCAGCTCACCGCTCCAAGAGATGGGTCAAAAGCGGAGAACTAATTTCACTGCGGTAACGTGAGTGACTAATGCCACTGACAAAGCTTATAGGGATTTCTTTGGAGCCTTATGCAGGCCCTAGAGGCGTCAAAAAGAATAGAATTTTGGGGGATTGTTTAATTAAAGGATGACTACGTGAAAAACATAAAACAATAAAAAACTATGTAATTAGTATATTTTGACCATAAAATGGCATATACTGTTGGAACTGTAAGCAATAAGCACTAAAGTACACTTGAAGCTGTTACCAGTAGGTTTTTAAAACAGGCCTTTCACTTGTAACAGAGTACTTACATTACGCTATTGCTGCTTTTGCTTTCACTGCTCACTAAGTAAAACAAATATCAATCCCAGCAATGATTTATGATAAACTCTGAGAGGAACGAATAAGCCGACACATTTTTTTCAGGTGAGAGAGAGCATGAATATTGTAAATGTCACTCCACTCCAGTGTGACACTCCATGCTGGACTGGGGTCACAAAAACCCTCCACAGCGCTGTGTAGTCGGAGAGGAGAGTGCTGTGGTGTTTTCATTGGCAGCGTGGGCCCTGCCCATGCAGACCTCCCGACAGGGCAGACCCGGAGCTTATCCCCAAATGGATTTCCTTTCCAGGGACAGCAGAAAGCCGAGACTCCCGTGGCATGTAAATGGATTCCTGCCTGTTATGGATTAGCGTGTCTCCCAATGATAATGTTTTGGGAAACATCGCTCAGGGAGAGGGAGAGAGAGAGTGACACGCTGTCTCTTTCTCACTCTCACACAACAGGAGACAACTCTGTTAAAAAGAATGAATCTTTATATTGATTACAAAGGAACTCACTGGGTTTATGTACCATGAAAGGGTCGCTGCACAGTATGTACACTACAGTATACACAAACTTGCTTAGGAATTAAGAGTGACTGACCGGGGACAATAGTGCATGTCACAAAGTGTAGTCCTGGGACCCCCCAAGGTTCCTGAAAGAGGTTCCTTGAGGCCCCCAGCTGTAACCACTTTCACGCTATTATAAAGTTTGTCTATTTGGTGAAAAATAACCCTTCTACAAGTTCACAATGAGTCGTGCCATACACAGCGCGTTGTGAGCCCGTAGATCTGCTGTTTCTGAATCTGCTTTGAAGGATCACGGAAGTCGAGATTTGGTGAAGATTTCGAATAGTTTGTACACATTTTTAAACGTCCGAAGGGGCTGCAGCTCCTTGACTCTAAACGGAACTGTGTAGGCGCAGGAGGAGTTAGAGGAGGTGGAGGAGGAGGTGGTTTTGAGGAGCGCTGCATGCTCTTTGCGTTGTTTCCGCTTGGCAACTTTTAAACGAACAGCTGAAATATAAACCAGGAGAGAGGCCGTGAGTGAGTGTGATTTGAGTTACACCCCTGCATGCTCGCACAGCTCTGCTGCGTGCGGGGGGAGATTGATTTCATGGCTCACATTGTCCAGTGGGGGTTTCGTCTTAATAATAACAAAAAAAAGGTTTGCAGTTGCACCCACTCTGCCGTAAAATGTTGCCCCCCCCCCACCGCCAACCCCGAAGATGATGGAGAGTTCAGAAGTTCACGAATGCAACCGATAACGCAGAAATAACAAATATTGTGTTTGTTGCTGGTTAAACTGAACTTGTTATTAATAAAGCGAGGTTAAGTACAAAAAATCCTCATAAACACTTAAGCTGTATATAAAAACACACATGGCACACATCATATTACCACCCCCCCCCCCCCCCCCCCCCCCCCCCCCCCCCCCCCCCCCCCCCCCCCCCAAAAAAAAAAAGTCCCTTTTGAGTTATCAAATAGAATGATCTAATTCCCACACGTCGAGCTTGGGGAGCACAGGGAGGAGATATTTCATCAGTGGACCAGTCTTTTTTAGAGACCTCCCGAGACCAGGCATCATCTGTCATAAAGAAGGGAGGCAAAGCATTTTAATCTCACATCTGCTCCTCGTTACCATTCCATGCAATAGAGTGAGAGGAGAGGGGGACAAAAGGAGAGAGAAAGAAGAGGAGAGGGAGAGCGGCGGGGGAGCATATCCATTAGGGGGCCTGGCTAGCATAAACAAAAACAACTCGCTGCTAGAGTCCAAGAAATGAAGTGACACAGTGTGTTCCTCCTCTTGTGAAATCAGATAATTATCAAGACCTCCGTCCTGACCGAGATGTCCGCCTTCACCAGATGCATTAAAACGAACGTCTTGCACATCATCAATCATGGGGCGAGAGAGAGCCACTGCGGTGGTTTTGCGGGTGCTGCTCCCTCCTCAAACATCTCCCGCACACCAAACCTAAATGTTATTTCACTCCTGCTGCTGCCATTACTACAAACATTAACGCAGTGTTCCTGTCATTATCTCATGGCACACACCTTTACAGAAATGTTTGTGGCCGTCGTATAACTGCATCCAGACTCGGAATTGTATTATTAGAGAGGAATTTGCGCAACTTTTTTAGTCGAGTCGACTAACTGGCGGTTGGAATATTAATTTACATGCTTTACCGAGTGTGCACACTATTCTTATCATGCGGTGAAAGGCTGTGACAACGCTCACAACATTCCACGAAGGACACGCCGTGTGGATAGCTTGTATAAATGCTATCCGTGCTATTTGGTTCCCCCCTTGATATTTGGTGACATCGGCAGTCCTGGGACCTTCGATCTGGACACTGCTTTTGTGCGACACTTTTGTTAGATGATATTCATTTACAAAAAAGAAAGAAAAAAAAAAACATTTGCATCATGGAGATACAACGTGGAAAAATGGAGATAGAGATACAATGGTGGAAAGTACATAAGGGTGGTGGCGGCTCAGGGGTGTGGTCACTTGATGGTAACCACAAGGTTGCTGGTTTGAACTCGGGCTCTCCCAGACTTGGTGCATGTGTCCCTGAGCAAGACACGCAACCCCAAATTGCTCCTGATGTGCTGGTTGTGCCTTGCATGGTTTCCAACACCATCAGTGGCACTATATAAACACACTATTTACCATTGTCATTCAGGGCGGCAGTGGAGTGTCCTTGAGCAAGACTCTCTGAACCCCTAATCGCTCCCAATGTGCAGGTTGGTGTTTTCTCCATTGGTGTGTGAATGTGTGTGAATCTATTGCACAATATACAACGCATGTACGGTGAAGTGCTTTGGATAAATAGACCATTTACCATTTGGATCCAGACACAAGCACTGTCCTAGATCAGGTCTGTTCCCAATGTACTGTACAGTACGTCGCTGTACTTGTACTGTAGGCTGTGCTGAAATCAGCACCGGGGAGCCTCTGAGAGAGCAGAGCGCTGGTACATGACTTGTACACATTCCTTGATTTGACAACAACCTCGGACCATCGGTTCCTCATCACCGGGACACACGTGATCCACAGCTGGAGTCCATTTAAAGTTAAAGGAGCACTTTGGTCATTCTATTGGTTGTCAATAACGCTCATCATTTTAAAATTTTCACCATTTTCCATTTACACACTGGGTCTCATCAGTCAACTATCAACATCATTGATGGTGGGAGATGCCAAGCTAACTATATCCAAGTTGTAATGTACTGTATTGTACTGTACTGTAGAGCCTTTCTCTTTTTCGAACTCGGATCTCCCACGTGAAAGTCCAGCATCTTAGCCACCAGTCCAATGGGACTGTCTGGAGGCAGACCAAGGGGGTGTCCAGACCAATTTGCGACCGTGACGTATGTCGTAGCTGTTGGACACCCGTGACGGGTGGCCAAAATGGTTACGACTGTCCCCCCACTAAACTTAACCCACCTAACCCCTAACCCTAAACATAACCTCAGTAAAAGTTCTCAACCAACTTTTAAATGGCCACTTGTGGCTTCTGCGTGTGGTATAAGGAGTTGGGGAAGGGGGGGGGGGGGTTAGTATTTGGAATGTCTATGTGCAAACCAATGAACAGAAACGGTGACATCATTTTCATATTGAACATATAGTGAACAGCAATATTATGAAATGAGCAGTGTTGCCGTTAAAGAAATATCATCTCTTTACTCTTGAACGTCAATGAGATTTGAGTATGTGCTGTAGCTACAACAGGTACAACATTCTCCAATGTGATGCTTATTTAAGTGAACATCCGAGATGCTGTAGCCTTATTAATGCACACACTCACATACTGTACCTATGTACCCATGAACATATGCATCCTTGTATACACATTACACACACACACACGCACGCGCGCGCACACACACACACACACACACACACACACACACACACACACACACACACACACACACACACACACACACACGGCACGACTACAGAAGACAGAGGCCTGCCTGTTTAACAAGTAGGTCAGGAGAGAGAGAGAGAGAGAGAGAGAGAGAGAGAGAGAGAGAGAGAGAGAGAGAGAGAGAGAGAGAGAGAGAGAGAGAGAGAGAGAGAGAGAGAGAGAGAGAGAGAGAGAGAGAGAGAGAGAGAGAGAGACTAGCCCAGCTAGCATCATAGTCTCTCGTATGACACAAAGCAGATATGATGACACTGAATAATTATGTAATTTTCATTCCACGGTACTAATAACACCAGGGAAGGAGGGACTCATAATTTAACTCTGAGAGCCTAGAGCAACTCTCAATTCTTCAATTAACACCCAGCGTTGTTGCACACAGATTAAGTATATATCATGTTAGTGGTTCTCCAAGGCTCAGCAGGGGTCTCAATTGAGGGGGTTCTAGAGGGACACAAATATTTATTTGGGGGTGCTTTATAACAGTGGTTTTAAACCAGTGGTCTGGGGACCACCAGTGGCCAAAATGTCAACAAAATGGTTGTCCGTGGCTCAAAGGCTGAATCAGTAGTGGGCCCTTGTATTAAAAAGGTTGAAAACCGCTGCTGTAAACCATTCGCCATGAGTGTTATGTAAGGAATAATTTAAGGCTGAGTAGTCATTGTTGATAAATCACTGACAGGGTTAGTCACCCAGAAGGTGATTTTTCTATCAACAATTAATTAATCAATTAATTAATTATTGACCTAAATCCCAACAAAAAAGAGGATTCCTTAAGTTTAACTCTAGCTGGCCTGCCCAGCTGCAGGGGTGGAGCACTGTCGGAAAACAAGGAATGGGGTTGATCAAATAGATTCCATTTTGGGGTACTGCCTGGTCTATTTCTCGCTTGAATGTTTTAAAAAACATTTTTGAGAGCAGTGTTTAGCTGTTTCTGACACTGGGTTCTAGTTTCTGACACTGGATTCTAGTTTTACTGAAAAATCAATGTTTCTGTGTCTGTTTCATGCCAAAAGTACCAGATCTGCTGCTTTGCAATAGGTCAAGTATAACATAATGCTTAGAACACCAAACACAGTGAGATTAAGAGGTTAGATTTAGGATTAGTAGTTGTACAATGCTACCGGGCAACAGCTGATGAACGTCAACATTTAGGAAATATTATGGCCCCCAATAATAATGGGGGCCATAAACACACAGGTGATTATTGGTGATGATATTTTGAAGCGGCTATTTTGACATGGAGAATGTTATGAGAAACCACTGGCATTGTATATGTTTTAATTGGAGACACTCACCTGGGGGCAGTCTTTGATGTAGTGGCCCTTGTTGAAGCACAGGTGGCACAGGTAGTTGGGCGGGGGTCTCTTGCTGGGCTTCCGCGGCTCCGAGGAGAGGGAGAGGTCCGAGAAGTGGTCCGTCAGGGAGTTGAGGCCGTCCACAATGTTGTTGAGCGAGCCGTACGGCGACACATTCTTATACACGTTGTTGTTTAACGCCTGCAGGGAAGGAAGGCAAAACGTTTCATTTAAAATCTTCGGCAAATGGAGATTTTTGTCCTGCATACTGGACATGAGAGAAAAAAACAGAACCACGTTGCAATTTAGTGTCAGGCTCTTGTTAGTACTTTTCGCCGGTTCAGTGGAAACGGATCCACTATAGTTCTTATTTAGTCCCAGGCTTTTCATTCGTTCAGTCAGGGTTTGTTAAACTTGCAGACCCACAAAACTTGCAGACACACAAAAAAGTCAGGAGGAAAGCATCTGTGACATTTTTAGATTTTTAGCGTTGCCTGTTCAAGAATAGAAGACACGGCAGCTCGCAGCACGTCAAATCACTCAGCAATGTTGTACATTTGCTTTTTTTTAACAAAAATAAACCAAAAATATATCTTGAAAGTGGAGGCAACTGCTGCTGATTCAGAAAGCATGCGTATAATTGGGCCCAGGTCTTAATGTTTTGTAATATATCTTAATATTCAGGAAAATACCGTAAAGAGGTTCATATATTGAAATACACTGTTTTTGTCTGTTCATTTGTTGTTGTTGATTTGTGGAACAACTCACTTACCACACTGAGCTTTAGGAGGATTTGAATCATTTGTTGACAGCAAGCCTCTCACAATTATTTCACAACTGTCCATTTCACAACTGTGCATTTATTAAGTGACCAAGCAGTGACTTGGTCACTTAATTGATATTGCTGCTTTTCTCCTTCTTCTTCTTCCGCCAAAAATAGCTGTTCTGGCTGAACCGTGCAGTCGGTTTTCGCGAAAATTGGTAATCTGGTAGAGGGTGATGCCAAACGGTGATGATGCGAAGCCTGTGACCACTGGTCAAATGGTGGCGCTACAGCACTCAACTGAAATTGCAAACTTTAAACACTTATAACTCATGAACTGCTTGACTCTCAGAAATGTAACTTATATTCCCTTATGCGTCTGCTTATGCCGAACAACTTTTGTATTCTGACTTTTGACCTCTTGACCTTTAGATGAACCGCCATCTTGAATTATATGTAAAACAGTTAAAATGTCTCTTCTCCTACAATCTTTGATCAAAATGCATAACAACGACCTACACATGAACTTTGAAGCCATACAAATATGAAAATAGGTGTGAATTTTGTTTTAAGTGAAAAAAATATGTTTTTACGAGCCAATGAAAATTGCTTGTTTGTGAAAATGATTCTAATGCCCCTAATCTACACATGCAGCGTAATCTGCTTCTGATATTTTACAGTTTTGTAGAGGGGGATGCCAAATAGCAGCAAAACCAGTCTTACTCCAATTGCTCAAATGGGGGCGCTATAACAATTCTTTGAAACTGAAACATTTGAACAACCATAACTCGGGCCTCGTTTAGCCAAAAATCATGGGACTTGTTTCTACATGTTCCTTGATTCATGTGGAACACATCTGTAACTTTGACCGGTAAGCTCCACCCCCAGAGTGTCTGCCATTTTAAGCAGTTTGAAAAATGCTCATGCCTGATTCTCTGCCTGGATTTTTGATCAATTTGCATGACACCTGCTACATGAGAACTTTGGCCCCATCCGGACAAAAGTTCCGAAGCAAATTTGTTTTCATCAAAAAATGACGTTTTTATAAGCCAATGAAAATTGCTGCTTTGTGAGGAGTCTTCTTATGAATCACATTAATTGTTAACATTGATGTGGAGGCTCTTGTTTTGAAGCATTTTTATCATAGATAATCATTGATTAAGGGTAGTTGTTTGTTTAAAGGATACACTTCATAAAAACATACTGCCGTAAACCAGTATACTTTTATATTGTAAGTAGAGTTTCACATCAGAATGTGGCAGATTGTCACACCCACATGTCCTATTGCTTCAGTTTTCTTTATAAACTGATTTGTCTTGTGTTTTGTTTATCCACTGCTGCATGCTGTTGCATGATCTAAAATCCAATTTTAATGCAACGCACCAGAGCCATTTAGAGACGGAGTTGCGCCAATGATGGGGTACACAGTTACATTGGGTTAGTCACGTGATCAGTGGTCACAGTGAGCCTAACGGTGACAAATCATAGTCTAGTGTCTGAAACACATTGTTTGAAGTGAGTAAGATGAGATGTAAAATGACAGCCGGTTTGAATTATTTTACAGTAACAATTAAAGTCTCTGCAATGTGTATGATTTGCTATTACTTAAAAAGACCTAACATAAAAGGATTCAAGCTGGGCTTTTACTTTGAGTCCAATGCATTTCTGCCTACTTCTCAATAGCACTGAGTTACACTCGCATATCATGAAAGTGACATTCACGGAAATGTCACTTTGTGATTGAGATGATAAAACTCAATGTTATGGTAATGGCACCAACTCAGTGGCCTTGTGGTTAGTGTCTGCCCTGAGACTGGGAGACTGGGGTTCGATTCCCGGCCAGGTCATACCTCGACATTCTAGATTTCCAGTAGTAACCTACCCAACGAAAGCGTTGCATTGTACAAGCCTTGATCATTTCATGTAACAGTGTAGTGGTTAAAACATTGTGCCAGATTATGTTAGATTAACTTCTTGAACAAAGTGGCCATTAAACAACTGTTGTTAACTAGTGTCCAATCACATTTATTTCACAATTTCTTCTAGTTGTACTTGAATTGTACTGTAATTCTCCAAGCTTTTATCAGTTTTGTTGTAGGAGGCCATGTTGACATGTAGGCTACTGTAGGAATTTTACATTTCATTTATTCATTCACTATTGTATGGACCCGGGGCAAAAGCACCCCCCTCAGATAATTTCTCAAAAATATGTTCCTTCTTCTGCATATTGTTCTGACTCCTTATTGCTGCTTGCTTGGTCACGTTTTATTGCTGCTTGCAGCTATTTTTCACCATTGTTTTTGCATAATCATCATAAAGGGCCTTTACACGAGGATCGATACGGTGAGCATCTTGTTCATTTTTGCTTGCATTTTGTTCTGAGAAGATGCGTGTGCGATAAAGCGAGTGTTTATCGCGAGTGCAGTGTCATGCGTGTGCTTGTTTCATGCACATGCCTGCGATTTACAGGAGATGGCTTTTTTTGCGCTTGCGTTATCGCAGCCCTCTTGAGCAGACCCCTAGCAGATGTGACGCCGATCCAGGCGTTAATGCGTTCGTTTATAGCGACCCGTCTGAAAAGCCCTTAATGTTGAACTTAAACATAGTGGATACGGCCGTGATAAAACATCTCACAATGTGATACATTTTGAGCTTGTAGATTGCTTGTTTTTTTTCTACCATTCACATCATAAAGTATAAAGTTATGTGTCATATCTGCCACGTGCAAGCTTTTGTTTACGAAGACTAAAAAGCCAAACGGAATGGAATTAATTGTCATTCAAATGTTTCCCATGTTCACCGCCAAAAAGCACAATTAAACTGTTAATCGCAGATATTTATGTGTGACAGTTAATCGTCTAGTGAAATGTGTAATGGTGACAAGCCCTAAAGCTGACAGTCCCGTCGAACTTCACGATAACATCACGCCTGGTTAGGTTACACAACATCACCATTGTATTTCTGGCCCAGTGTTTGAGGACATCATTGCTGGGCAGTTTAAGAACCACCCCTTTTCGCCGTATGTGCATGCTCTCTGTCCTATTTTCTCTCGCTCATAGAAAAAGAAGAGAAGAAGAAGGGAAAAAACTGAAACAAAAAAAGAAGATCATTCCTCTCATTAAATTCAGAACATCTGGCGCGAGGCCCAGATGTGCTTATGAGCTGGAAAAGTACTGAGCATGTCCACAGAGAGAGATACACAGGACTTTACGGAGGATGAGTCACCACTCACCACTCACCATACACACACGCACACACACACACACACACACACACACACACACACACACACACACACACACACACACACACACACACACACACTTCATCTTCACCAGCCTGTTGAGTATCAGCACCCCCCACCAGTTTTGTACACTATAGTCCAGTGGACAGTGGTCCCCAAGCAATGGCTCGGGTGTGGGACCCATTTGTGTGGACATGGACACGTTTTTAATGGGTGACTTTGGTTATTATTTTTTTGGTTTACAACATATTGTTTTTAGTTATGTGATATTTCAAAAACTTTTCAAAAAACAAACAAAAAAAACCCACATCTTTTTTGATGTATTCAAAACAAACTAAACGAATTGGTGATGTCATTACTGGGGGGAAAACCCAGTAATTTCATAAAAAAATAAATGACATTCGAAATTCCATGATAGAAAACAAATGTTTAAAGAAGTAGTGAAGTGGCTGAACTACAAGCTCACAAGCTTCTAGATCTGGTATTTTGAGTAGTTTCTGTCCCCGCGGGCAAACATATCTAACTTCTCTTATGGCTAAATGGGTTTTGGAGCCACTATTCATCTGGCACAAAATTATTTCAAATGGGGTTCCACAGCCAAATCAAAACAATATCACCGTGGTGTGTCATTGACAAGAAAAGGATTGAAATGCTTCTTCAATAGGTCCACGGTCCACTGGTCCATTTGGTTTCCGAATATCCGAACTATACTGTAACTATTTAGTGCCAGACCCCCTGGAACCACTGCTGTAGTCTGCTCTGAATTGCACTAAAGCAGTGTTGCGTGACATCGGCCCAAAAACATTCATATAAGATGCCAAAAGAATGTGACTTATTTTATTTTTTACCTTGTCATTCATGTCATATACAGTAAACACAATGGGTCCTCTGAGTGTCGTAAGTATCAGGTCTTATGACTTACGTCGAAACTTGGAGGTCCAAGTTTTGACTTAAGTCATATAATCTGATACTCACGAAACTCATAATAGCCCAATGTACAGTATATAAAGGACTTGAGTGACTAATATGACACATACTGTAAATGAATCTATAAATCTTCAAATGACCCACTACTTCTAATCAAACATGTTATGATGGATGGTGGAATAAATACTTAGAAAGCTGAACAATAATACAGCCATCATCACACACCTCATTAAATCTTTGCCAAGGCAGTGTCAAATAAAAATGTTGTCAAATAAAAGGGCGCAGTTAAATATAAATGTATGTTGCTAAAGAAAATGACACAATTTACTGCTAATGTCTGCCTGTCTATGGGGTGACAGTATAACGGCTCTCCCCAGATGATAGTCATGGTTCGGGGAGCGATGTTATTGCTGATTTTCTACCGTTGCATAGCACAGAAAGTTTGCTCTTTGGCAGCCTGGTCGCACGCTGAAGTCCAAGTCTTTATCTAACCAGGCTGCGAGGTTTCTTTTCCTAACAAGCTCCAGCTCCGAGACGCATGTTCATTTATTGGATCTGCCTAGGCTAAATCAAATATTACTGCTCTTTTGTTTGCGATGTTTTCCATATGCCATTAATTCCACGTCTTGGCTCGCGCAGTGATATTGTGTTATGCTTCGCCGCCCTCTGTGGAGATGTATTTAGTGGAGTGTTGTTGTTTTTTCTGTCTCTCCGCCTCCTCTAAAATACCTGTACAAATCCGAAGAAGAAATTAAACGTTGTTCATTTATAAGCCCTGTTATGTCACTATGTACATTGTGAGGCCGAGACCACCTATAGCGTCCACCCAAAGGAAACAGATTTCACATGTACACACACACATCTGCAAATAGTATGCGAGCAAGCATGTTTATTTATTTTGTGTGTGTGTGTGTGTGTGTGTGTGTGTGTGTGTGTGTGTGTGTGTGTGTGTGTGTGTGTGTGTGTGTGTGTGTGCGCGTGTGCGTGTGCGTGTGTGCGTGTGTGCGTGTGTGCGTGCGTGCGTGCGTGCGTAAATGGTGAATGGTGCATTTATCCAATGCATTATACAAATCCAAGGCGCTATACAAATGCGTGCGTGCATTTGCACATACATACGTGGATGTGCACATACTGTACATACGTGGATGTGCACATACTGTACACACGTGGATGTGCAGTTGTGCACATACTGTACATACTGTGTGTGAGCACAAATTGATAACCAAACTGGTCCAGAGTAAACCTCATTGTTATCCAGGCCATCCCACGATGAGAGCATCCAACACCTCTCATCTCTGGAGATGAGATTCTCCAGAGATGAGAAGTGAAGTGTCGCACCTCTAGGGTGTTGTTTTCTTAACGTGTTTAAATGAATATGAAAAATGAAATGAATATGTGCCACCTTGAAGATATCACTGCTTGGCTGAGCATTGGTTCACAAACATGTTCATGTCAATCTGTCTAATATCAGGTGTAATATCAGGCTGAACCCCCGTTCACGGATATTTTGTGGCAGGGCCAAGATTTGTTTGGATTGTATTGTGTAAAATAAGTATACATTTGAATGGTTGAATTTGTAATAAATCTACTCTGAGGACCCCCTGGAACCCCATCAAAGACCCACAAGGGTCACATGTTGACAACCGCCGAAGAGTAATATAATACTGTAAATTGTGAAACACATTGCCTCAGATCACAAACATTATTCTTTGACAATCTGTTAAGCACAACCACAAACACTTGTAGTGAAAGCATCATCCTGGGGGAGAGAGTGAAGAAAGAGTTAAATCATGAAAGGCAAACTGCTGGCCTGGTGGTGGTTTGAATGCCATCTTTTTGCAATTCTGTCTAAATAATGGAAATACATAACGTTTGAGGGAACGGCATAAATCATATGCTTGTCTTCTCCGAGAGGTTCACATGAAACTCTTTCATTCATATATTCTTCTCTTTGAACAGATTTGCTGCATGATCTTCAATAGCAAGAACAACAGCACATTACTCATCTCCCATGATCAAATCACCACAAGTGGTTTATTTTACTTGCCCTTGATCTTAGGTTGCAGAAGAGAGAAAGGGGGGAGAATCCCCAACTGTTTCCAGAATGTGAATGTGTGTTCTTTTGGTTTGAATCACTTTGGACTGCAGAGGATCGTATGGCATTACACACAATGACCCTTAATGTATAACCAACTTCTAACACGCGACTCTTTCATGTTAGAAAACACTTTGAAAGGCCTCTATAATTACCTCGTGTAATGAAAGCACACCAGACAGAAATGTTGAATAATGGCGATTCCCTGTAAACCACTGGTTGACAACGTCGGGTTCGCGGACCACCAAATGGGTCCCCCTTTTACGGTTCTCCAACTATAGTGTATAGATGTACTGTATGGTTCCATTAGACTCCATCTGTACACTCTCATAATTAAACAAACACTGAGAATTTTTACAGTTTTACAGTTTTACAGGCTTGGATTTAAAAACTGTTATCCAAAGCAGGAGATCCATGAAATTGAAAGGGCTGAGAATGAGTGTATTAAACAATAGCTAACACATGCATTGCAGGCACACATAAAATCCAGTTAGACAATTAGCAGTTTAATCAAGAAGCTAAACTATTTCAAACACTATATTTCTCTGACTCCCTCACATGCATGATGGTCAGGACGTGGATAATCAATGTACACACACACACACACACACACACACACACACACACACACACACACACACACACACACACACACACACACACACACACACACACACACACACACACACACACGTATAGAGGCCTAGTCCTGAGTGTCAGGTTTGTTCCTCTACTTCCCTCGCATACATTATTGGCATATTTGTCTCTAAAATTAAACGTAGCAAATGAAAATAGAACATATGTAAACAAGCGCTGGCTGTGTTTGCTCAAGCGAAGCTCTATTTGAAGAATCTCTGAAAGTGTGTCTGTCAGCATGCAACACTTATACTGTATACAGGGGAGAGGGCAGCAGACAAACTCACTCACTGTCTGTCTGTCTGTGTGTCTGACTGCCTATCAGACAGACAGACAGACAGACAGACAGACAGACAGACAGACAGACAGACAGACAGACGCTTCACGCAGCACGCTCCTACAGTACGTGTGGCACACTCAAGTCTATGCTGAACCCAGAAATTACTGTCTATGCAGTCACAGTTTGTCATCAGTTTGAAACCACCAAGCCAGGCCTGGGACATTGGTTGGACCTTGGCAGATAGTCCACCTAGCATGAATGACAGGTTTGTGTTGCAGGTTCAAATCCCGATCCCAACAAACTTTGCAGTGTCTTACTTAATTCCCCCTGCATCTCTCTTCCTGTTTCCTGTCAGTACATGTGTATATCAGTACAGGGCACAAAGGAAAACCACCAAGCCAGAGACAGTTACACAGAATGGAAACATATCTATCAAAACAGAGACATGTATTACACATACCTATTGTCTTCATGAGGTTGTATTGTTGTATTAAACGAATTGTGGACAGAATGGGGACTAGCCTTTTTTGAATGATAATGTTTGAGAATGATAACTGCCCAAATTATATCTTCTAAACTAATCTTCAGCCAAGTGTATTGCAGATGGGCCAGTAGGCTATGCAGAGCCTATAGATTCTGGACAGGATGGATAGGCCTACAATTACTTCCTTTTCCACATAAATACCATGGCGGTCTGTGTGTACCTTTACCAGAATAGCCAGACTCGGAACAAGCACTCGATTCGACACACATGCACGCGCACGCGCGGGGGGGCACATCATGCAACACAAGCAATGATCCCAATCTAAAAATCCCCCCATAAACTAGGACTACACATCCATGCACTAGCCTATATAGCCTGTAGCTGTTTGACTCTGCAGCTACAAGTCATTTTCACTGTTAGCTATACTTCACCTCGTTCCGCTGGAGCTGGAAGAAGTTGTTGAGATAGTTTGAGTTGAGAGAGGAGCTCAGGTCCGCTGCGGGAGTCTTGCTGAAGTTGAGCTCCGGGTGCTGCTGCTGTTGGCTCTGGGTCTGGGAAGAGTTGGGCTCGGGTCTGAAGGCGTCAAACGCGCTCGTCTGGTGGGTGTCTTGCAGGGACAGATAGACCCAGTTGAGCAGCTGATGTGCGGGCTGGTACACCGAGGCACTCGTGTCTATGGCAGACAACAAGCTCATCTTTCCAGCGGGGCTAAGAGAAGTGGCCTATTCCGCCACAGATTCCTGGAAGTCCGCCGATTCTGTGCCGTCCTTTTCCCCCACCTTCCCGTTCACCCCCCGGCCGATGGAAATCACTGCTTTTGTGTTCCCGTAAAGACCCTATCCTTCCTCGGAGAGCTGGGAACCTAGTAGTCCCCAGTTAAAATGCCGTTACGCCAAAGTCATTGCTCTAACATGTCAGTATATACAGTATATAAAAAAATACGTTTCACCCTCACCCATGGTCCGTTATCTGCCTTTATTGCAGCGGAGCAGCGAGAGACTCTACTCATTGCATATGCAATTGGGACGGTGGCGTGCGTCACGGGGGGACGCACGCGAATGAGCGCCGGTGTGGGACCAAATGTGCTCGGGTGGGGAAATGTGCTCGGGGGCCCCCGCGCAGCCGACTGACGTCATCACATATTAGTGTTGCCAACTTGGCGCATTTGTCACTATATTTAGCACTTTTTCAGACCCCCCTAGCGCCAAAATTAGTGAAAAACTCCTGGTGGAAAATCTAGTGCTTTTAGCTGGAGAGTTGGGGTGAAATTGATTGACAGGCGCCAGAGATAAAACCCTCATTTTTCACCATTCTTTCCTCCTATGACAGTGGTTTTCAACCAGTGGTCCCCAGGATAAATGATGGATAGTTGGTTAACCAGATGTAACTGTTTGAGAGCCCTTGCGGGTCCATTTGGTTTCATGTTTACACTCTCAAGAGTTAAAATATTCATCATGTGAATTAGCCCAAGTCTACACAACTGGAGAATGTAGAACAGGGGAGCCCAACCAGTAGATCGGGATCTACTGGTAGATCTCGGCCTGATCACAAGTAGATCTCGGGAGATGTGGGGGGGGGGGGGGGGGGGGGGATGGGGTGGAAAAGAAAAAAAAAAGAGCGATTTTCGTGTGTGTGTGTGTGTGTGTGTGTGTGTGTGTGTGTGTGCGTGCGTGCGTGCGTGCGTGCGTGCGTGCGTGCGTGTCTGTCTGTCTATGTCTCATTTGGAGGATTGTTGTCTGCTGTCTGTGAATTATGGCAACAGTATTGTTCTGCAACGTGCAATGGACTGTTCTGCAACTTATAATGGACTATTCTGGACTGTTATTATGATTGCATTTGCAATGGCAGTGTTTGTCCAAGTCTGTTGTACTTATGTTGTACTGTTGTAGGCCTATTTATGACAAGTCTGTTGTACTTTATGCTTATATGGACATAAAGTAGGGTGGTAAAACAAAAAGTAGTGTTGTGTTGTTGTGAAGTTACTGTAGGCTGGCAACGATGCGTGTGGTTTTAAATGTTGATATTGGACTGGTAGATCCCGAAGGGGTTGGCTGCTGAAAAGTAGATCTTGGGTCAAAAAAGGTTAGGCACCCCTGATGTAGAAGATTAATGGTCATTTAATGGTCATATTCCCTTCCAGGCAAGCATCTAGCGCATTCTAGTGCATTTTGGAAGTGCCACTAGTGCATTTTGGATTTTGGCAGTTGGCAACACTGTCACATATCCAAACTTTATTGAAACGCGGACCAAACAGCAGTTTGTATCACAGAGGTCTCAGCTGTTGCCATTACAGCACGTTACAGGTAATCTTACATTATTTTATGCAACGTAATGACTAAACAGATTATAATGTTGTATTTTATATACTCTTTATGTGTTCTCCATATGAAACAAATAGGACCTAGCCAAACAGAGCTAACTTGTTAGCTATGCATGTTTACACCTTGTTCAAGGGGCTGTGCTGAATAATCGTTTCAGAAATGTAACATCACAATGCTATGTTTGATGCTCTGCTGCTGATATGTGTTGATAGATTAAAAAAGAATAATATGCGGTGACCTTATCACCAGAACTATTTATTACAGCAGATCAGCAGCTCACTGTGAGCTTGTATGTCTGCTAATTTCATAGGCTATATGATATGTGTGTAGGATTAAACTGTCACCTTAGTCCTACTGCATGTCAGTTTGTCATTCATCTTACATTGTATTGTATCATGTTCAAGAAGTCATATTGGACTCTTCATACAGCACATACAGCACTAGCCTTAAAGGGACACTTCACCTTTTTGCAAAATTAATGTACATGTATGTTGATAACATTTAAAAGATTTAGAACACATTACTGTTTTTTAATAGGCCTACAATGTGTGGCTTTAGATATATTATGAATGTGGAACCTTTAAAGGTCCACAAAGGGGTTTTATCGACACCATAAATCCTACATTCACACCACTAAACTGGATCAAACAATTAAAACCTCTTATTCTCGCCCCCTCTCCCATTTCTCAGACTCTGAGGGTGACTGTCCATCTGCTCGATGAAGACCACACAAACCCTCTCCAAAGACTTAATAGTCAGCGACGTTCCAGGAACTATACACTCCTTGTCCATGTCCAAGCAATGTAATAAATGGATAATAAATGAATCATTGCTTTGATGATTGTACAGTACACAATGATTAAATAACTCACCAAAGAATAAACATATACTGGTGGTCATAATGTGCTATAGTGGTGTGCTACTATGATGTATAATATAAGTATTAATTTAGACCTGTATAGCAACAGTTGCTTTACTATTTAGATTGGCATTGGACAGTGACCAAAGGGTGGGATTTTGGGAATTAATTTCCCATCGATGATGTGCATGATGTCTAAACAGAGTAGGAAAAAATGATGGCATTTTATTATGTACATTAGTGAAGATTTGTGGCCAGGTTGAAAAGTGGTGAAGTGGTCCTTTAAGCATGGAAGTTTATCTATTCTGGTGTGATGAAAGAGAGCAACATTTTGTATCTGTCACCATCTTCACGAGTCAGAAGAAACACACCGTTGAAAACTTTTAAGGGATTTATTGACAATAAATGAATTCATTAATGAAATGGGGTGTGTAGGTTCCTGGAGCGTCTTTGGAGAGGAGGTTGCACACCCTCTGCAGGAATCAGAGAAATAAGCAGAAATAAGAGGTTTTAATTGCATGTTTGATCCAGTTTAGTGGTGTGAATGTAGGATTTATAGTGTTGAAAACTGTCGATAAAACCAATTTGTGGACCTTTAAAGGTTCCACGTTCATAATATATCTAAAACCACATATTACACATATATATATAAAAACAGTAATGTGTTCTAAATCTTCTAAATGATTTACAACATAATGAACATATGTGTACATTCATTTTGCAAAAAGGTGAAGTGTCCCTTTAAGGCTAGTGCAGTATGTGCTGTATGAAGAGTCCAATACGATGAACATGATACAATACAATGTAAAATGAATGACAAACTGCAGTAGGACTGACATACAAGCTCACAAATTGTGAGCTAGCTGATCATTGTTATAAATAGTTTTGGTGATAATCATCACCAGTCATGTTGCTATAATATCTACTGAACCAATTATGTTTAGAGAAATAGCCTATAGAATGTGTGGGTGTGTGCAAGTAAAGTCACTATTGTCCGATCAGATTTCACACCCATATTATTCTTAAACATGAATCCATTGTGCTGACTATTAACACATTGATATCATATGAGAGCATCAGCATTGTGATGTTACATTTCTGAAACGATTATTCAGCACAGCCCCTTGCCTTGAACAAGGTGTAAACATGCATAGCTAACAAGTTAGCTCTGTTTGGCTAGGTCCTATTTGTTTCATATGGAGAACACATAAAGAGTATATAAAATACAACATTATAATCTGTTTAGTCATTACGTTGCATAAAATAATGTAAGATTACCTGTAACGTGCTGTAATGGCAACAGCTGTATGTGATGACGTCAGTCGGCTGCGCGGAGGCCCCCGAGCACATTTCCCCACCCGAGCAAATTTGGTACCCACACCGGCTTTCAAAGTTTTAGCAGCCTGACTGGTCCAAAACGACTGGCCTCCCTGGCTCAGGGGCGGATCTAGGCATGGGCATGGGGGGGCAATGCCCCCCTAAATACTCAGTCTGCCCCCCCAAACACAATGCCATGCAAAACAACCCAAGATATTTCAAATTAGTGCGTATATTTACAATGATGTGAAACACTAGTACTGCTACTAACTAACTACAGCTGTGTCACCACTAAACCAACAGCATTTCATCATTGAAAACAGAAAACTCTCTGAGTCAGACCTTTAGCTTTATGCATGCTGCGTGTCTGTTGCAACTTCAACAACAACTGATGTTATTATTGATGCTTTACTTGACTAATAAAAGTGAAATGAAAATGGCATCGCCCGTGTCGCTTCGCGCCACGGGCGATGAAGCCGCACCCATACCATTTTCTCTTGCCCCTCCAACATGATCTCTTGCCCCCCCAAATGGGACATGCTATATCCGCCCCATGCCCTGGCTCCTCTCATAATCTCATTAGGCTAGTTACGTTTAGTTCCCTCGACGTCCTGGGTAACCCATACAATCAAAGCAACACAATAAAGTTATGAAATGACCGGCAGCCTATAGCTACGTACTCTCTATATTCAACTTCCCATACAGTACTTGGCCCGTCGGTGTGCGTCTGAGCGCGTGCGAAGGGAGGGCAGGCAGGGGGGTTGTATTATTTAGGCATGTAGAGGTGAATTATATTATAATCAGTGTATTAACATGACATGATAACATCATTTATTGATTTTGAGCTTGGCCATAGGCCATAGGCGTAGGGAGTGAGTGGGTGTTGTTATAGTAGGCTCATTAATATTAATGAAACTAGGACTGCACTCAGTAGAGTGCCAAGTTGCCAACTTGCGCATTACGCACAAGTTGACCATGGCTTACTTGTGTGCGAGCAGAGCGAGCGACCAGAGATCAAGTAGGCTACCCCACACCTCCAGGAGATAATACTCATGGCGTCATCACCTAATCCAGCCAATCGGAGTCCAAAGAGGAGTGTGGGAAAATACCCCTGATATATTTATTATTGAACCTTTTACATTATTTATAAAGGTTTCGGTTCCTACATTGTTACATCATCACCAATGATCATAATCATCAATCAATAAAGAACCAATGCCTGCCTATTTTTCATGAAGCGTTGGTCATGGTTGTCAGGGTAAGGCCTAAAATACTGTCCCTGTCACAATTAAATAGCCTACATTCTAAGGTCAGGATACCGATTTATGCAATCATGATAGAACTTACAGGCACCAGGGAGCAGTGCAGGCTATAAAGGGCTGCTCACATCATCTTACAACACTAATTACAACATGATGCTTGTTTAAGCAACAGGTGATAATGTTTGTTTTTCGGCCTCAAAAGAAACATTACATTTATCTTTATTGTCTGGCATTTTCTTAAACAATCACCATTGAAAAAAAACAAACATTAAAGCCAATAGCCATATAGGAAATAGGAAGAATGTGCTTGGAGACACATATGCTATGAAAACAGAAATATTATTTTCTGCTCACAAAAAAGTGATTTAAATGTAATCGTAAATGGTGTAGTTAAAAAAGCTATTCTACTTGCATGGAAAGGAGAGGTATTTGCATTACCTTCACCATAGTAAATGCTGCATTGGTTTGGTTATAAGACTTTTACACTTGTGTAGGGCATGGGGGCTGTGTGATGTGTATCAAGCCAATACAGCAACACTGTGTAGTCTACAGCGGCAGAAGTGTGCAGGACTACAGCAGCAGAAGTGTGTAGCGCTACAGTGGCAGAAGTGTGTGTACAGTTGCAGAAGTATGTAGGACTACAGCGAGTCAGCGACAGAAGTGTGTCCATCACCAACCACCAGACAGGCTGTGATGTTCAACCTCAAAGCCTCTGACAGGCATGGTTGAAGCTCCCAATGCTGTTAATATGGCTCCCTCTTGTGCTGAAAGGGCAGCATTGTCACTCTTCAAAAATAGTCTTAGCATGATTGTAGCCTAGTACAGTATATAACATGTTTCATTCAGGATTGATATTTGATTCAGTTTTAGGACGTTCTAGAGTAGTAAAACTATATTCAATACTTTCATTGAATACTATTGCTACTATAATACTACTATTCAATAGTAGTACTATAATACTACTATTCAATACTACTATTCAATACTATATTTTTATTTAAATGGGTGATTTGGATTTGGTGATTCTAAATCAATTTCTATGATCTGAGATCTTTCAAACAGTTTGCAGAATTACAGTGGGCCACATATTTTGGCATAAGAGCAAAAAACAAATTTAATGTTTGTGCCAAATCTGGGTGGTTACACGTGTTTTGGGTAGAACTCCCTTTGGTGTTTTGGATGTGGGCTTTCATTGACATTAAGGAAGTATTTAGACAGGTCCATGGTGTCTTGGTGGTGTAGTATCTTGTGGACCAGACTCATTGCAAGATGCTATGTGGTCAACTCTAGCCATTCCAGCCTGTCAAAGTGGGCAGAGGTGAGGTGGTTTCAGAGAGTGAGACCAAGTAGCAGGCGCAGCCTGACCAGTTTGTTCTGTTAATTCTGGACTCTGGTGCGGTGCCAAGAGGTGCCAATGTAGTCTCTTATTTGGGTCTTCAGTGTGTTTTTATTGACCAGTGCACCTAATCTTTTCCGATCTTTTCGATTAATACACACTATTATGGTATTAGTCTTTAGGATGGTTGTTTCCCATTTGCTATACCTATGATTCCTATCACATCAGCTCACAAATATCTCGCTGCTGTGTTTACAATGTACTTAGTAATAGTTTCTTTTTGTCATAAGTCATGTATGTTTTCAAATTCTCCTTGTTCTTGGGTGATTGTGATCTTTGGTATTAGGCCTATGCTATAGGTCATGGGGTTGTCTAGCCCTGTTACATTTTCCATATTTCATCATGCCATACTGTCTGTTACCTCTACACCCTGCCAAATGATAATTGTTGTGGTGCAATTATTGTGGTATGGCAAATAAACAATTCTATAGCATTAATATAACCTCATTGCACTTATACGAGCTCTAGAGCCTGTTATTAGCTGCATTTAACTTTAATTCATATTCATATATATATATATATATATATATATATATATATATATATATATATATATATATATATATATATATATATATATATATATATATATATATATATATATATATATATATATATATATATATATATATATATATATATATAATATTTATAGTCATATCATATATAAAACATATAAATAGTGGAATGAACTGGCATGACTCAGGATTTCCCTTATGTACTGTAACCATACCGATCATGGGAGTTGTCTTGTCACATTTTCCATATATGACCCATGCCATTGTGACACTTTACAGCTCTGATGCGTCACCACCACTTACCTAAAAGGTAAATACAATACTGCCCGTTATTTGCATCAGAGGGCGTGACGATGACCATGGGCGGACCGGACACCAGCAAGAAACAAATAGTCGATCTGCAACCTCACAGCGCGCCGCGGGAGCTACGCGATGTGAGCTTGTAGATCGGTTATTTCTCTCTGCGCGAGGCACCGTCTCGCGACGACGCATAAACGGCAGTAGCCGTGTGGCCCCGCCCACCTCCACTCTGAACACACATTCACGGACTGACGTTGACTTACTTGACTCGAGAGCTCCTCTGGGTGTGGATTGAAGAGAAAGACAAGGAAAAGTAAGTAAAAACAGCTTTTATTAGAATTTATCGTCGGAAAGATAGAGATTATAGAATTAGTTTCGTCGGTGATGTCCCGTCGTTGTGTGCGCTTTGTTTTTTTTTGTAAAGCCCCGTACGTTTGCAGCTAATTTACTTCCACCCAGAGAATTATAGTATAGACACAATTACGACAACTCCGTGCACTTCATAGGGACTGGTCTAATGGCACGGAGACATGGGGACAACCAACTGGCACAAGTCCTGGGACAGCTCTGATGTTAAATCCGGGGTTTTGTTATGCTGCAACAGAAACATTACAGAGACTGTACAAGTCTTGAACCGTTGGAATGTAACTCGTATTTCAACGCATCAATCAACGCATTTCAATCTCCAGTTTGTCCGTATTCTGGCTGCATGAACAGCGCTCAGTTTCTGGTCCCTCAATGTCGCAACTCTCTCTCTACTCTAGTAGCTCTACTGCTGCCAATAAACGTTTACAAGGAAAAGCCCCATCTTCTCCTCCCTCTTCCTCGTTCGCTACTCGCTTGTTTTTTGTACATGTATATTATTACTAGTACACCCATGTATCATGCAGCTATTGTTTAGGTTGCTCTAGATCTAAACACGGACATTTGAATCGATGGAGGCTAGCCCACAAAGGTCTATTTTTATCTTGCTTCAGTCAGTTTACTGGCTGTGTTGTAAGAGATTACAGTAACGTCCAACACGGCCCAGGCCTGTCTGTGCAGGGGGGATTAAGGAAGTTGGCACTTTAAGGGAGAGGGAGCGCACATTTTTTACTGAGGTAGGACTCCTCCTCCTCCTCCTCCTTAGAATATAGCCCTAGATGTAGGGTGACCAGATGTCCCTCTTTGTGTGGGACAGTCCCTCATTTTCAAGATTTTTCAAGCGTCCCACAAATTGAGACTCTGTCCCACATTGTGACTGACAGGCATCAGTGTTCAAAATGCCCATAATAATTTGTAGTGCCCTAATAGTTGGACTTCTGTTGTATCATTTCTTGCTGTGTTTTTTTAAGCATTCCCCCATGGTACCACTATATTTCCACGCTCACTCTAGAGAGGCCACATCGCATATACTGTCGCATCCAAAATAGCTGATCTACAATCTCAAAACGTTTTGAGATTGTAGAACAGCTATTTTTGATTTTAGCTGTTTTTGCAGCTGTTTTTGCAGAAGCTGTTTTTGCAGAAGCTGTTTTTGCAGCTGTTTTTGCTGTATGTGAAATGGAATCCTGAAATATTTTTTTGGAATATTGACATCAAGATGGTGATAATTTACATTTTGTCCCGTTTCCGCACTCCACTTGTCCCACACAGGCAACACTTCTGTCCCTCAAATGAACAGTTTGGATCTGGTCACCCTCCCTAGATGTCTGTGATTTCACATAGGCCTGCAGGTCATGCAATTCACTTCAGAATGTCTGATCCTTTATACTGTACATTCATGAAATGTATGTGAGATCACCGACATTCTAGGGCTACCTTTTAGAAACGAGATGGTGATGAAATTATGAATTAATTGAAATGACACTACACTTAGCCTACTGCCCTGTCCTGTCCCGCTCTCTCAGGATGAGACTGCTTTATTGCGCCCCCACTCCAGTCTAAATGACCGTTGGCGTTGTTAGTTTCTGTGACTGCATGAGCCTGTTAATATAAACCTGTATTGATCTCCTCTCGACCAGAGCTACAAATGGCCTATAAACTAGCTATGATGTTCCATACTCCCATTGGTTTGTATTTTAAAAGTAACCTAACAAAATGGCTAAGGCTAAGTATAGGCCTAATAAGTGTCACATTTCTGGGGTCAGTTTTGGGCTCCGTAGGGTCACATAGTTGGAAGTGGGGAGGGTCACCCCAGGTCTCCAGTCCCATTCCCTCCTTTTATCTGTTAAAGGGATATTTGACCAAAAAAATCTTTTGGTCATTATTTCATCTACTCTAGCTCATGTGAACGCACCCAGCTTTTACACTATTTGATTCCTCCTTGGCCCCCTTGCTATACAAACCCATTATAATTTAAAACGCCATTTTAATCATGATAGATTCATCAAAAACACCTGCCTTTTTCTGGTGAGTGATATTGTCCTCCTAATACATGACATGCTTTTTAATTTACTGTTTTCATTTATTTTTTAAAATATTGTTTTATTCTTTCGTCCCCACTAGCATGGTGCCGAGGCTGCTACATTTCCCAATGCAGTATTTTAAGAAATAAATGAAAACTGTAAATGAAATTCTGCGTGACTATATCAGTCACCAGAAAAAAGATTGGATGTTTTGGATGAATAGCCTAGGTCATGGTTAAAATTGAGTTTTAAGTTATAATGGCTTTGTATAGGAAAGAGGTGTGGCTGTTAAAATGAACGTCTAATTACTGAATGGAGTAATTTATAAACTGTCTGGTTTATAAATACTCAGTAGACAATGATAAAATGACCAAAATATTTTCTGAAAGTGAAATATTTGTTTTTATTCTTTAGTTTTCTTTTTGTTTAATGTCAAATCTACAGTTCTCAGTGTCTGTGTGTATGTTTATATAAACTCCAGTGGGTTGGTCTTAGCTGTGCTTGGTTTTAGATTCCAAACAACGTCATCTATTGCTTACCATAATTGGTGCCACAGTTTGTCAGACATTCCCTCCGTGAATGGCCTCTGTGTCATCTGAAAGTGAACTTTTGTTTTGGGTCTGGGAACTTTTATTCCCCAGCAGAGTACTGTTGACTAATTCAAATTCGGAGGCGTTGGTAACTTTTTCCATTGTCCATAAAATGCAAAGCAGAAACGGGAGGAGTGTGTTCCATGTAAAACCGCTGATGTCGTGCTGACCATGGAACAAGTGGGCCTGTTGCAATACGCAGACTTTCCTCAGCATCCTGTGCTGCCTGGCGGCCTGCTGTCACCCGTTTAAAACAAAAAAGTCTTAAATCTCTGTGCAAGCAGGAGTTTAGCCTGACTTTAGCCTTTCATAAAAGACCATGCCTATAGAGCTGAGCAGTCCTGCCCCCTTGTGACATCGCCCTTGTTTCAGAAATGGATTCCCCATTCCCAGAGCCAACTCAGGTCGTGACAAATCATGACAACACACAATGTTTTGCGACAATCAAATCATTTCTAAGAAGAACGTTTTTTTCTTCTTGCTAATTAGATATTGCATGATAATATTGTGTTTGTTGTCTTACGTAATTGTCTTTATATGTATTATTTTCATCTATGAGATAAATGAATGAGGATTCCATTTCTGGAATACTAGCTATGTCATGAAAGGGGCGGGACTGCTCAGCTTTATACAGCTACAGTTGCTGTAGTTAACTCCCAGGCATGTGATGATGGGTGGATATTATCAAGGAAAGGATGTCTGCGCAAACAGCTGCTGCTCCCGAGTGTTTTTATTTAAGTTAAAACACCAACATAGTCCACAATGTGTCTCACAAGGCGACCTGATGAAAGCCACTAATAACCGAAATGTTGTGAACTGGTGGACTATGTCTGTGTTTTATCTTACACTGGTGCAGCAGCTATTTGTGTGGACAACCTTCTTTTTTCATTTTATCTACCAGTGTGCGCTGCGCAACTACCTTGGTTTTAAACTGGATATTACCAAGGCTCAGGTTAGATTGCATTGCATTGGCTCTCAGTCTGTTCTACATCAAGGGGGGGCACTTGAAAGTTGAAACTCTCTTAAATGCTTGCGAACCACCCATAAGATCCATCCAGTTGGCGTTTTGGCTGCCGTGTTAGATGGGGGTGGGGTGGGCAGCATGCATTTTCAGAGGAGCATGTTTATTTTAGCCATTTGTTTTATTGACCTTTTGTACAGGGAAGAACATTGGGGGAATGCTCTCTTTTTCAATGACAACATGATCACATAGTACAAATAAACCAGTGACAAATATAGTGAATATTATGATGCTGATGGGTACATTGGTACATTGGTACAGTCTGTTGTAGGGAAGTACAAGGCAAGTAGAAGTATCAGATGCCGATAACTTATCAGTATCGGGCATCCTATACCCTTTTTACTTTGTGTTTTTACTTTTTTTTACTTTGTGTGTGTGTGTGTGTGTGTGTGTGTGTGTGTGTGTGTGTGTGTGTGTGTGTGTGTGTGTGTGTGTGTGTGTGTGTGTGTGTGTGTGTGTGTGCGTGTGTACATAATGATTTGTACATGATTTAGTATTTCAGCCACAGCAACAACAACATTAATAGTGTGGCTGCTCTATTATTTGAAGTCCTACTATAACAAAAATGACTATTGAGATTTGTTTGTGCAGTTTACTGATCAAATCAGTCAATGGAACTAACTTTACTGCATACTAAAACGTCTAACAGGACATATTTAAAATACCATAACGTTTTTTTTTATTTGACGATGTCACTGCAATGTCACTGCAATATCGTCACAGCCCCATGGGCCAGGAATTGCTGGTCAAGTGGAAAAATAACAACACATAGCCTGCAGTTGTCTCTTACAACTGTACGAGTGACACAATACAGCTCAATTCATTATCTTCCTAAAATAGACAAACCAACCATAGTGATGAAATGGTTGACACGGCTTGTTTGCACAATAGTACCTGAATAGTACCTGCATGTCTCTCTCTTGATCTGAACTGCATGTTGTGTCAGAGGGACATTACAGGAAGGTTAAGCACAAAGGCTGAATGGACGACATCCTCTTTTGCTTTGTTTATTATTGACATGGAGACGGAATGTTCTGCGTGCCAACTAGCCCCCCTTCCAACGATTTTTTAATTGGCAAAAGTGGTAATGTTTCAAGCCAAGCGGGCTCCTCCTCAGATAGACTGCTTGGCTTGGAGTCAGAATTTCACTTTACCTCTTTTGCAAATTGAATACTCTTCTGGGTGCATTTCTTGGCCATTTTTACTTTTAGATCCAGTACCCACCGATCTGTGTGCATGTCTTGTTTTAAGTGGCAGGGGTCTTCTCTGGATTTTGGAAAGTACTCATCCCTTCTGGAACGGTGCATTCCTATTGTCTCGTTAGCTAGATAGTTGATTTTAATGGATTCCGCAGGGGAATGAGAATACTAGGCAAGGACCTGGGGGGAGGGGTGTGTGTGTGTGACTTTATGTGTGTACTGTTTTCAACTCTTTCATTGCTATGGCAACATGTTAAACTTGTGTTAAAGGTGCTGTCGCCTACTCAGTAAGCTCTCGGCTGAACAAACTACTGTTTGCTCTGTGAATCTGTTTGTAGCACAACAACGACAACAAAGAAAATAATTAAGGGTAATAGAGGCAACATTTTAGCCAAAAATCAAAATAGATGTATACTAGCTATATTCTTTTTGCCTTTCCCCCTCTATGTTGCTTCTACTTTGATGCTGCAGCTGTCTCCCTGCAAAGTGCAGACAGACACTTGCATCATCCTCCAGACGGTCCAGAACTTTTTGTTGTCAACAAATCATGAAAATAAAACATCCGTTGAGCTCAGGAAAGGCGGTGCTGATTTGTGAGCGAGAGGGGGCTTGTGTGGCGTGAGGCAGCGTTTTAGCCAATCACAGCACAGCAGTCTCAAGCAGTTTCATAATGACCCAATAGAGTGGAGGTGAGGTGGAGTTAGATTCTGTTTATAAACAAATCTGTTTACAAACACAGTGTTTGTACACACTAAAGTCGCCTATATTACCTTTAGATACCAATGAAGTACATGCAGGTGCACTTCCACACACTGAGGCTATACATTTTCTAGCTGGAATGCTTTGCTTAATTATTACTTTCCCTCAGGCTTGACTAGTGGTATCAGTAGTAAAAGCGATGCCAGCAATAATGATAATGGGCAATTATAGAATATAATAGTTGTCTTTTTTTGCAATACTTTTCCAGGTTTATAGCCATGAGTTACCCTGGATACCCTCCTCAGCAAGGAGGATACCCTCCTCAACAAGGCGGGTACCCTCCCCAGCCTGGCGCCTACCCTCCGCAGCAAGGAGGCTATCCACCCCAGCCCGGAGCATACCCTCCCCAGGCCGGAGGCTACCCGCCGCAGGCAGGGGGATACCCCCCACAGGCAGGGGGCTACCCGCCTCAGCCCGGAGTCTACCCACCCGTGCCACCAGCAGGTAAGGCTGTGTTCAGTCAGTGCAGTGTTGCCTACATGGAAAGAAACAGCATTTTTGGGTGTTTAAGGATACAGAGGTCAGATGGACAGTGGGTATGTGAGTCATGTACTCTCTGTGTACGTAACAGGCGTCACAGGGTTTAGATTTAAGTGAGAGAATGCTGGTGTTTTCTGCTGTTGCTAAGAGAAGCAGCTCTCACACACTGTGCCCATTCAGTGTCTGCTGTTTGTTGGAGCCTCTCATTCTACCTGCTAACTGGTAGAGGCAGTGACCGTTCTAGGAGGTAGGTGGCCCTATGTGAGATTATTCTGTGGCCCCCCCCATTAACGAATTTTAGGCAAGAATCTCTTGCTGTTTTAAGTAATAGCTAGCATTAGCTTTAACTATCTAAAAATATCAGATCTACAAGCTCATAGCGCATCACTCAGTGGCACACAATAAGATATGATATTTTTCAATTGTATGAGCTTGTAGGTCTGATATTTTTGATAAATTGTGAAAATGTGTCAAATCATTCAATATTCTGTCATGGCAAATGTTTTTTCACTCAAATGTTTAACTTCTGACATTGTCGCTGGAGCTACATACAGTATTTTCAGAGGGAGTCGGTGGGCCATACAGATGACTTCGGGGGTCATTGACATAAAGACATTTTGTAGAATCACTTGTCGGGTCAAAATCATTTAAGTGAAGGTGGGTGCTCCCAGGCCACCAGTAGCCTAGTGTATCAAAAATGAAATAAATCTCTTTCCTGTGTGTGCACTGTGCCCTAAGCAACCAGTTATTTTGTTCATGCCTAGAACCGACCCTGGGTAGAGGAGTGACAAACTGGACAGTGAGCATGAGCGAGTTAAGGATGTCTCATTCCTGTCTGAATCCAATATTGACCAGATTCCACCCCTTTCTGCACTAGTCGGAAAACTTTGTGAGAGTTCACTTCTGTGTTGTTAATGGCTTTACTGAGACTTCTGCTTCCATGTGGTAATGACTTTGCTGCTGCTTCTCGTGTTGTCTCTTATCTGCTGCAGGCAGCTGGGGTGGCGGGCCGACTGGCGGCTATCCCTCCATAAGCCTCAACAACATGCCCAACCCAGGATTCACTGCAGCCAATCTCCCTGCCATGGTAAGCGTTGCATGGAAAAACACATTCACCCAACCACTGAAAAATTCCCTCCAATGTCTGCATTTCGACATAATCACATGATTGTGTTGAATGTTCCCAGTTAGCATGAATTATACTTCCAAAACGTCCAATTTATGTGATACGGTAAGGGTTTTTCTAAGTCCCAACTTATAACCCCCTGTGTTGTGCTGTAGCTTTCTTTCATCAGTTTTCCTTTCCAACTTCTCTCGCATGAGTAAAATAAAGATGTACTGCATTAGCCACTCGAGCCAGTGCTTTTAAATAAGGCTGCAACAATTAATCGATTAATCGCAACTGAATAAATCATTCAACTAGTTGCCAGTGGGCGTTTTTCTATTGTTAAATGTAACTGTGAAGAGGAGTGAGCCATCTCTCTTCCCTTACAATCGGCAGATAGTTGCACATGCACAGTAGCAAATGCAAAGCAAAATATGACATTTAACAATGGTGGCGCCCTTTGCAGAAGCACATTATGGGTTGTGAAAGAATATCTTAAGTCTATCTCTGAGGCCCTTTTACCCCCAACATCTTAAAGAAAGGGATTGCAAGCAGAATTATAGGATCAAGAACAAAAACATGGATTAAATGGCCCAAAACACTGGTGGCCTTGATTTATTTTATGTGAATAGTAGCCTAACATGTACAGTAGCTGAACAACTATTTTAACTAACTATTTTTGAATGTATTATTCATCATTTATTTATTCTCATGTATTTATGTATTTGTTTAAATAATCAGGCGATTAATCGATTATGAAAATAAGTTAGTTGCAGCCGTACTTTTAAAACCTGCCAATCTGCCGCAACCTTCTCCCTTTACATTTTATCAATTCTGTATCTGTAATTTATGTTGCATTCAAATGTCTGTAACAAACATCTGATAATTCAGATGCTGATGGCATATTTTATAATTTTATTTGGCATGGTTACGCTTTGTTTTGGATGTTGGCTTATAAAGCAGGTACAAAATCAAGAATATGACATTAGTCAAATATTTATGCGGATAGTGGAATAATCTATCATCCATAAAATAAAGTGTGACTTTTGCTTGCATATCTTTTCTTGAATATCCCGGTTCTGTGCATCTTTTATGGCATGCTAATCTTTTCCCAACCACAGGGCCAACAGATCTCTGCTGCCATGGGGGGATTTACTCCAAACCCGTCCATGTTCCCCCAAGCCCCTGGGGGTTACCCACAAGCCCCATCGCCCGTGGGGTTTGGTAACCCCCCTCCTAACCAACCTGGCATGTACCCGCAGCCAGGAGGCACCATGCCCCAAGGGCCAGGAATGGGCTACCCTGGACAGCCAGGCCAGGCCCCGGGCGGATACCCTCGCGCACCATCACCCAACCCGTCCATGCCCGGTTACGGAGGAGCCCCGGCGCCTGGGGCAGGGTACCCGAAGGCCCCCTCACCCAACCCGTCCATGCCAGGCTATGGTGGAAGCTATGGTGGAGCCATGCCGGTAGCGCCTGCCATCAATGTAAGAAACGTTTAAAAAGGCCATACTTTCTTGTATGCTACTGGCGGGAGTTTTGAAACTTGTGTAGGTGTGAAGCAAAAAAAAGAAGTGGTTATTCACTGATTTGCAAAGGGGAAAGTAGCTCTTGTTCTCAGGCCTGTCACAATGGTAATGGTAATTAGTTCGCAAAGTGCAAAAGTTGCAGCTTGCAACTTTCATTGTCGTTTCCTCGTTTCTGGTCGGCATTTCCCTTCAGTGGTCGCCACAGTGAATCATCTGCTTCCACGATGTCACCCTGTCCTCTGCCTCCTCTTATCTCAGACTCTCTCACTTCATGTCTTCTTCACTACACCCGTATACCTTCTCTTTGGTCTTCCTCTAGGACTCCTTCCTGGCAGTTCCATCTCGGCATCTTTCTGCAGAAAAATACTCACTGTCCCTCCTCTGTACGTTTCAAAACCTTCTGACTCTAGGCTCTTTCTGGCTTTCCCTTGGATGTGCTCGTCCCTGATCTGATCCTATCCACCCTTGTTAGCCCCAGAGAGAACTTCAACGTTTTTGTCTCTGCTACCTCCTGAAGCTGTGCTTCCTACATGCACTTAAATAAATCATAAATCGTACATTTTCAAATGTTTCCAAAAATAGCAGGAATAACCGATCTGCAGGCTTACAAGTACCAAACACATCGTAAATTGCGGATGAGCTACATCTGCTCTTCTTAAACATAACATTAACATGTATATTCATTATTTTTCAATGCGTGTTAATGACAATTATTCATGTGACAAGCAAATCATCAACTAAATCCTTTTGTGATGTTGACACATGCACACACACACACACACACACACACACACACACACACACACACACACACACACACACACACACACACACACACACACACATAAGACCCTTCGCTCTCCTCTTGCACCATCATAGTCACATTGCACTTTTCTATACTAAAATTTGCTGTATATGTAGAACATGGCCTCAATAGTATCTTATATGTATATGGAATTTAACTTTGCTCTATATACTGTATTCTCTTCTATTGTGTGCTGTGTTTTTGCTGTTGTGTATATTTTTGCTTGCACTGTTACACAGGATGTAATAATCCACAATCTGGAATCTTGAACCCTGACAGCCCTAGTTGTTCTTTCAGAGAGGATTCCGAGGGACAATCAAGGACTTCCCTGGTGCTGACCCCCTGAGGGATGTGGAGGTTCTGAGGAAAGCCATGAAGGGCTTTGGTGAGCTCCCCTACCAGATTCACAACCAACCTTACTGTCACATCACAGTGTTACGAGTAAAACAAGTTTATCTGCATAGTTCACATGTATCGAATTTAGAAACAAACGCAGGGGGTGGTGGAGTACAAGTAAGGGGTTTCAGATAATTTAGAATGGGATTGCACTGCCCCAAAATAAATGGCTACTGGCATAATGTATGGTCAGAGCTAAAGAAGATAAATGATGACCAGGCTAGCATGATAATGTACTTAAACAATCTGACACAGGATACCATACAAAAGAAGATCTACAGGTATATCTGGTAAAAGTATTGTTGGCTGCTAGTAAAAAAGCAATTACCAGACTATGGCTCAAGGCAGAACCTCCAGTTTGTGAACAGTGGCTGTGCATTGTGCAAGAGATATTTGTAATGGAGAGAATGACCCACTTATTGAAACTGAAGGAAGATCTCTTCATTTGTAAATGCGAGAAATGGACTGATATAGATTATAAAATACAACTAAATGATACCAATGATAACAATAACACTGAATGATGGACTGGATTGATGATCTTGTGGGAAATTAATGTTGAATCTGGATACTACTCCTGATTTGTATATATATTTTTTTATTTGTTGCCGGCAAAAATCAATTTAAAAAATCTGAATATTTTCTGCTGCTGAATATTCGGTGCATCATTAATTTAGAAGCTTAAACAGCCCTTATTGAATGCTTCATAAATGTACAAGAGAGATTTTGTTTTAGGTTATTTAATCATATAATATGCGTGTGGTTTCAAAACACTTGCCAGTGGGTGTTGTCTAAGAACAACAATGTATAGTCTCTAAGTGAACTACTAGAAACTAGTAGAAATGTAATGTGTTTTTTGTTTCTTGCTGTTTCTGTTGTGATGTGTCCATGCAGGAACTGATGAACAGGCCATTATCGATTTGTTGGGAAGTCGCTCCAACAAGCAGCGTGTGCCTATGTGCAAGGCCTTCAAAACCGCCTACGGAAAGGTATCTTTGATGATGATGGATAGCTTATTTATTTATGATTCACTTTTCAAAGTTAATTTACAGTCCTTTACAATTAGAAAAATAACAGAGCTTGTGGCTAGTGTAATGTCAGGGTTGTCTCGTTATCTGAAAGTACTACACAGCTGTAGTAGCATCACACATTCTTTCACTATTATATAAACATGTGTATAGTAGTATGTTACAAGGCTATTGATCCTTATTGGCCCAATCCAAATGTCCCTATTCTCATCTAGAAGACTACTAACATGATACTTTATTTTGGACTCTCTCAAGATAAACATGGCAGACGACCAGTTGCAAATTAAACATAAATGCGTGACTTGGATTGCATTACTAAGACTGTGATCATGACATCCAGACAACAGGTGCCGATGCTGCCAGTGAAATTAGGACTGGGGGTCGCATGTCCTCACAGCTCATTATAGCTGGGCCACAGAGCATTACCTCTCCAGCAGCAGATTCTTCCAGTGTTGTTTCTGGCAGTCATAGTGTTTTTTTAATGAAATGATTATTGTTTTTAGTCACATTTTAGTCATTTGGACAAAGTGCTTAAGCCATTTTGACCTGAGAATATAATTTCTACAAAATGTTCACTCTGAAAGAAGATCTAATATTCAATATCACACCACAGAGTGACCCGCTATGAGGCGTGAACAGCTGCTATTTTTCAATAAAGCTTAAAACACCGAAAGGTGTTTCAGTAGAAAATGAATTATTTAGTCTTAGTCACATGTTGTCATTCATATCCTTTCTAGTTTTAGTCAATGGAAATTCTGAAATAAAGTGTGCATACACACACGCGCACACACACAAGAAGAGGACGATGCGCTGCATTAGCAGAAGCTATTCATTGTGAAACTTTTAGTCAAAGCACTAATTGTTCGTCTCGTCAACGAAAACGGTCCTGCATTTTTTTTTGTTTTTGCTTTGTTCACCATCGTCAGCTTTCTGTCCTCATAAAAGGGGCGTTGACATAGTCATTTTCGTTGTCGTTCTCAAGGGTGACGAAAACAATGACCCTGATGAAGACCAACTAGGTCGAAACTTTGGTCGTTCGTTCTTTACTGGCACCCTTAATAAAAAGGCCTGAACTGTCCGTGTTCTCGTCCTTTCTGACAAAAACAACACTGGATTCTTCGTAACAGCATTATAGAAGGCTATTGTGTCATTCTAACCATGAGTCTCTTCCCTGTATCAGGATCTCATTAAGGACCTGAAATCAGAGCTGTCTGGAAACTTTGAGAAGCTCGTCTTGGCCATGCTGAAGACCCCTGCCGAGTACGATGCCTATGAGCTCTACAGTGCCATCAAGGTTTGTGCTACGAACTAAATAAATAAAGAAACGTCTGACAATTTCATGGTCTCTACTCCATTTCATATTACCATGATGTCATGTGCAAATGCAAAAAACAAATCGGGTGGATGGCAGAATTCACATGTAAACATGGCATGGCATGTACAGTAATTCTGTGATTCAATGTCTGACAAGTCTGTGATGTATTAACTTCAAATATGCATGGCACAATTTCAGATTTAACAGAGCCCCATATCAATAGTATAAAACGTATTCAAAAGAGCTGGTACTTCAAACACAGAAATTTGCATGGATCAGTCCAATTGTGTGCAAGATCCCGATTCCCGATACACTGACCAAGAGAGAGACAGACGTCAATCTGATCTAGATTGTTCGCCTCCTACAAAACCACACTAAACATTCCTGATTCCTGGCGGAATCAGAAGTAGGGTGCCAGCATTATACTGTTTTCCTGCATGAGAAGCATAACCTTATTGTCTTTATTTTTAATTTTACAGAAACTTGTATTTTTTTTGTCATACATGAAACTTAATTAAGTGTTTGAAATGATCCTCAACAGGGAGCAGGAACCGATGAGGCCTGCTTGATAGAGATCCTGTCCTCTCGCTCCAATGCTGAGATCAAGGAGATTAACGTGGTTTTCAAAAGAGGTAAAAGACTGTTCTCATTACCATCCTACCAGTGACTGCACACGTTGGGTCCCATTCACCACCCTATGCATGGATTAAAGTTCTAAATCACCATTGCTGGTTTCAGTGACATTTACAAGGTTAAAGAAAGATTGAGGCTATTGTGTGTGCTTGAATAAAGTGCTAAAGTGAGTTGTTCCATGAAATCTCAGAGTATTGTCAGACCAGCAATAGAATACATGAATGTTCAAAAGCCTCTTCATAAAACCTTAATGGTCTGATATTTCATAAATTCCTCAAACTGCAATTTTCTTCCCCAAATTGGTTGAATTTAACTACTGTAGTAGAACAGTGTTCTACAGTAGGGCCCACTATTTATTCAGAATTTGAGCCACAGACCACCATTTCATGGCATTTTAGCCCCACAGACCCAAAACTAAAGATTTATTTTGGTTTTGTCCACAATTTCAGGCTGGATTTCAGAACCGCATCAAAATGACTGTTAATCTGCTACATTCTCTAATTGTGTAGACTTGGGCTGATTCAGATAAATGATGATGATGATGATAATGAAACCAAACTAACTTCCCATCATTTAGCTGAGGACCACCTGGAACCCTCTCAAGGACCACTGGTTAAAAGCTACTGCTGTAGAACAAAGGAGCAGTTCCCTCAAAAAATGACAAAGGAAATGCCGGTACATCACTGACTTAGGCTTCCTTTGTTAAAACTCTTTGACGGACACCGGCCCAAAATTCTGCCCAAATTAATGGGAGTAATGGCTTAAGAGGCTATTGTAATTTGAGATTATTCAAGATAAGCGATGTTTTTGTACAGAATACAAGAAGTCTCTGGAGGATTACATCAGTGGGGATACCTCAGGTCACTTCCGCAGGCTGCTGATCTCGCTGGCCCAGGTACTGATTACAAATCATTAGCCATTATTACAATAATACAACCCCCATATGCCCATATACAGTATGTATGTGCATTAGCTATTCGGTTTGTGACTGTTTATCTTGTGATTACTTCCAGGGTAATCGCGATGAGCGTGAAACTGCGGACATCTCTGTGGCCAAACAAGATGCTCAGGTAAAATAGTTTTCAGTGTTTGACCTGTGTATATCTTGCAATCTTTTCCACTGTGTTGCTAATGAATACAAAGCTGTTTAACTTTGTGCGTGTTAACATTTCTACTTACAGGCCCTCTATCAGGCTGGAGAGAACAAACTGGGAACAGATGAGTCTAAATTCAATGCCATTCTGTGTGCCAGGAGCAAAACCCATCTTAGAGCAGGTATCGTACAAACCGTAGTACACCAGCACAGCACGCCGTTTAAAAGTCAATTATAAATGGCATAAGTCATTAACTTCTTTACCAGGGATGTCACCAAGTTATTTCTTCGTACAAATGATACTCCCAAGAACAACTGAGAATATCAACTGACTGTGCGTGTCTGTTTGTGTGTGTCTGTAGTGTTCAATGAGTACCAGCAGATGTGTGGCAGGGATATTGAGAAGAGCATTGACAGAGAAATGTCTGGAGACCTTGAGAGTGGCATGGTGGCAGTGGGTAAGTCTAGCAAGGCTGTGGATAAAGGCTCTATAGTCAATGTGCTCCATGCCTTTGTACAGTGCTAGTCCACTGCAAATTGCGCTCTTCCTGATAATCATGTAATTACTAGTAGAATAGAAATGTATTCATCAATTTATTGCACCCTCCCCACACACACGCTGCAGTTTAAGTTTTCTTAACCTCCACAGTTAACCTTAGAGGAAAAAGTACATTCCTCCGATAAATTGTGCACATCCATTAAGCTCAGTTAATGATTGTTAATGGTTAATAATGAATGATGGTGTCATCATGCAGCAAAGGTGAAATGTGTTTTCACATTTCAGATGAATAAGTTATGTTTTGCTTGCTTACGTTTGTACTAAATGGTATATTGTCCATGTACAGTAAATGCCCCTTTAGAAGTGAATAGAAATGCATTTTGATGCATGCTTATTCTATGCGAGAAATGACATTAAGTTATTGGTTTAGAGTATGCAAGTATTGCTGGTGTGACCGGCTTGAAGGTAAACCGTTTAATCATTTGCTGTTGTATTTTCCCCTACTTTGCTGTCATTGCTCAGGGTTATGGTACAGTAACCTGATTTTTTTTCTTTTACTCTTTATGAATTTCCCTCTTGGTTTCACACAACTTAACGTTCTGTGTGAATAGTGCACTGTGCCGTTTGGAATGTTGTGGTGCTAAAGCATTTCGTTATGATTTTCATGTCATGTACACCCCTATAATTTCTTTACAGTATGCAGCGCAATGTTTTATTTTTGTATTCATAATTTCACCCATTTGCCTTTTTTTAAAAAAATGTTTTCAAGGGCGTGCACACCGACCACTATAACTATAGCTTTACAATGCAGACATTTATCAGTCGCTCTTATTCAGAGGGACTTCAAGTAGGCAAGTAAACAAATAGTGGAGAGAGGAAGTGTAGTGCATCAGTAATGTATCATATGAAAACCAGGAACCCAGCATCAGTCTAAACATTATAATTTAAAAATAAAACAAGGCTACTGCAAAGTTAGACTGGAAACTACACAAATCTGCCATCAGTAATAAAAATGGAAATGACCTCTACATATTTTGTCTGATTTGCCTACGCAAAGTATAACCCATCAGGACCCAGTGTGAAAATATGGGACACATTTATGATCGGGGATAAATGAATAAAAAAAATAAAGAGACATGTTGGGTTTGTGGCCCTTGATCTTAACTTTAAGTTCATAGTTCTAGTGCTTGGTGTTAACGGTCCATTACTGTCTTGTGTTTTATTTTTTATTTTTACTTGACTTTGTCACTTTGTACCTACTATGCACTATGCAGAGTAAATACCATGGGCTGTATTGACTAATTGCACGTCTTCCTCAACAAATTATTGTTTTGTGTGTTTCAGTGAAGTGTATTAAAAACACCCCTGCTTACTTTGCTGAGAGGCTCTACAAGTCCATGAAGGTGAGAAAGGCAGACCATCTTCCATACACATGATCTGTCACATACATTTACCTCCATATAATGTATGAATTTGTCTTTCACAACCTCACTCAAAGAATACCTCTTCAAGATAGCTTTACCTGTGCTTAACGTTTTATCTTTTTAATTTAGCACTTATTTTATTTACTTACTTTATTTCTTATGAATAAATTTTGTTCCTATCTTTTTGTTTTATGCGATGTGACTCTGTGTACTTGGATTAGCAATACCAATTTGAGCTATTATAAATTATTGCAAAACACAGTGAGATTAGTATGTAAGCCAGGAAGAAATGTCTGTCCTTGAGTTTTGACATTTGTGACAAGACGTCACAACATTTGTGACAAGATTAGTGTGCAAGATGTGAACACAACTAAATACAGCTCAGGCTTGATGTTTAAAGGGAATTTATACAAATGATATTGTAGTCCACTAATACCAATGTGTATGTTTTCTCAGGGTGCCGGGACCAAGGACAGAACTCTGATCAGAATCATGGTCACCCGCTCTGAGGTCGACATGTTGGACATCCGCCAGGAATATGTGAAGAAATATGGAAAGTCACTGTACACACACATCTCTGTAAGTATCACGGCACTATCATGACTGTACAAACCCACACACCTCTGTACGTACTTAGTTATAGTCACGCATTTAACACAAACCCTAGTGTTCATATTCTGGTGGAGAATATTCGGCAGGAATAGTTTAGAATAGATTGTCTTTGTCTGGCAAAGAGCCCTGGTGTCCGTATAGGGTTTAATGGTCAAACAAAACTACTCGCACTTTAAGCTGCACGCTGTTACTTTGATGTCCTCACCTTGTGGATATTGGAAGCATCCAATTCAGTTAAAAGTAGCTTTATTTTTCCTCAAGATTATGTAGAGAAAGAGTAAAATCAGATTTAACATCTGTTTAAATGTAGCAGCAACTAATTTGTGTACACTAAGGTCAAAATTGCCTTCATGATTTGTGAGGGATGAACAATAACCTAAAGACCATATTTACGATTGGTGTAATTATTAACTTATTATTAACTAATGTAATTCTTTGCTTATTTGCTGATGTCTCATTTGGCTGACCAATCGAAACATTTTTTAAATCCATTATCCAGCAACATTTCCTCCGTAGTAATACACTTTGGCTTTGCAGGGCAGCATACAGATTGATAGAAATAACATTTTATTCACACAAAGGTTATATATTGTAGCTTTAAGTCAACCTGGATGAATTGCTGTACACACAGCCCAAGTTACCTTGTTGTGAGACAACTGAATCAACGTTCAATAAGTACAGTAGGTATTTAAGTACAGAAGGATATAATTTATTTTGTGTGTGTGTCTTTTTCGACAGGGAGACACATCAGGAGACTATAAGAAACTGCTACTGAAGCTCTGTGGAGGGAGTGACTGAAAAGGAGGTCTTTGTGAAATAAGACAATGTTTACTGGCTGGAAGTACAGTATATCGCTTGTACGATAATCTGCAATAACGCATGCCATGCCAAGCACTGTTCTCTATGCAATGCTATCTTGCAAAAACGAATGTCATATATCAGAACCGTCTTTTTTTCTACATTATATGCCAGAAGGTTTTATATTTTTCTTTTCACTTGTATATTTGTGCTGGATATTTCAGGTTTAATGGAAATGGCCAAATAAATTTAGAGTTGTAAAGATATTATTTGATTAGAATTTAAATGTTTAAATTGAAATGCTGTGTTATTTGGAGCATATCTTTTTCCTTGCCAATATTGCATGTCTTTAATGTTACAGAGAAAGATTTATTATCAAACTGAATGTTTATTATCAGTATCAAACAAATTGTATATCAGCAAAGCTGAATTTAGACACACTACTTAGCAGCTAAGTACCAAAGTGCTCTGTTTCAAGTTTGCAGTCATTTAACACATTTTGTATTTTTATTCCAATGTTCATTAGCATTTCTTTTTGTATTATATTGTGGTACCTGGACTTTCTTCACAGACCACTTCTGTTCCATAGTCCTATGTTTGTGTCTGTGAGTATAATCACATGTTCAAACCTCAGAGCATCCTCTTTGGAGTTCCAGATGCTTTGATGAATATCTCAAACAATAAACAGCCAATTATCCACTTTGGAAATGTCCTTGTTTTAACAATGTCACATTTCAAGGAAGATATTGCATTGCTTCATAATGTGAAGTGTACAATATTGCAATTATGCTGGGAGAGGGGGCTTTAATTGGGCACACCTGTTCAGAGTTTCAGACCCATAGATACTGCAAAAAAATATGTATATACTGTATGTATATAGCGGGGTTATCCAAGGTGCTTTACATAGCCTAGTGCAGGGGTGCCCAACCTTTTTTGACCCAAGATCTACCTTTCAGCAGCCAACCCCTCCGAGATCTACCAGTCCAATATCAACATTTCAAACCACACGCATCGTTGCCTCCCTGCAGTAACTTCACAACAACACAACACTACTTTGTTTTACCACTCTACTTTATGTCCATATAAGCATAAAGTACAGCAGACTTGTCAGGACCCTTAATCCAAAATGCTTTTACATGTGCATAATCAGGTTGGTCTTGATTTTTGAGAGCAGAGGTTCACTGAGGAACAGTGATTGGATTGAACTGGGAGCTGTATGATTTTCACACATTCCAGACAACCTCTGTAGCCTCTGGACTAACCCTTAAATGAACACAGACGCGGACTTCCCTTGATAGATATAATTCATTAGGTAGAGGTAGAGCTGAGTGGAATCCTACAGACATTAAAATTAATTCGTGTGTAGCTTACACACGAATTAATTTTAATGTCTGTAGGATTTCATATTGCCACTAGATGGCAGTGAAACCTGAAAGCTGCTTAGCAGTGATGAACATTGAATTGAACATTATTTGGACTGCGTTTGCTTGTGAAGTGCAATGCTTTATCAGCAGCATAGATAGTATATTAAGTCTATGGTGTCAGTAGTCTCGTTTAGAACTCTAGTTCAGGGGTTTTCAACCTTTTTGACTCCAGGGACCACCATTTATTCAGCATTTGAGCCACGGACCACCAATTGATGACATTTTCACACCAAAGACCTAAAATTAAAGAATTCTTTTGGTTTTGTCTACAATTCCTGGCTTGATTTTGCAAACAAGACAGTTGTAGACTTCTTAATTAAATGGTGCTGATTCAGATGATGAATAAAATGAAACCAAATGGACCCTTGCGGGTCCATTTGGTTTCATTTTTACACTCTCAAGAGTTACACCTGGTTAACCAAATTTCCATCATTTAGCCTGGGGACCACCTGGAACCCTCTCAAGGACCACTGGTTGTCCCCGGACCACCTGTTGAAAACCCCTGCTCTAGTTTATAGTGCTCCAATCAGAGCTGTGGCTCCAATGAGCGCGAAACCCGCGGGCCGCCCTTTCACCCTGTTCCGGTTTGTAAACAAAACATAGGACTGCTGCACGGATTATGGAGTTCGGTTTTCGCTGCCAGTCAGTCAGTTTCCAGTTATTAGGGCAGGCTATGGAATATTATACAAAATATAGCCTAAGTATACACTGGCTAGCCCTGAAACATGACGAGCATGACGCTGAATGGCTAGGCAGGCGCAGGCCTACATGTAGCTACCTGGGAACTGATAAGAAAGATAGCCGAACGGGAATAACAGGTGGCAACTGGCAAGTAAGTGAAGCTTTTCATTGACGAGAGTCCTTAATTAATTGGACGCGAAGTTATGCATTATTATTTGGTTAATTTGTTGGTTCAATGGTTCCATGTCTACACTCAGAGAACAGCCATTTGGGACGTCTCTCAAGGTTCAACCAATCAACCATGACTGAGTGTTCCTTCGTGCCTGCCCTGGAGTGGACTGGACTGGACTACACTTTGAGAGCCACTGGTGTGATAAGGTTAGCAGGATCAGCTAACATACAAACATATAGTACATACCAGGGGTTGACACTAAGGTCTCCGAGGCACTTGTCCATCGGGCAAGTGCAAGTCACGTTCTACTTGCCCTCAGGTCATGGTCACTTGCCCCCCAAAATATATTGTAAATTTTACATTTAAGTTTACTACCTACTTGGCCGTGCTTTAAACCAGGGGTTTTCAACAGGTGGACCACAGAAGGTTCCAGGTGGTCCTCAGCTAAGTTGGTTAACCAGATGTAACTCTTGAGAGCGTAAAAATGAAACCAAATGGACCCGCAACGCTTTCTCAAGAGTTAAAATTCATCTTAATTAGTCCATAGTGGTCACAGACCCAGTGGTCCCTGACCCCAGCAAAATGATAGTTTGGAACCAAATGGACCTGGGAGAGAGATAGGTAGAGATAGCTAGAAAGCAGGGAAAGACACAGAGGCAGAGTGCAATGACTTCAATGCCTTCAAGACCAATTTATCTTGTGTTGTGTTATAATGCACTAAGTTGCACACTTGCCCGATCGGGCAACCAGGTAGTCTTCACTTGCCCCACCATTTTTTTTACTTGCCCCAGGCAAGCGGGCAAGTGTTAGTGTCAAGCCCTGCATACACTTTCACCATGACTGTGTTCGACCAGAATGGAACAGAGCAGCCTTCCTTATCCTATCACTGGCAGTGACCGATATAACTGGTCCATGCTACAGTAGTAACAGCTGTGAAGGAACAGTGGTTTTCAACTAGCCATAATATATAACTTCCACGGGAGGGTGTTTACGTGGATTACGTTGTACTCCCGTGGAGTACAACGTAATCCACGTAAACACCCTCCCGTGGAAGTTATATATTATGGCTAGTTTTCAACCAGTGTTCCGGGGACCACGAGTGGTCCTTGGGAGGGCTCCAGGTGGTCCCCAGACTAAATGATGGAAAGTTGGTTAACCAGGTGTAACTCTTAAAATATTCATCATCTGAATTAGCCCAAGTCTACACAACTAGAGAATGTAGAATATTAATGGTCATTTTGATCTGTATGTTTTGCCTGTTTTGTTTTCAAAATCCAGCCTGGAATTGTGGACACAAGCAAAAAAAATAAAATGTCATCAAATGGTGGTCTGTGGCTCAAATTCTGAATAAATAATGGGCCCTCGTATCAAAAAGGTTGAAAGCCACTGTACTGGTGTATAATACTGGAAGTGACCACACGAGGACTCCCTCTATCTATGCATCAGCCTGGTTGTGTTGACATTCCCTTGTTCACACTGGGCGGTTGTCAGCAGTAACAGACTACTGTAGCTCTCTGGTCCATAGCTCTACTGGTTGTCTTGGGCAGTCTATGGATCAGATCACTACCAGCCTACAAGGAAAAAGGTATAGGCTACTTTTGTTTGTTGCCTATGGGAGTGTCCAGTATAGAAAAAAAAATACCAGTAGTGTAACTTTACACCATTTGTGAGTGTGCCTTGCAATGTGATGCCACTGTCACTGCCTTGTACTGTAGGTCTATTTTTTTTAGATATAGATTTTACAACGTAGTTTAGAATACGAGTTGGGGCAGTGTTGCACATGAGTACTTTTACTTTTTGTTCTTATGTAGGCCTACATTTGAATTCCAGACTTTTAGTTGTACGTGAGTCCTTTTTTTTAATATACCAGAGCGGTGCACGTTGGGCACTGGCCTACTTGAGACGATGTAAATTGGAGTAGGCTGTGGTGTCAGAACAGGCCAGGTCCATATATAGAGCCTGGGCATGGGGAGGTCTTTTTGTCGTGTTTATGGACAACCGTGGGTCCGACCAACTTGACTCCGGACACATGCACCACTGTGGTGGTGTGGAACATGTGTGTCGGACTCAGACAGTTCCTGAGACCAGTTAAATGATTACACACAGACACACACACACACACACACACACACACACACACACACAATTCACCGAAAGAGTCAGTTGATATTCTCAGTTGTTCTTGCGGGACCTAAACCAGCCAATCGCAGTGCCCCGAGGGACAACGACCATGAACCGCACACCACCGCCCACTGATCGCTTAACTTGCGTCCGCTCACGCAACTAAAAAGCTTCCCACTTTTTTGATAGTGTGAAGTAAGCTGACAGGAAATGGCAGAGAGACAGACACGGTCCCCATCTCTCTCCGACCTTTACTGAGTGTCACGTATAGCACTCTGAGTCCCCATCATGGAGAGTACGTGACACTGAGCAAAGGTCGTCAGGATCAGGACTTGAATTATGGAGGACTAGGCAGCCTAGGTACCCGCTAGGCCGGCCCTGGGCCCTGGAATCATTTACACTTCAATTTGCGCACTTCTGTAAGATGCTTTCGTGCCGTTTTTATTTCCCCCCAACAGAAGACGCACCCTGCTGCTGGCGACATGAGAAATCTAAATGCTCCGAATATAGTCTAATAGTGGAGGAGTCTCTAATGTGTGTCTAGATGTTTAACCTTTATGTTACCTTCTTCATAAACACCATTTGGAACAAATAGATCTCACGCTTTGCTGTGTGACCTTTTAAGATGATTTGGGATTGGAGATGGAGAGAGAGAGAGAGTCCTCGGGAGTAAAATTTCAAATATAGGCATCATATAGTGTAAATAATCACATAGGGCAGGGGTTTTCAACAGGTAGTCCGGGGACCACCAGTGGTCCTTGAGAGGGTTCCAGGTGGTCCCCAGGTTAAATGATGGAAAGTTGAATAACCAGATGTAATTCTTGAGAATGTAAAAATGAAACCAAATGGACCCTTGCGGGTCCATTTGGTTTCATTTTCACACTCTCAAGAGTTAAAATTTTCATCATCTGAATTAGCACTATTTAATTAAGAAGTCTACACTGTTTTGTTTGCAAAAATCCTGCCTGGAATTGTCTACAAAACCAAAAGAATTCTTTAGTTTTAGGTCTTTGGGGTTAAAATGTCGTCAAATGGTGGTCCGTGGCTCAAATGCTGAATAAATGGTGGTCCCTGGTGTCAAAAAGGTTGAAAACCCCTGGCATAGGGTAAAAGTAGAACTAGTAACATAACTAGATCAGCACTCAGAGGGCACACTTCCGTGTCGCGCACGAATAAGCCATGGCCTACTTGTGCGTGAGCGGAGCAAGTGAGCAGAGAGCAAGTGCCCCAACACCTACATGAGATAATACCATCAGTACTAACAATACTAAAGATAAAGATTGGAGTACTTCGAGGGACGGCCGACGGTTGGCGACTGACGGCCGCAAACTGATTGCTTAACTCGCGCTCACTACGCTCACGCAAGTTATAAAGATGCCAAATAATTGAAGAGGAGTAAGTACAGTATGTACATCTTCCTCTGAGATGCGGTGGGCTAGACATAGGCTATTATAGAAATGGAAATACTGTATTGTCCAGAATATAAGACGACCGTGGTTATAAGACAACCCCCATTTGTTAAGACTCATTTGAGTTAAAAGATCACTGAATGTCAAACAATATAGTCCCTAAATATAAGACGACTCAATTTTTTTTAGGATATTTCCATCGGAAAAAACACAAAAATCTATTCAGGCCAATAGGGTACCCAAGTATGCTGAAGTAGAAGTATCCTCTATGCTAGGAGCAGTGGATGCCATTAACACATACTTTTTTTCGTTTTTCAGTCTGTCTAGCCACAGTCAGCACTCAGCATTCTGTGAGGATTCGGAACAAAGTCGCACACACACAACGATGGCGTTGCTGACCTTCACTTGTCACACAGGTAAGACAGACAGAGACACACACACACACACACGCACACGCACACACACACGCCCCCAAGAGCGACACCTTGCACCGGCCGCTTGCAGGCTTTGACAAGACCTGCATCTCGGGGACTTAGCACTCCGGCACAGTGTTATATTTTTGGTCTTGAACCCTGGGATTTGACACATTTCCGCTCCTATACAAACTCTGAATGTAGGCCACACACAACTCTACTGTACGTGGAAGGCGAGATCGGCCTGGCGTGCCGTGCGTGCCCCACTAAGAAATAAAGATGGTGGGGGGGGGGGGGGGGGGGGTGGCTTACAGGCAGTTCCATTGACATATTTTACAGTGGTGCAAAGTAACTGAAGTACAGTAGCGGTTACTCAAGTACTGTACACTTTTAAATCATTTTCAGTACTTTTACTTCTACTCCACAATTACTCAGTGGAAAATGTTCTACTTTACTCTACAGAGAGACAACCTGGTCGCAACCAGTTTCTTACTCGTTGCGACTACTTTCTTACTGGTCGCATTTGCAGCTACTTCCTTAATGTTTGTGGTCATGGCTATACCGTAGGTGCTTGTGGTCGCGACTAGTTGTGAGCTACTAGTTGCAACCTGGTCGAGGCCACTAGTCGTTTATAGTTTATAGGTCTGGGGAAACTGAGCATAAACATAACCTAAACATAACCACAGGCAAAGAGAAGTGCCAAATTACTAACCTTAACCCTAGGTGACCAGCTGGGGAGGATTATCCAATGGGCACGTTGAGCTGAGCTTGAGTTACATTACTGCACGTGTTTAAACAGTTTGCATTTATTTGGCTTAGATATTCTGTTTGTTTATTAAACCAACCCCTAGCTGTAAATCCTGCTGAAATGCAGGTGAATCCAGGCCTATAGGCTTATGTCATAACTGTTATGCGTGTGTGCAAACACTATGCGCGGCGATGGGAAGTAAAAAGCTCTGGTGCAGCCTTTTGGCTGGTGGACACCCAAGCGCACATCATTTCTAGATCCACCTATGGCGACCAGGTCTTCTGGTCGCAACCAGTAAGCAACCAGGTCGCTACTGGATCACGCCCTACCTGCCACTACAACTTTAGTTACTATAGGGAGGCTGAGGTTTGCGGTTCGAACACAGGCTCCACCCAGAATTAGTGTAGAATTAACACTGATCACCAGATAATTTGTTAAGATAAGATAGATAGATAAGATAGTTTGTTGTCATATCGATAAAGCAGCCTCTCGATCGATGCACCTATCATCCAGGTGTTTGGTTTATATATAGCCATATCGAATTATTGAATACACCACTAGTGGTTGGGAAATTCTGCAGTAAACATTAAACAACACTTTGATTCCCAGATGTGCAGCATTTTGTACAATGTATTTGTTCAAAAACAAACCCACAAAGAAAGATAACCTGAGGCTTTTATGACCCAGAAAACAGCAGGCAGATTAATTTATGTCTGCTTGTACAGGTATGCAGTGGCATGGCTTAGAGAATCCATGGTACATAAGAACATGCGTGGGTGGCAGTCTGTGAATCAGTTTGCTGAAGGGTGCACGATATTGACAAAATTTCTGTATTTATACCAAATTGCTATATTAATTGCTCTTACTGTTAAATGCCATATTCTATATGTATTGTTAAAGGAGCATTCAGTGATTTGGCTGACTTGGAAAGCCCTCAGGTCCCCCCGGTAACAAGATGTAAAAATCCACACTCACTACAGTGGGGAGAAGTGCAAGTCAACAGCATATAGCGTATTGTCCCGAATATAAGACGACTTGTTTATAAGACGACCCTCATTTTTCAAGACCCATTTACAGAAAAAAGAACATTGAATGTCAAATAGTATAGCCCCTGAATATAAGACGACTCAATTTTTTGGGATATTTCCATTGGGGAAAAACATACCGGTAGTCTTATATTCAGGCCAATAGGGTATATAAGAAAGCTAGATGGCTTGAGGTGGAGCCTCTGACGTCGTTCACGGTGGCCATCTTGTGAGAGGACTAAATACACTGACTATGCTCTATGGCAGCCCAAACAAAAACAGCTATAACTCGCTCAAAACTTGACGGATTTACAAACGGATTGCATTATTATGAATGTTATCAACATGGCTATGATTTTTGCTACTTTTTTCCCAAAAACATCACATAACGGATCATATTATGTGGACGTCTCTGACGTTTACAACCAATCCGGTTGAAAAATAAGCGAGTATCATCATTTAAAAGTATATGCTCATAGACACAATGTTTTGTTACCCTCTCACAAGATGGCCGCCACGTAACCACGTCACTCCCCATTGGCCAGCAGCGAGGGCGAGCCATCTAGCTTTTTTGTTTAAATCTATGGTCAACAGCACATACACCAAGGCCCACCCCCACTCGATCCTGATTGGATGAAGGCCCCTCTCATCCTGATGGAAGAAAGGTTTTTCTCCCGAAACCCAAACTGAAACTAGGGTTTATTGGCCCCAGGGGTCACTGGGGACAGAGAGGAACTCCTTATATGGTCACCACACTCTATAGTAGGGAGGATTACCCAAAAAGAAGAATCAAGTGAAATCACTTACTATACCTTTAAGTAATGTATCATTGAAAACTAAACATTAGGACTGCAAAGATTAATCAATGAATCATAATCAAATCGATAATTTAATTAGTTGTCAACAAATTTAGTAATCGATTAATCAGATTAGCAACTAATAGTTACCATTTCCCACTAGTTATGTTAAGTTATGTTATGTTATGTTAACTAAACTAAAGATGGCTCTTGCCTTACAATCTGATAGTTACACATGCAAAGAGCAAAATATGACACAACAATGAAACATAAAGATTGAATATGTATTTTTAAATCTCATATTTGAGTTCAGAAAATACTGTTCGATTTAGACTAGCATTTGTAAATATTCTTTAATCATGTATGAGGATAGAATACTGGTAATTCTAAAGTTGCTTATACAGTATATTGCTTATATACAGTATATATTTTTAAAGGTGATCGTTAAAGAAGTGTTGTAATTCGATGAACCGATTCATTGTCTAAATAATGGGCTGATGAATCAATTATGAAAAATAATCGTTAGTTGTAGCCCTACTAAACATTATTAAGAAGAACTACACATTCAAACACACATACCAACCAGGAGCATGCAGTAGAGGGAGAAACAGAGTGGTGGCTTATTTTCCAAGGGGAAAATGTTGGGGGGGATGTTGCTGGCTTTATGTCACTATATCACAGTCTTTTTTTCCCCCATTGGCACGTTTGGCTGGTTTCAGCCTCCAGGAAGAAACCCCTAAATACAAAGGGAGGACATAACTTTGCACATAACAACTACACCAAGGGGTCTAATGAATTACCGTCACCTCATAAACATGAGAAAATCTGGAAAGAATTCAAACATCATGTCACTCCCGTCTTTTAAGTAAAACACGCAAGTAGTAGTGTTCTCCACCGCAGTGCGAACGAACGCGTACAGCACGGTGCCACACAGTACAAGGCAAACTTGGTAAGGGTCTTCCCAGCCCTTTTTTGCTGCAGTGCAGTATGGCGGTGGGAGGTTTGACATAAGTGGAGCTTTCAACCCGGGGACTGGTAACAGATGGCGTTGGGAAATTAAGCTCCTCCACGCAGCAACCCCGCCGTCGCTCTGTCCCAGGAGTGCCCCCTCTTCTCGCCTCCTCTCTTTTCTCCTTTTTTCTTTCTCCCTTCTCCCCGCGGCCTGCCTTGCCTCGCCTCGCCTCTTCCATTCCCCTTGTCTTTTCATTTCCCCCCCTGCTCCGCTCCCCTCGGCCTGTTCTCTCTCTCTCTCGCGCCCCCGCCCCGGCACCACCGGTGCTTCATTATCATTATATACCTCTTGCCTTTTAGTTACCGCCGTGACCGAAATAATTCATCTTGGCGTCCCTGGAAAAGGCACCGTGTTGTTGTTGTTGTTGTTTTTGTGTTTGTTGGCGTTATGACAAGAAAAGGGATCATTCTAGAGCTGCAACTAACGATTATTTTCATAATCGATTCTTTGGCCGATTATTTAACTGATTCATTGATTGATTAAGGATTATTGGAATATGACTGTTATTTAGCTATCACCTTAAAGGAGGATTCCACCCATTTTCATTTTTTTCCTGAGAGTGTACAAACATGAACCAAATGGACCCTAGTGGATCCATTTTTCCCCTTTTTTTCCCCACGTGTTTCCCCGTGTTAATGATTTTTTTCAGACCTCCATGTCTAGGAAACACAGAATGGGGGAACTAATGAACTTTGACAATGGAAAAACTATGTTGCAGTGAAAACGGGTAAAAACTTCAGTGATTAGTTGACGAACCGACGATTACTAAAATAGTTGACAACCATTTGGATAATCGACTGGATTATGATTAACTGATTAATCATTGCAGCCCTAGATCATTAATCTACGGAACGTTTTGGTTAAACGAAAGGCATCGGAGGAGATAGATGGAGATTCTGTCGGGTGGTATAGTTACTAGTTTGTGCCTGTAACAACGTCAGAGAGGAGAGAGATAGGGCCAGGGGTGGAGAGACATTGGCAGTGTGTGTCTGGAGGGACGCGCGCGCGCGCGCGAGAGAGATTTGTTGGATTTCAGGCACCACCAGAGCAGATGACAGAAAACAGGACCATACAAGAGGCTCTGAGACTGTGTGTCTGGAAGCAGTAACCCCCTCTCCCCCTTCTTTCTCGGCATCAGATGATGGGTGGGGTGGGGGTTGTGCCAGCCAGGGGTCTCCAGGGCCTCCATACATACCAAATAAAAATAGGCTATAGGAGGGCTATATTTAACGTGTTTCCCCCCCACTGAGATATGGAAGGGTTTTTTGTAGCTTAATTAAACAACAGTACCGGTAATTCCTCTTGACTGTTGCTTTGTACAGCAAAAAAGAGCTTTTTGTGATCAAAGTTTACAAACGATTTTTACGTGCTGGAAGTTTAGGTTATGGTTTATTATACCTCCACAGCGGGTGTAGTTTCAGTTCTCAGTCTCTAGCGCATTTCATATTTTATTTGCGCACTAGTCGAATTAGCCGCAGGTGGTACTATCGGAAGCCAACAACGAAAAAAAACTGTCTGCATACTAGCTACACTCGACGGCCAGCCATGCGATTTTCTTTCCGGTTATTGCAGAGGGCAACTTAATAGTGCTGTAAAGTATGGCGGGTTTTGGCGCATTTTGAGGATGCCATGCATTTCAATGAGGTCTGTCTCTCCCTGGCCGGGCCTCCCTCTCTCCCTCTCTCCCTCCACACACACACACACACACACACACACACACACACGGGCAGGAGGAGAACCATGGGCAGGCTAATTGTGCAGTCCTGCAGTGTCCTCCCTATCAGCAGTGGCAGCCAGCAGTAAGTTCACTCCATCTGTCAGTTGTTGCTAGGCTGCCTCCTGATATGTAAAATGATCTGTGTGCTGCTGCTCTGTGCTGCTCCGCGCCACCCGGCACTCGGCCCCTTAGCACCGGCGAGGTGATTTCCTTTTCCCTTTTTTTGGTGCAAAACTGGGTTTCACAAATCCTAATGATCCTCTTTTTTTTGTAACAGCGGCCCTGACACGGCTTTGCTCGGTGGTTTACACAATGTGCTCTTGTCCTGGTCCCCCGCTGAGCGCGCGACAGACAGACAAGACAGACCCCTGCGGTTGACAGTGATGGTGTGTAAAGCAGGGGTTTTCAACAGGGGGTCCGGGGACCACCAGTAGTCCTTGAGAGGGTTCCAGGTGGCTCCCAGGCTAAATGATGGACAGTTGGTTAAACAGATATGACTCTTTGACTCTTTCTTTATGACTTCCATTTGGTTTCATGTTTACACTCTCAAGAGTTAAAATATTCATCTGGATTAGCCCAAGTCTATACACAACTAGAAGATGAATGGTCATTTTGATCTGTCCATTTGCCTGTTTTGTTTCCCAAATCCATATTGTAGACAAAAGCAAGAGAAATCTTTAGTTTTCGGAGCCTGTGGGGCTAAAATGTCCTCAAATGGTGGTCCGTGGCTCAAATGCTGAGTGAATAGTAGGCTCTGGTATCAAAAAGGTTGAAAGACCCTGCTATAGGGGAATGGTGAAACACCGTGGGGACCACTTAACATCAAGCCACATAAGCACACGCACACGCACACACACACACACACACACACACACACACACACACACACACACACACACACACACACACACACACACACACACACACACACACACACACCATCCACCTGTCCCAGATGAACGTTGTTCTCTTGCGTTGGCATGGAGGGATATTCAGCAGGCTAGCAGAGGGAGGCTGGTAGGGGGCTAGCAGCAGATGTGAGTGACAGTATGATGGAATGCTGCTGTTTGATGGCCGGTGCTGGAGCCGTACTCCCCCAACAGGGACGTGTATGTGTGCTGGCAGGTGGGTGTGTGCACGTGTGCCTGCCTGTATGCCCTGTATCTAGCTTTGCATATACAGTACTGAACCGCATTACAGACCTGCACAGGGGTCCAGTTTAGTTTTTGTCGCTTTGTGAGTCAATAATAATTTGATGACCGGCAGAGCCTCTGCTAGAAAGACTCTCTTACTGAGTCTCCTATCTGTGGCACAATCATCTGGTCATCAAAATATTGGAATCGAATATCGCCATGATTCCAAGACTTTTTGTAATTCATAGAAAAATATTGTTGTGCATATTGATAAACAACGCTCAGAACACGGCACAAGCTTATAGGTCTGCTTTTTGGCGTGCCATTTAAGGCTGAACGATTAATCGTTTTTAAACCGAAATCGCGATTTGAAAAAATGCGATTTGTGAATCGCAAGGGCCGCGATTTTTAATGTTTCTATTAGAGATCAGCAGATGAGCTTTTTTCCCATCCGAAATCCGCGGGAGCGACATTATGAACCCCACCGCAGTTCTAGGAACGCTCCCCACGCTGTGATTGCCAGTAATGGCTAACAACTGCGGTGGGATTCATAACCACGCTGCGGGGTCCTTTCCACTATAGGCGCCCGTTTATGGTGCCTGTCCATAAATGGGCGAATCCAGACAGAGCATCTAGAACAGGGGTTTTCAACCTTTTTGACACCAGGGACCACCATTTATTCAGCATTTGAGCCACGGACCACCATTTGATTACTTTTTCCACCCCAAAGACCTAAAACTAAAGAATTCTTTTGGTTTTATCCACAATTCCAGGCCGGATTTTGCAAACAAATCAGTGTAGACTTCTTAATTAAATAGTGCTAATTCAGATGATGAATATTTTAACTCTTGAGAGTGTGAAAATTTTTACGTTCTCAAGAGTTACATCTGGTTAACCAACTTTCCATCATTTAGCCTGGGGACCACCTGGAACCCTCTCAAGGACCACTGGTGGTCCCCGGACCACCTGTTGAAAACCCCTGATCTAGAAATACTTTTATTATACGGATGTTGATGTTGGCAAGCTAAATAGTTTTTCAGAAAACAGTTTAAAGACACTTAAAGAATCGGCCTCAGGTCTTATTGAGTTTAGAAGATCTGCAGTATCTACCTGGCTATTCTGATATTTCTTGATAAATTTCAAAATATTTTGTTCAGTAAGAAAAGAAGTTGTACTTCCAATCCACAGGTTGTTCAGAAACAGAACATGCACCTGTTGATTTCCAATTCCAGACAGTGTGTTGTGAAGAATGTACTTGGAAAATAAATATGATGCCTGTTGTAAGCAATTCATATCTTTTATCCTTATTCAGAGAAGTAAATGACTGTCTTTTGGTATTGGTAATGTTAAAATACGTTTTTAATGGACATGGTAAAGATTTAAACCGAAACTGGACTCTTTTTAAAAATAATCGCAAATTAATCGCAATCGCAATATTGCTCAAAATAATCGCAATTAGATTTTTTCCCAAAACCGTTCAGCCCTCGTGCCATTCTGTGGTACTACAACACACCCATGGCCTCTTTCCTTCTTAGACATCCTGTTCCTAGAGTATACGTATGGTTCCAATTAGAGCAGCTGAGGACATGAATGCATCAACAAAAGACAACACAACACAGAGAGAAGAAGCAGAATGAAGAATGTTGCACAATCCTTCCGGTGTCATTAAACACTTAAACCTGGTACTTACTTAGCTGCTTAGCTGACTGCTGGGGTCCCCCTTGGCTCTAAATATCAGCTCAATTCGAAATGTAAATATGAAATAAATGCTTAAATACATCCACAGTCCACAGAAGTGGCATATAAGCCATATCTCCAATATGCCAGTTTGAAGCTATGGTTTCATAGCTGACATGAAAAAGCCCTAGGATCAGGAGAGAAAAAAAGCAGAGGGGCAGTTATTCATCAGAAAAGGTTAATATAGGGACAATTATATATCAGATATATCATAGCTATATCACAGACTTGGGGCTCCATTTTTGTTACATGCTAAACCCCTTATCCCTTTAGTTCAATGTGCCAATCTATTGACACGTTGTGAGCATGTAGACTGGCCATTTGAACTATTGAAAAGTGTTTTTCTTTAAATAGTTTAAAAAGGCAAAGAAGTTAAGGGATAAGGGGTTTAGCGGTGATGAAAATCTCGGCCTAAATCTCATTACCCGGAACACTTCAAAGAAAGGAAAAGTTTTCCACAAATTCTACAAGGGGAAGTCAGGGCAAAGTGTGGGAAAAAAAAAATATGAAACCTTTTTTCCTGTTAATTTTGGCTGACGGGACGGAACGCCTCGCACAACGTGGTGTGACCTTGTACTTTCACCAAATTTGCCCCCAGAACGTCGGATGCCGTGGTTCAAGTGGTTAAAAAGGGACATTACACGCCTCGGGGTGGTGAGGGGAGTGACCGAAGAGGGACCAGAGATGAACCGCATGTGCAAGCCCTAGGGTTGATGAACGCCTAGCTGACCATTTAGTGCAAGCTAAAGTTGACACCGCCGTGTGATGAACTGTGACTGAGAGCAGCCTCGCGCACCGCGGAAGGAACGTGCACGGACTAAAATTGGCTGACAACTGTGGCTGGAGAGAGGGAGAACGGGACGGGCGGTTTGGTAGAATTCACGGCTGAGGAGACTCCTGGAGTTTGTCCAGAGGCGAATAAGCCACCAAAACAGAGCGGAAAAACACGGGAGAACCAGGCAACCTTCCATTGTTCACAGAAACAACAAGGGCAAAGGATGCTGGAAGAAAACTTTAAATTACTTTTTCTCAAAATTTCTTATTTCCTTTCTATCCTTACAGTATTTCTCATTTTATTTTCACCTTTTAGTCCACCAGGAATAGGGTCACTGAGATACACAATGTCTTATTTTATAGAGTCTCACCCAAGACAGCAGCACAAAGAAATACACCATCTAAAACAGCAACCTGCCTAATCCAAACAAAAGGGGGAAACATGATGAAACAGCACAGATTAGCAGCATGCAGTAATCAGGACTGCATCATGTGCCGACAGTGGCCAAATAGTCTTTTTCCTATATTCCTACCAACATTAATGTATTGTGTATGTGTGTTGAACATCTAAATTATATAAACAACAAAAGCTTTTTCAACAACTCTTCATTGTGATTCATACATGTCCCATGAGATCCCTGTTGAACAATTTGACTTCATTAGGAATAGAGATACGAATGTACTGGTGTCAGTATTCTGTATTAGCCATTATTTGCTGGTATTGGTAGACATCGGTAGACATATCAGCAAATACAGCTGACATTCAACGGGGGCAGTAGCCGATATGTCGGTTCCCATGGGTGTCATACTGGGTGTGGATGGGTACTCTACTCAACAAGGCCAGAGGGTTCCATGGAAGTATAATAGTGCCCTATTATACTTTGACTTTGGTTCCGGTTTGATAGTTCTGCAGTGTTTTTCTTTGTTTCACTGTCTGCCAATGCTGCTGTGCCTTCTGCTGTGATGCTTCCTGTTGTTGTGGTTAGGAGCATAGCTCGCAGGTTACTGTGAAAACGGCAGTCTATACTGTCTCCAACCTACAAACTTTTCGACGGTAAGATGCAATACAACTGCAAAATTACGTCACTCACAGTTTCTGGAACGCATTGTTCTGAAAGCTGCAGCTTTTTCTTCTGAAAGTGGTGATGATCCAACCTCCACTTTGGAAAATTGGAGAATGTGATTGGTTGGTTACCCCCGTACCCTGCTGCTACTGATGTATAGCCCTTTTTATCCATGAAACAACAGGCACGAGCATGAACAGTGGTGTGAGTGGCCAGGCAGCCGAGGTTGGTGCACTATGTCGGTGAATGTTGAATCAAATGACTTGTCTATTTCCTCATCGGCAGAATGAGCTATGACAGGGGAGCCCAACCAGTAGATCGGGATCTACTGGTAGATCTCGGCCTGATCACAAGTAGATCTCGGGAGATGTGGGGGGGGAAGAAAAAAAATGGGATGGAAAAGAAAAAAGAGCGATTTTCGTCTGTGTGTGTGATGCACTGGGAGTGTTTGTCCATGTCTCATGTACTTATGTTGTACTGTTGTAGGCCTATTTATGACAAGTCTGTTGTACTTTATGCTTATATGGACATAAAGTAAAGTGGTAAAACAAAGTAGTGTTGTGTTGTTGTGAAGTTACTGTAGGCTGGCAACGATGCGTGTGGTTTGAAATGTTGATATTGGACTGGTAGATCCCGGAGGAGTTGGCTGCTGAAAAGTAGATCTTGGGTCAAAAAAGGTTGGGCACCCCTGAGCTAGGATATTGTACCTTTCATATTAAGGACCCCCAAAATGACACTAATTATCTCGTGGACGTTACCGACAAAATGTTCAGTGGTCGGAGACGGTATCAGTTCTCAACAGGCCCATGAAAACCTGCAAAACCTGTCTGTCAGTCCATCTGTTTTCCACACACCTTGTGACACGCTCGATATGATTGTCATACACATGTGGGCTCTTACACATGCACATGCGCACGCACGCACACACACACACACACACACACACACACACACACACACACACACACACACACACACACACACACACACACACACACACACACACACACACCCTTATACTGTTGGCTAGCTAGCATTCACAGGCTTCATGCATCCAGTGACACACAGCATGCGAGAAGACAGTCATTACGTAGTGATAAACACAGCTCAGTGAAATGTTGACGACAATACATATGATTTCATAAAGTCTCATTGAGGGACACTTCTGGTAACATATGCATTTTCTACCGAGTAATAGTCATTTGGGCTTTCTAGGAATATGTTTTGAAGTACAGAGTGGGATGAAAATTACCCTGCAATCGGACAAAATACAGTTTGCTTTGCAGTGTGATGGGCAGAGTGCTCTCTTTCAATAGCAACATTGTGTACTCAAAACATTGAGGTTCCATTTTCGTTTCCATCTAAACCCCTTATGCTAAACCTCATATTTTTTTTTTACTATTTTGAAAAACTTTTTGGAATAGTTCAACAGCTCTGGAGGAAGTGATCCCGTGGATGGACCTGGCTGACGCGCTGTACCAATGCCATAGGCCTACTGTTTGTTCCGTATCGGCTGCCGTAACCACACAAACACACAGGCAGACCTTCTTGCTTTTGACAGAATTATTTCACCAAGCAGTGAGTAGGGCATCAGTATCTGCGTGGTTTCAAATTGAACAATATCAGTATCAGTATCATGAACAGTATCAGAATACACATAACAATGTATATTTTACTTACAAATAGGGATAGGTACATGCATCGGTTCTCCTGATAATATCAGATGATTAAGACGAAAAAAAAAAAGTTAAAAAGTAATATCGAAAAATATCGGTATTGGGGAAAAATGACTCTTATTTTTATTTTTTTGGAAAAATCCCCGAGAAATAGCAGGTGTTCACTGTTCACGTCTCATAGCGCGCCACTCTGTGGTGCGCTATGAGACGTGAACGCCAATTATGAGACGAGAATTATGACAAGAATTATGAGAGTGAGACGAGAACGCCAATTATGAGACGAGAATTATGACAACAATTATGAGACAATTATGAGACGAGAACGCCAATTATAATAGAGTGGGGGCAGGCCTTGGTGCACATGCTGTTGGTCTAGTGCACATACAGCAGGGGTCGACATTATAATTGGCCCGATGGCCCGAAACAGGTTTGAAAACACGTGCGGACCACCAGATGGCGCCCTATACTGGCCCGATGGGGCCAGTGGTAAAATGCCCTCGTTGGCGCCCGCACCCTTGTTGTACAAACTTTTGTTGTATGGTCGCCATGACAACCTGTATTAGTCTTTGATCTTGGGTCAAAAAAGGTTGGGCACCCCTGATATACATATTGTATTATTATTTTCATTTCACAATATGTTGGTGTTGTTTTGTAATTGTTTAAGTTTTATTTATATTTTGTTTATTAGCACAAAAAATATTTTAGGCATTCTGCATTGTATAAGGGTCAGCTTGCTGAACGGTCTACTGGTTTTGACCCCCATGAAAAGAGTGCTGTTAACTTGAATGCATTTAATGCATTAATAAATGGTGGTCTTTTTTGCAGACTATGGGGATCGATTACCTGGGCCAGTGGTTACAGTTGTGGGGCCAGTGATTCTTAAAAGCCACTGGCCCGAAGGGCCAGTGGCAAATTTCCCTTAATGTCTACCCCTGTACAGTATGTCAAACTCAAGGCCCGGGGGCCAAATTAGGCCCCTGAGTGAATTATCCTTGGCCCGCGGGATGATATTGAATTAGTATTAGAACTGGCCCTCTGGTATATTGCACACACGATGATAAAAAAATTAATGCAACTAATTGTTTTACTTCCTCAACCCAGTCTCATTTACTTTCTCAATTAACTATGAAAGCAGCATTTGGTGAGGATCATAGAAGAAAAAATAAAATTCCCGAAAAATAGCAGGTGTTCACGTCTCATAGCGCGCCACGTCATTAAAACTTTAATGCAGGCAGTTTCATCTTTATAGTTATCTTGCCATTAAGAGACATTGATTTTTGAAGGGAAAATACTTTTTTGCTGTTTGACAGGGACGTCATCTTAGACCGGTGTGGAAACACAGACCGGTATCTCCGGCCCTCGACTTGTACCAATTTTTCTATTTTGGCCCACTCTGTATTTGGGTTTTACACCCCTGGTCTGGTGGGTTCCAAATCCCCCAAATCACTGATTGCCCCTTTAAAAAAATGCCACAATCCCCCCCAAGCCATTCCTGTGAACTTGACGCTTAAATAAATATCAGCGCCAACCACGGTTACATGAACACATTGACAGAACACATTGACATACAATGGATCCACTGTAGCTAATGTTTATTTTTTGTTCATATTTTTAGCCAGGTCTTTTCACCCTGTCAGGTGAAAAGAAGGCATCTTGAACTCCTCATACATAGAGGAAGCATGAGGCCAGTCCGCTGCCGCCCCAGGTTGGTGGTGTAGAGGCCAGGATCACATTAAGAATTGGCACTGGGTGATAAAAAAAATGGGTTACAAAATCGTGCGGGTAAAATTAATAAAAAATAATAATGGTTGTCCTTTAGAGGGGAATCCCACCCATTTTCATTCTTCTTTTTTCTGACAGTGCCCTAACGGGTTCATTTGTTTCCATTTGTACGCTCTCTTAAAAAAGAAGCGTCTAAAGAAATCCATTAACATGGTGAAAATACATGTTGATGATGTCATCAAGATGTATTTTCACCATGTTAGTGGCTTTCTTCAGACCTCCATTTCTTGGGAACACAGAATGGGGGAACTTCTTTATCAAGTCCACACAACACCTTGAAGCTACATCAATGACATAGTAAAATATTAAAAATGGGTGGAGTTCCCCTTTAAGTACAGTTATAGTACTTGAATAGAGGTATTTGGTTACTCTACACCAGTGCTGGGCTGTACGCTCCTGCGGCGCTCATTGGTATTCGTGTTCATATTAGCCTCTTCAATCAGCATGCAGAGCAGCCCTGATTAACGGCGACAGTGAGAGCAATCTCTCACTGATTCATTAAACAGGACTGCCGTGAATAAAAAGGGAGATTTGCTCATATTGACTCTCAGATCCCAAATTATGCTCCGTCTCTGGAGCAAAATTATGTATAATTCATTGTGTTGTCAGTGGTGGCGAGCCAGTGAACGCCTTCACACGCGCATACTGTAGCACTGGGGTGGCGCGCACGCAAAATGGCACCTCACAATTGGAATGTACCGCCCTGATCACACATGGTATTATTAGGTTATGTGGAAATAATTCATGTGTTAGCCGACTGTGCAGCGTTCTGGAAACGCTTATTTTGCCCACTAGACTTTGAACTCCTGCTATTGGTAATCAAATTAGAATAGAATGTTGTTATTGCCATTTGAGTGATCAACGAATAAATTGTGCGTTATACTGGTTACATGATTCGGGCAATTAACCGAAAATGTATTGGAACTAATACCAATTAGAATCAATAACACTATTCAATGGAAGTGCTGATGAAAGCTGCCCTTTGTTGTTATGGAAGTGCTGATGAAAGCTGCCCTTTGTTGTTATGGAAGTGCTGATGAAAGCTGCCCTTTGTTGTTATGGGCATACCAGGGTTATATTCCCCTTTTTCATTTAGCATTCCTAATTTTTTGGGTCACAGTCACTTAAAAAGTGGTGTGCGGGGTCCCTCAGGGCTCATTGAGGTCCAAGGGGACCTCACCCGGACCCCGGGGACCAAACCCGACAGTTTCGGGCTGGGTCGGCCCTATAATCTATTCCATCTAATCGGGTCGGGCCGGACCTTGGGCCTGATCAGTTAGGACATCATGTCAGCTGAAACGGTGTAGTCGGTATAGCGACGACACCCCGGTGGTGATATAATTACACTGTATCAAACAGTATAACCGAAATATCACCCAAGGCTAACAAGCGCATTTGACCACCAGTCCAGTACAGGTCCATTTGCCTTATAAGTGTGTTCATAATGCATTAAAACATGCATAGGACGTGTTTCATCCCATTTTCTGTACATATATATATATATACTGTGTGTGTATGTGTGTATGTATGTATGTATATATATATATATATATATATATATATATATATATATATATATATATATATATATATATATATATATTTTTTTTTCTTTTAAAAGTCGTCCTATAAGATTATCACCTCAGCCGCTGCCATCCTTCTGGCTTCCACCATATTATCTTGTATTGATTTCTATCAAACATTCCGCCGGCCTAGAAATGATGTGTTTGAGTGAGCTGGGGCGGGCCTGCCATCAGGCGACCGCCATTATCGCCGCTCATTTGCGAGGTAAGTGACGATGGGATGTGACAGCAGCGGAATTAGCTTGGCGGTGTCGGCTCTCTGTCACTCTCAATGCTGGTACGCATCTGGGGGGGGGGGGGGGGGGGGGGGTGGATATTAAAAGGATATGTAATTCCACCCTACACCCTACATATTTAAAGCACCCGTCCTATGACCAGCTTTCCCCTCGCACCTACTGTAATGGACCCACCTCTTCAGACTCATCTTAGACCACCTTTCGACAGCCTTGTATGGTACACGACATTTACAGTAGTACTAATTTAGATTGCATTTTACGTATAGACGTATTAGTGTATATAAATTACACATAGTTGCATTATCTACATACACTGATGTTATAGGTTATTGGATTATTTTTTCTTTTTTTAATTTCAAATTATGTTCATTTTATGAACTAAATACAAACACATTGGACATAAAAAGACAATAACATTTGAATACTACATCAGCAGGGGTGTAGTGGAGGGGGGACGCGGGGGGGCGGAGTCCCCCCACTTCTCTCACATCTAAAATATTTTTGGGGGCAAAAATTGTTTTTTTGACTTGTCATTTACTTTTATGGATACAATTAAGCATTGTAAACCATCTTTCTCAATATACTATTCAATATGCATGTTTTAATAGTGTGTCTGTCTGCGTTGTGCAGGTGCACGCGAATGCACATGCATGTGTGCGTGCACGTGTCTTAAGAGGCGTCCCCCCACTTCTAAAAGTACCACTACAACACTGTACATCAGTACTACATCAGCTGTATATATTGCATACTGAAGTAATTCATTGTGAAAGAAGAAAATAATTATTACTATTTCTAAAACTGGTAGTCCAAATACCACCCATTTTCAACATTTTACTATGTCATTATTACACCTTTATATCTTATATCAAGGCCAAAGTCATTGCAGGTTAGACCAGGCTATCATAATTGTAACAGTTTTTGAAAAGCGCCCTCAGGTCATGGTCACTTGCCGCCCAAAAATATATTGTAAATTTTGCATTTAAGTTTACTTCCTACTTGGGTGCTTTAAACCAGCGGTTTTCAACGGGCGGTCTGGGGACCACCAGTGGTCCCTGAGAGGGTTCCAGGTGGTCCCCAGCTAAGTTGGTTAACCAGATGTAACTCTTGAGAGTGTAAAAATGGTTCATTTTTACACTCTCAAGAGTTAAAATTCATCATCTTAATTAGCCCATAGTGGTCACAGACCCAGTGGTCCCTGACCCCAGCAAAATGATAGTTTGGAACCAAATGAACCTGGGAGAGAGATAGGTAGAGATAGCTAGAAAGCAGGGAAAGACAGAGGTAGATGTTGCACACTTGCCCGATCGGGCAACGAGGTAGCAGTCAAATTAAAGGGGAAGACCACCCATTTTGAACATTTTAATGTCATTAATATACCTTAGAGAAGAGATGTTGTGTGGACATGATAAAAAAAATCTCCCCCAATTCTGTATTTCCTAAAAATGGAGGTCTGAAAAAATCATTAACATGGTGAAATACATCTGATGACATCACCAAAATGTATTTCATCATGTTAATGATTTTTCTTTCAGACCCATTTTTCCTGAGAGGATACAAATGGACCCGCTAGGGTCCATTTGGTTCACATTTGTACCCTCTCAGGAAAATTTTGAAAATGGGTGGAATTCCCCTTTAAAAGGTTAGTTCGTTCAAACTTGGCCCGCGGCTTTGTTCAGTTTTAAATTTTGTATCTGAGTTTTACACCCCTGCTTTAATCAGTAGTATTCTGATATTAATCTGTTGGCCAAATGATGGTTGGGGGGCCTCATGTGGCCCTGACGGCCCATGGGCCGTCAGTTGCCCATGTATATGTGCTCTGGCCCTGCATGCCGGCCACGTGCTTAGGAAACATTGCTGCACATTATAAAGGATTATTAAACCAATTCTAAAACTGACAGAAAACCATCGCAGGGACAAAATAACCAGTCGGGGTTCCAGTTGACACCTTTTATTTCACTGTGTGTGTAGCCTTTACCCCACCGCTGGAACAGACAAAGGGCACGCGCTCGCTCCGTGCACTCTATGTGTGTGTGTGCGTGAACACTGCAGCCCCCCTCCCTCGTTTCTACCGCGGTGCTCTCTCTCTCAAGGTGATTGCTGATCTGAGATAGAAAAACGGATGAAAGGCGGCCAGCCGGAACGGCCTTCATATAGAGAAGGTGCCACCATATTGCTTTTTTCCCCATTATATACCACCACCACCTCCTCCATGAAAAGAAGCTATAGTACAGAGGCTGTTATAGCAAGCTTTATTTATTTATTTTTCCTTTTCCCATTTTTTGTACTATCCATGTCCTTTGCACTGAGAGCGGCCCCCTCGCTGCTGCTGTGTTGCCTGCCTTATTGAACGGGTGTTAAAAATCAATAGGCTCTGACCTTACCTCTGTTCAGGGGGCTGTGTCGCTGACCACATCAGGACACACGCGGCGTGTTCTCGCTGCTGTCTTAGCGCTCGATAAGTGCCTCAAATCCTGACCCGTGAGCCCTGTCTGTCTGTCTGTCTGTCGTTCTGCCTCTTTCTCTCTGCCTGTTTGCCTGTGACAGGCCAACAGGCTCGAGACATTGTCTCGTCTTGGAACCAGTCTCAAGATAATTTTTCGTTGTCTCCGTCTTGTTTTTGTCTTGCCTCAGTTTGTCTTGGTCTTGTCTCGGTTCTAACCCTTGTCGCACTTCAAGTGTCTTGTGGGCTTGTCTTGGTCTCGCCCTCAATTTGTCTTGTTCTCGTCACCGTCTCGGAGCAAATGTCTCGGGTCTCTTACTCTCTTCCACCACCAAGACCGCTCGAGACGAGACAATGCAAAGGAAATGTTGTATATCGATTGTGACGACCAAGGAGCCCTTTCATAAAGTGGTGTGGTGTGCATGCATGACACTTGCAGTTCACAAATACAGACAGAATTTAGGCATGGGTGGAGCACAAAAAATGTCTTGGTCTTGACTTTGTCTTGCCTCGTAGTGGTCTTGCCTGTCTGTCTGATGGCCTCTCTGTCCGTCCGTTTGTCCAGCCTGACTGTGAACCAGGCAGGGGCCCTCAGCAGGTCTTTAAGGGGTCAAACAACGTCCTCATGAGACAGGGATGGGGTTTGTCAGAAAGCGATGCGTCCTCGGGGACCACTGTGTCTAAAGACAGATGACACCTACTGCTGCCTCAGCCTCTCAGAGCTGTAGGAAGGACGGGATGACTTCTCCTGGAGTCAACCGTTCTCACTTTCAAGTAACATCAGGGTCCTACCACGAGGGTTAAATGGTAAATGGTGCATTTACTGTATATGGCGCTTCTATCCAAGCCGCTTTAGTTTTCACACACACACACACACACACACACACACACACACACACACACACACACACACACACACACACACACACACACACACACACACACACACACACACACACATACACACACACACACACACACGCACACCAAACCATGCAAGGCACAGCTATCACATCAGGAGCAATTAGGGGTTTAGTGCCTTGCTCAAGGACACTGCCACCGCTGGTGTGTTTTTTAAAGTGCAAATAACATACATCTGAAAATTGTTTAATACTTAATATCATATTGTACAGTATGTTTATTTGGTTTTCTTCAATGAAAGAAGGTAGATATAGAGAATATTCAGTATCTTATCAGTACATTTATAGGGCTTTTGGGGGGCCTGCTTGCAATGTCCTCACTAGCCACTAGTGGGCCTCATCCCACAGGGTTGAGAATGGTCTCCAGAGGCTCTAAGTGGTTAATAATATAATGGAAGGCAGAGAATCTAAGCTGCTTTCTGTTGTGCAGTCAACTACACCAGCATGAAAATGAGAGTGAATTGAGGAGAGGGCATGGAAGTGGGGACGAGAGCTTATGAAATATGGATATCAGGAAAAAGCAAAATGGTCTTGGAAAAGTTTGTCAGTCAGTTTGACGACAACTGTAAAAGCTACGCTTCTATGTTTCTATTACTATTCTTTTATCTGATCTTGTGCAGCTTTGGTTGACTCTTGGTCTTTGTAAATCTTCATTATGAATAGTTTGATTTCATTTACATGGAAGAATAATCTGGCTGGTGCCATAGTCAGCAAGCATTTTTAGGCAGTGGGGAAACAGAAATGCTTAGATATAGAAATGCTTAGTTAAAAGTACAAGTACAGAATTCAAAATATAGTTTAGTAAAAGTCAGGGCCGGATCTAGGTATGGGCATGGGAGGCAATGCCCCCCTAAATGCCCTGACTGCCCCACCAAGCATGATGCCATGCAAACAACCCACATTTCAAAGATATTTCAAATTAAAATGCTTATATTCAAAATGAAACACTGCACTGCTAGTTGCCTAATTGTCGCACCACTAAACCAACACTTGTATTTGGGTTCCTCTCATTCACATAGACATGTATTCTATCTTGCTGCAGCTAACCTTCGATCCTCTCCTTCAAAAATAATGCTTGAAAATGGCCGAATTACAAGCTCCACTTACTGTAGATGGGCTTAGTTCAGCCAGCTTGCGAGCGAGCCTGATGGGGGCTATTCATCCCACTATTATTATGGTGTTAAAAGCAGAGCTGTAATCAATAAATCATAGCCCCGACACAGCCTGTTTTGTTAAGGTGGGTGCCTGCAGAAAATGTTTAACCTCACTAGGAGTAATATACAGTACGACCTGCGACCCCGGGCCTGCCATGTCATAGTGCCCCCACAGTGTGATGTGAGCATTTCTTTTCCTGCCTTGTATTGTCTTCGTTGTACTGTATATTACATTGGCTGGTATTTTCAAACAGCTATGGTGTAGCCAGGTATGGTCTTTTCATTGGTTGTATGGCAGCAAATCAGGTCTGGGGCCTTGTGGTAGGCCAAAACCACAAAGCCTGGTGGTGTAGGCTTTTGGCCTACCACAATGTCCCAGACCTGATTTGCCAATGAGAAGACTTAGACCATACGTCATACGCCATACACCTACGCCATAGCTGTTCGAGAATACCATCCAATGACATTCAAAAGAGAAAGGGACATTTCCAGGGGTCATCATATGTACGTACGCAGACATTTATGTCTGTGGCAGAAATGTTTCATAATTGAATGTCATGTATCCAGAATTCCTTCAGAATATATAAGACACTTTTTTTCACTATGATGCATTAGGAGTCCATCTACTGTAGTACTAGTAGTACTTTGATTTGCAAGAGCCCCTTAACTTTGACAGTTTACAAATGGAACAAAATGAATCTGTGTGGGTTACAGTGATCATTTAGGGGCAGAGTAGCCCCAATTGTCACCTCTCATCTAGGCTGGCTAGAGCTCTGAGGAAAGGTCCTGTGCAGTTGCAGTCCAGCGCTGGTAGAATGTAGCTTTGTTTAAGTAGTGCCCGTCAACAAACAGTGGATTAAGCCCCTTTTGCAGTATTCTTTTTTTTTTAACAGTAAAGGTGTCAAATGCAACATAAGGGGGGGCGTAACTGCGGATATTAACATTTTAACTGCGGCATCACAAAAACTTCTGCAAGAATGCATCGTGAAAGCCAGTGAAACTAATCGTACTTTCCAACAAACAACCACTTTGTTCGGTTGTTTTAGGCCGCAGTTAAAATGTTAAGGTCTACAGTTACTTTTTCCCCCTTATCTTGCGGTTGACACCTTTATTGTTTAAAAAGAATACTGTCACCTATTTTCGACAGGTGCTACCCTCGTTCTACCAGCGCTGGACTGCAACTACACGTGACCTCTCCTCGGGGCTATAGAGCAGATGAGAGGGGACAAACATGGCTAGGGGAGGGGGTGTGTCTTTCTGTTGGTAATGTCTACCTATGTTGTACTCTATATCTCTATATCTGATGATGACCCCTGACCCCGCTGGCCATTTCAAGGGAGAAATTTCCCTGTCGAAGGAGTGTGGGTGTCGGAAGTGTTATGGCATAGAAAGAACACGCATCAAACGCAGAGAGAGAGAGAGAGAGAGAGAGAGAGAGGAGAATCTCGCATGGCTTCCTCTCTCTCCTAACGTATGCATGATTTCACGCCTGCAGGCATGGAGCTATTCCAGGAGCAGCAACAACATTGCTATGATTAGAGTCCCAGGGGTGATGTTTGTTCCCGACGAGATTCAACCCAGAATCTCGAGACATCTGATGCAGAAACTTTACATAAAGCCAGATCAAATGAGAAAACACACACAGAGACACACACACACACACACACACACACACAAAAGAACGACGTGCTGTGAAATGCAGTAGTTTGCCGACTTCTTAAGAAAGTCTGAAGACTCTGTCGAGTTTTTTTTGTGTACCGGGACAACACAGTCTGCTGAACATTCTAATTGCTTGGGTAGAAGTGATTGTGTAAACACTGCATTCTGTTCCCTCTGTTTCTTTTTTTTTCTTTCTTTTTTTCTTTTTTCCCTTCCTTCTCCATAGCACGGTGAACAAAGACGGACACGTGACAAACTCCAGTGACACCAAGCAAGACGCAGGAGATGAGAGGGCGGACGCCCAGCGCATGGATATGAGGTACCACCGCTACGCGCCATCATCATGTCAGCAAAACGGAGGCACCGTCCGTGACACACACCCTCCCTGACTTTAAAATAGGGAGGTTCTGATAGACTTGTTTTCATATCCAGTCCGATCCCAATACCACAATTTCTGTGTTAGCCGATACAAAATACGGAATACTGATCATAAATACCAAGCTTAAAATAATATTACACTGTAATATAAACAAATAAAAAAGATCTTATACAAAGTTAACCAAGCGGGAATAGTACACTGCTCGCTCAAATGGGCACTTAGGCAACTCCAAAGCAAATTACACATGTCCTAACATTTTTTTATTCAACTGCCATAGTGACAACCCCTTAACCCTGTGTCGGATAGCTGGATAGAGAGGCATAATTGCTTGCTTCCTGATATGACCCTGAAAATGACAAATAAGGGCCGATACTGATACTTTTCCGATACCGATATAGTATTTGCAGATACCGGTATGAACAGATATAACGACAAAAGGGCCGACCCGATACTTGATGCAAAAATGTGTGCACGTCTTGTATTGCACGTTGCTCAATTTATTCAGACTTACCTACTTGTATCGCCCAAGGCCATCTGTTCATGTAGTTTTCACCAGTAGACTCTGTCTCTCTCTCACACACACACACACACACACACACACACACACACACACACACACACACACACACACACACACACACACACACACACACACACACACACACACACACACACACACACACACACACACACACACACACACTCTCTCTCTCTCTGTACAATATTAAGATTTAACGTCGCTGTTGACATGGGTAGGAGGAGGGGTGAAAAAGAAATCTGTTTTGTATTCCGCCGAGCAGAGCCCTAGCGGAGGACCGGCATCATCCCCAGCTAATGGGGACAGTTGCACGTTATCAATGGGCCGGCTGGTGCTCTCTCTCGCTCCCTCCGCCTGTTCAGCTTCAAAGAGCACGCCCGTAGGCGTCCCTTTCTAATATTGTCTCAGAGAGAGAGAGAGAGAGTCAGTCTGTGTTTTTTTCACAAAAAAAACTACTGATGCATAAGCATCAGGGCCTGGAAAAACAGAGCAGACGAGGGCCGAGCAGCATCAAACAGGCTTTTGATGTACAGTACAGGACCGTCGAGAACAAGAAAAAAAAACACACAACTAAACGTTTCCACCTGACGCAGCAGCGATTGGTGCAGTCGCTCTGTGCTGTGCTGTGCAACCTGCTGCTGCTTGTGTGTCTGCTCCTCACCCAGCTGATCTGAGCCTTTTCATTTGTGTTTACTGTAGTGTGGTAGTTTTTCGAGACATTGTCTCGTTTCGAGACCAATTTCAAGACAAATCTTTGTTGTCTCTGTCCTGTTTTTGTCTCGCCCTCGAGTGTCTTGGTCTTGCCTCGTTCTCGCAGCTCTGCACCTCATTTGTCTCATGGTCTGGTCCTGGTCTCACCCTCAATTTGTCTCGGTCTTGTCCCGATCTCACAGCAAATGCCTCGGGTCTCTTTCACCACCGAGACTACTCGGAATGAGACAATGCAAAGGAAATGTTCTATATTCATTGTGCGGACCGAGGAGCCATTCCTAAAGACAGCCGTCTTATACAGATCGCAGCACTGGATGACGCACATATCGCTAGCAGTCTGCAAACCGAGCGTTGGTATTGTACAGTAACAACTAAAGTCTCTGTAATGTGTTATGTTGCACTATTACTACAGAACAGGCTTTTTGGCCTCGACCTCTCTAGGTCTTGGCCTCGGCCTCAGTCTCGACCCCTCTAGATCTTGGTCCACGCAACATAGACGAAAATGAAAGCCTGGATGTCCAGGCTATTATGACACTGACGCATTGTATGAGGCTGGGACCCTTATTTGCATACTGTGTCCTGATTGGCCACACCAGTTATCTGGAGTAGGTAGTGGGCATACAATTGAGCTATTCCAGACAGGCATTTTTTTTGCCAACAGATGATTTGGTCTGGCTTATTTACTGTGCTCACAGGCATCGTTGGGGGGGGGGGGTTAGGGGGTTTGGGGGAGTTAGACAGTTTTAGGGGGCCCCAAAGCCAGGTGGGCACCAAAAATCTCAGATTAATAGGGTTTTATTTGTATTTATACGGCAAAGATGCATAGTGGCGGCCGTGTGATAAAAATTTCAGGGGGCCCAAAATTTGCTGCGACGCCGCCGACTTTGCCAGTCTCCTTGAATTCAAGCTTTTTGGATTGGGCAATTGATCGCAAATTAATTAATTCTTTGGGCCTATACCTGCACGTTTTACTGTTCAGGTATAAGCCAGTATTAATATGGGCTTCCCCAGACAGCTCCCCCGCTGAAGGGATATGACGAACCAGCTGCGCCAGTAACCGAAGGAATGATGAACATCTGTGTTTGCACACGCACGGCTCGTGTGTCGGCATGTTAATCCACAACCAAAACAACAGTGTCACAGGCAAAAAAGATGTGTCTTGTTGTATCAGCACACTGGCTGAGCACACACACACGGCAAGAGCAGCAGGGGCGGATCTAGGCATGGGCATGGGGGGCGGGGCGGGGCAATGCCCCCCTAAATGCCCAGTCTGCCCCACCAAACACGATGGCATGTAAAACAACCCAAGATATTTCAAATTAAAGCGCTTATATTTAAAGTGACTTGAAACACTACTACTGCTACTAACTAACTACAGCTGTGTCACCACTAAACCAACAGCATTTCATCATTGAAAACAGAAAACTCTCTGAGTCAGACCTTTAGCTTTATGCATGCTGCGTGTCTGTTGCAACTTCAACAACAACTGATGTTATTATTGAGGCTTTACTTGACTAATAAAAGTCCAGTAACCGAAAATGGTATGGGTGCGGCTTCATCGCCCGTGGCGCGTAACCACCCCCTTACCATTTTCTCCTCTCTGCCCCCCCAAATGGGAAATGTTAGATCCGCCCCTGAAGAGCAGTATATACAGTGCTCTCTCTCTCTATTTCACACAGACACTAACAGAGGTTATGTAACGTGTAAGGGTCTGGGTGTTGCACTGTGAGTGGCGCTCAGTAGAGGGAATGGTAAACAGCTGCAGTGTAAGTGTAATGGGAACACTATCAGGGGGTACAGCCAGAGCCATTTAGAGGAGGAGTTGTGACATTCATTGCAAAGCGAACAACTCGGTCACTTGGTTCATGCAGCGCTGAGATGGGGACTAACTGGAGTTGAAATACGTTGTTTTCAACTAGATCGGCGCGAATATTGGCTATTTAAGTACGTATGCGACATGATGTTTAAATTCTCTGTAATGTTTATGTTGTACTATTATTAAATAGCAACTTAAAATAAAGGGATTTAAAGTCATTATAGCTGGACGATTGCTTGACTCCAATACAAAATTGTTCCTACACTCCTCTACTTTCCAGCTAAGTTTCGCGAGGCTCTCTGTATCGCAGAAGTCCGTTCTTAACAGTTTGTAAATTAGGTGCTATTGGAAAAACCTGTATTCTGCTCTCTCAATGATTCAATATAATTATAATAATAAAAGAAGGCCTAATATTTTACAAATAATTCAACAATGCAAATTACATTAGTTGTATGGATTAATTTACTTTTACTGCGTGGCCCCAGTGACCCCCCTAGCAGAACTCCCACCATGGGACTCAATCAGGAAATCAATGAATACAGTTGACGCCACTCTAATAATGGCAAGTATTTAAAAAAAAATGGAACTATCTACTAACTACTTTAACATGGGAGTGAACGGGAGTGTCATAACTCTGCCTCTAGATGGCACTGGGTACAGCATGCGACCCAGCAGCACTCCCAAGGCCCCAGAATGCCAGGCTGATGTCAAAGCTGCAACTGCACATGGGGTTTAACATTGAGCTCTCGTTAGCACTTACTTACCACAGTTTGATCACCAACTTGTGTGCAAATCGAAAATATGTAGAAGAAACAGAGCATTTCTTCACTGCACAACTTCCATTGAAATAAATAGCTTGGGGTCGGCAGGGCTGTGGCTCTCGGTCCGCCTTTATTTTTATATTATTTTTATTTGAATATTTTAGTTTACAAGAAAAATCCCCTGAGCAGATTCGGTCTGGCACTCCTCAGCTTGAATCATATTTCCCTCTGCCCAAAATTGCGAGGGACCTATTCAAACTTCCCCTCGGAAATAAAACCTCATCACAGAAGTTCCAAACTAATATCTACACACAGTGGTATAACAAGGATACCGTGTGTGTGTGTGTGTGTGTGTGTGGGTGTGGGTGTGGGTGGGTGGTGGGTGTGGGGGTGGGTGGGTGGGTGTGTGTGGGTGGGTGTGTGGGGGGGGGGTGTGTGTGGGTGTGTGTGCGTGCGTGCGCATGCGCAAATGTGTGTCTGCTTGCAGGATTTTCAAAACTAATTAAATGTAAATTATAATCTTGGCTCCTTGAGTGGAGGATGAGGTGTAATGTAGCATTTGTAATATGACACAATTCCGTGCGCACATAATACTGTGTGGATCCTGACTAATGGCAAAACGTGAGAGCCGCGTCCAGTTATTACAGTTATTGGGTGCAATTCAGAAAGGAATCTTGCGTAAGGGACACCGTGTAGCACATGCGTAGTGGTGAGAACAAAGACCTCCCGAGCAAGGATCTGCCGTGACGCAAAGACTACCTCTAGGCCCGGGCCTGCTAAATTTGGATTAGAGGCCTATACAGGCCGAAAAGCCTGCATGAGGCCTACAGGCTTTGGGGCCTTCGCCCTGCATGACTTTATACATTTTTTTTAAGGTATAAACTACACAGTAAAATATATAGCATTGCAATTATGCTTATAATTATAGATAGGACTTGAAGGTATAATGTGGATGTTCTGACAGCCATTTGACTGTTATTTGCAAGTGAATTAATTAGGTTGATTTGTTATTTCATTTGTTTACATTTGTTTTCATTTGCTACTGTAGCCTAATCTGATTGTTATCCAACATCAAATAAAATTACTTTGCTGTTGTTCATATGCATATGCAATGTTATACAGTTTATGGATCCATAGGCAGCAGTTGCCATGTGCAAAATACATTTGGGTTTGCAATTTAAACATAGCGGGCGGCGTTGCTTTTAGTAATAAGGAAAAAACGTATCGTCCAATCCCTTCATCCAATCCCTTCAAATGAATCCGGATCAGCCTATATGCAACACTATGCAATGTTTTGTCTTGGCATCAATATCAAACTCTTCCTCTTCATGGCGTTCAGTGAGAAACCAACGAATAATTTGAGAGGTGGAATTGCATGTTCAGAACAGCCGCCTGTTTATCCCAACACACAACAGCACTAGTAGTCACATTATCAAAATAAAGATTTCATTCTACCATAGCCTAGGTACTCAGCCTACAACAATTGTTTTAATTCAAAGTGGTGATTCTGTCATCGCTTGAGATTGCAAACCTCCCGTGTACAGTCAGGATTGTTACATACTAGGCCTGTCCCCGACTAAGGATTTCTATAGTTGAAATTAATATGAATAAATGTGCCGTTAGTTGCCCCCCGCGGGCAAAAAAATAGGCCTATAGCCTTTAAGCCTTTAAGTTTTTTTTTTTTTTTTTTTTACTGAACAACAAAGCACAAAATACTTCGAATCTACACAATTAAAAAAATGTAAACGAATTGTTATTTTTAAACAATAAAAGACAAAAAAACACTTATTTAAAACTGAACAACAAAACACGACTTTGTTTCTTTCGTTGAATAAAACAAACATGTGCCTTAATACAAGAAAAACGGCACGGTTATCTTGATCGAAATATTAATTTAGAAGCAAATATACCTAGAACGATGGGGCATTCGCGGTCAGTTGACTGTCCTCACCCTCCTCCTCCGCTAATCCTCACAGAAGGATTTTCACAATGGGATATTTGCATTTCATTTGCGATGAAAACTTCTAGGCGAAGGAATTCACGCTGCATCGCTTGTCGATGCCCGTGTTACCGCACGGCCATGCCGCTGGCTCTGCAGTGGCGGAGTTTCTGGTCAAATCCAGGGCCGGATATACATGGGACAGGGGAGGGCAGTGCACATCCAAACGTGCGTCTTTCTCCTCAAATCAAAGGTTACCGGGATCAAATCTCTTCTCTTATGACGTTTCTGACATATCTCATCAAATGAGGATAATTCCGGTTCCTTGGTGTGAAAAACCTTGGAGTTGCCCCACCTGGCAATCTTCCAGCCCCCCCTTGCCAGGCTCGATGAGTCCGGGTCTGTTTTTTTTCCCTTCTCGCTTCTTCCCCCCAAAAAATGCGTCTCTTTTTTTCTCTCTTTTACACTGGGGCGCAGACGAATGTTATAGGCCTGTGCAAAAAAGAAGAGCGGCTTTTTCTGTCTTTTTAATGGATTAACACGGGCAGAAAACTGACTATAGAAGAACATATAGAGGAGGGCCTGTTGAATACGCCGGTCGGTGAGAAAAGAAAGATTTATAACGGGCGACAAATGGATGTAAATACTCCTCGGGATGAGTGGATCTTTTAGATCCCACCTCTGTCAATCTAATCTCCCGGACCAGTGTTTTCTTGAGGGTTGTAATGACAGTATTATCGTCCGCGCCGGACATCGATGCATTCAAGCTGCGATAAGCGCTCCGTATGGGTTATCATTGGCGTGTTCTCCACTGGACTTTTGTGAGATCAAGTGGTCCTTGAGAGTGTTTCCAGGTGGTCTCCAGGCTAAATGATGGAGATGTGAATGATCAAGCATACCCCGTTTTGCCGACTTTTTTGCAATTTACTTCATAACATTTCACAGACTTGGGATAAATGTTCGCTACATAAAGCAAAAAAACATGGAACATTTCTTTTCAACAAAACATATTTGGTTTCATGTTTCTGCTGTCAAGAGTTAAAATATTTATATCATCTGAATTAGCGCCACCCAATTGAGAAGTCAATTGAGAAATTGAGAGTTTAATGTTCATTTGCGAGAATCCATGCAGCCTGGAATTGTGGACAGAACCAAAAAAAGGTTTGGGGTCTGTGGGGTGAAAATGTCCTCAAATGGTGGTCCTTGGCTCAAATGCTGGTAAAATGGTAGGCCCTGACAAGGTTGAAACCACTGTCGTAGCTTAATAAATTATTTTAGTTTAATCTTGACACGACTACTCACTTGTGTGTCCCGCTGCAGCCCAGTCCAAATGAATGAATGAATGTAAATAGCCTACTCTTACGAGCTTACAATGCGACGCAATTCCACTGTGAGCTGGTGAATCTGCTATAAATCTGTCTGTGCCCATAATTTATAATTATACATAAAAAAACATTAAACGAATTTCCCTAAAAGACTGTCAGGGATATTCAAATGAAGAATAATAGTGAAAATTTAAGTTAATTTAATTAAACATTGTCCACATTTGAATGAAATGATTAAACCCACCGCTTATATTTAACACAGCCACATGTGAACGTGTGTGTGTGTGTGTGTGTGTGTGTGTGTGTGTGTGTGTGTGTGTGTGTGTGTGTGTGTGTGTTGTGTGTGTGGTGTGTGTGTGTGTGTGTGTGTGTGTGTGTGTGTGTGTGTGTGTGTGTGTGTGTGTGTGTGTGTGTGTGGTTGTGTGTGTGTGTGTGTGTGTGTGTGTGTGTGTGTGGGGAATGGATTGCTTCTACATTTATTCATATGAAGGCCTTATACAATGTTGGTGGTCTATCTATTTTGGCCGCAAATGTTCGGGTAACGGCGCCTCCGCTGTTATTCCTCAGGTATTCCCAGAATGCATTGAGACACTTGGCAAGAGCAAACTATCTTGAGAGACTATATGCTGCGTGAGCCACGGCGTTTCCCAAAAAAGGACATGGTTTGGGATTCGCTGCACAAGGAGCCAATGAACAATTAGACAGGCTTCATTTGCGGCCTATGGACATATGTGCGCATGTGCTACACGGTGTCCCTTACGCAAGATTCCTTTCTGAATTGCACCCATTATCTGTCTGGCAAAGGAATGAAAAATAGTAATAAATGCCAACAAAACGACTTCATTTTACTTTTTTGCCAGTCTGGCTGTCCCTGAGAGACGGAGACAGAGAGAGAGAGAGAGCTGAAAGTCACTGCTGCATTCTGGGTAATGACTGGTCTGTCACGCTCTGTTTGACTATTCCATCCCTCAGTCAGGCAGTCAGTCGCCGGCCATGTTTTCACACTGTCACCTTCGAGCAGTGGTGTAATTTAAAGTACTGTTTACAGTATATAAGCAATACTGTAAATCTCAGAATTTTAATGGCATTTTTTTCTTATTTATCTTTGACTGTTTCGTTAGATCACTTCATGAAAATATCTAGTATCTATGACAACCATAGGAGCCGCAGTGGCCATATCATAGTCCTCCACCACCTCCACCAGTCTTCCCTTTTTTCCTTAATCAGAGGCAGCTCAGCGAAGCTCTTCCTGATTGGCTAACAAATGGTCCCGCCAGGTTTTTTGCTAGCCAATGACAAAGCTTAGTGATTTCTTTGGAGGCCTCCTGCAGCCCTAGAGTATTTGTGTCAAACTCAAGGCCCAGGGGCCAAAAGAAGCACCAAAAAGACTAGATTTGAGATGATCTAATTTAAGGAAGACTTCATGATAAACATATAGGAGCTTTAAATAGTACATACTGTATTGCACTTAATTATAATTTGAGGCATTTGTACTGTACTTGAGTATGTCAAATTGCCAGGTACCGGTACTTACATTTACTCCACTACTTTTCAGAGACAATTTTTTACTCCACAGAAATATTAGACTTAAGTCACTTTGTAGATTTTGATTATTACAAAACAATTGTCAATCGTACTCTCCTGGCTAAAGCCAAACCGAGTCAACTGACAAATGCCTGTCAGCAGATATGACTGGAATAGCCCACTTCCTACTCAAGAGAATTGGAGTGGCCAATCATGACATGGTATTCAAATGTGTTTGCATACTGTGTCCAGATTGGCTACCCCGTTTTTTTTTGCCCACAGCTGATTCGGTTGGCTTTAGCCAGGCTACAACCATAAATTTAGGCCTTTTGAAAATAGCTGTTGTACAAGTTCACTTGTAGATCAAAATATTTTCAAAAGATTTATATACTTTTGAAAAGGAGCATTCAGTGATCGGGGTGATTTGGAAAACCCTTCGGTCCCCAAGGTAACAAGATGTGCAGGCCAACAGCACATACACCAAGGACCACCCCCACTCGATCCTGATTGGAGGAAGGCCACTCTCTCCTTGTTGGGCGAAAAGCTTTTCTCCCAAAGCCCATGGAAACTTTTTTCACTCCATGGGCTCTCTGGGAACAGGGAGGAACTCCTTATATGGCCACCACACTCTATAGTAGGGAACATTTGCCAGAAAAGACGAACAAAATAACAGTATTTGAATAAAGTGAAATCACTTACTATACCTTTAAAATGCAAAACAATTTTGTGCATAATGAGAATGAGTTGTACTTTTATTCAAGTGCCGGTACATTTTGAATACAAGACATTGAATAGTGTTTGTGCTTTTTTTCCACCACTGATGGTCATCCTCATTGCTGTGGTTAAAAGAAGCTGCTGGAACTGATGAGTGAAATTGCAAGTCTGCTGTTTCATTTGGCGTTAGTGAGGGTCGTTTTTGGCGTTTTTCTATCCAAACCCCACATCAACGAGTCTAGCTGCACGCAGTGCCACGAGTGTATGTACTGTGTATCATCAGCCGTACAAAAACATCACAATACCTCAGATTTTAACAGTATTTTTTGTTCCATTTTTGTTTCTGTTTTTATGGAATTTTCTGAGCCCTCGGTTCCATTACACTCAGAGAGTTATGGCAGGCTTGAAAAAAAAAAAAGTTTGAGGGCCACTGTACGATAAATCCGTGGTTTTCAACTATTTTGATACCAGGGGCCACTATTTGAATTTGAGGCATGGCCCACCATTTGATGGCATTTTAGCCCCACAAAACTAAATATTCAGGGCTTGACACTAACACTTGCCCGCTTGCCCGGGGCAAGTAAAAAAAAATGGTCGGGCAAGTGAAGACTGCTACCTGCAGGGGTTGACACTAAGGTTTCCGAGGCACTTGCCCATCGGGCAAGTGCAAGTCAGGTTCTACTTGCCCTCAGGTCATGGTCACTTGCCCACCAAAATATATTGTAAATTTTGAATTTAAGTTTACTTCCTACTTGGGTGCTTTAAACCAGGGGTTTTCAACAGGCGGTCCAGGAACCACCAGTGGTTCCTGAGAGGGTTCCAGGTGGTCCCCAGCTAAGTTGGTTAACCAGATGTAACTCTTGAGAGTGTAGAAATGAAACCAAATGGACCCTTGCGGGTCCATTTGGTTTCATTTTTACACTCTCAAGAGTTAAAATTCATCATCTTAATTAGCCCATAGTGGTCACAGACTCAGTGGTCCCTGACCCCAGCAAAATAATAGTTTGGAACCAAATGAACCTGGGAGAGAGATGGGTAGAGATATCTAGAAAGCAGGGAAAGACACAGAGGCAGAGCGCAATGACTGCCTTCAAGACAAATTTATCTTGTGTTGTGTTATAGTGCACTAAGTTGCACACTTGCCCGATCGGGCAACCAGGTAGCAGTCTTCACTTGCCCCACCATTTTTTTTTACTTGCCCCGGGTAAGCAGGCAAGTGTTAGTGTCAAGCCCTGTACCTGGCTGCCCGATCGGGCAGACTTAGTGCACTATAACACAACATGAGATATATTTGTCTTGGAGGTGGTCATTGGGCTCTGACTCTGTGTCTTTCCCTGCTTTCTAGCTATCTCTCCTATCTCTCTCCCAGGTCCATTTGGTTCCAAACTATCATTTTGCTGGGTCTGTGACCACTGTGGGAACCACTGATTTACACTGATTTACAACATGAATATTTAGCTGATTGTGACTTTGTGTGACAAAACAGTCTTTGAATGTGAAAGGAAATGTTTAAAACACCAAGTAGAAAGTAAACGTAACGTTATATTTGGGGGGGCAAGTGACCATGACCTGAGGGCAAGTAGAACTTGCACTTGACTTGCACCTGCCCGATGGACAAGTGCCTTGGAGACCTTTGTGTCAACCCCTGATATTTCTTTTGCTTTTGTCCACAATATCCGGCTGTTTTTTGGAAACAAAAAAGGCAAACCTAGATAAAAAATGACCATTCTTCTACATTCTCTAATTGAGTACTATAGTCTTGGGCGAATTAGAATGATGAATATTTCAATGCATAACAGTTGCAATGGTTTTGCATAACAGTCTCAACTGTTTTGCATACCGTGTCGACCGTTTTGCAACAGCCGCGGCGGTTTGCATAATGGTCAAGGGTTAAAGTTAGGTTTCCGACTGTTAATTCACTATTTGTTATTCAGTACTGCAGTGAGTTGGAACATTGGCGAGATGTCCGGTATTCGTAGGAAGAGTTATTCTTTGTGCATAGAGCCCATTGCCGGAGTGGAGTCGGGGAGGTGATGAAGGCATGAATGAGTGTCTCTCTCTCTCTCTCTGCAGCAGTGTGCAACAGATGAGGACGCATGCTGTCCCACACTATTCCCGGTGTGGTTCACCACGTCTCACACTAGCGTTGGGTGCCGGACATCCCCGACTGACCCTACAGGTTCACGCAAAGTCACCCAAGGTGACCAGTCTTGGCTTTTGCCGCACGTTGAGCACCTAAGTTGTGGAAACCGCGTCTTACCCCTTTAGCAATTAGAAAGAAAGGTCAATTGCTTGTCATGCTTTTGAAAACACGTGTCCAGGTTTTGTTGTTTTTTAATTTTATTAGATCACTAATTGTTTACTAATCACTAATCATTACTTGGCTCGACTTACTTTTAGCTCCTCTTATGCCATTATGTTGTCAGGGTGTGATGTTATTTAACTGTTTTAACATGAATTAAGTTATTATTATAGCAGATGTGGTATAGAGACTGTTTTGATGTTATCTATCATCACGCAGCTCTGAGAAGTGTGTGTGTGTGTGTGTGTGTGTGTGTGTGTGTGTGTGTGTGTGTGTGTGTGTGTGTGTGTGTGTGTGTGTGTGTGTGTGTGTGTGTGTGTGTGTGTGTGTGTGTGTGTGTGTGTGTGTGTGTGTGTGTGTGTGTGTGTGTGTGTGTGTGTGTGTGTGTGTGTGTGTGTGTGTGTGTGTGTGTGTGTGTGTGTGTGTTTATTATCTGTCTGTTTTTGTCGTGCCTCAGAGAACCAAGGCGGCGGGGCGTCTTATATATAGAAGAAATAACAGAAACGTTCTCTGTCATTTTGCCTCACTGTTGTGAGCCCTCGAGCATCGTCTCCCCTTTGTTTGTCTTGTCGTGCAGGGCCGCACAGACACACACACACACACACACACACACACACACACACACACACACACACACACACACCGGTTTTGTATTACTGTACTTGTCAGTACAAGCTAGAACATTTTAGGATGGTGATGTTGTGAATGCAAATTTTGTCATTTTTAATCCTCACCCTAAAGCTGTGGCATAGCAGATCAACAAGCTTTCTAACTTGTAACTGTAGACTAACTGTAGAAAACGGCACTGAGGTGAGTAGCTGCCACATCACCTTGAACCACTGTATGAATCGTCCTTAAAGGAGCAGTGATTGGGTGATTTGGAAAAAAGGGGGGTTTAGGTTTGGGGTAGGGGTGAAGTCGGCCAACATCACATACACCAAGGCCTGCCCTCCACTCCATCCTGATCCGGAAGAAGCCCAAACAGAAACTAGGGTTTTTTTTACCCCAGGGGCTCACTGTGGACAGGGAGAAACTCCTTATATGGTCGACACACTCTGTAGTAGGGAAGATTAGCCAGGACCTCCTCATATGGTCAACACACTCGATAGTATGGAGGATTATCCATCAGCACTCGGAAGAGTGCAAACAAGTAGGCCATTGCCTACTTGTGCGTGAGCGGAGCGAGCCGAGAGCAAGTACCCCGACACCTCCAGGAGATAATAATGATCTCTTAATTATGTCACCATTACGTCATCACCTAAACCAGCCAATCAGAGTACTTTGAGCTGCACTGCGAACCGCCTGCTTAACTCGCGCCGGCTCCGCTCACGCAATTAATAATTGATATTTGAATTAAATCAAATCACAGTATATACGGTACCTTTAACTCTCACCAGAAGCCTCCCCAAAAATACTGTATTTATGCTGTATGTAGGCAACCATAAAACCACCATTTCTCTTGTGAGCAGCAGTAAAAAAAAGTGGTCTTCTCACAAAAAAGTGTCTGTATCTCACATTTCTAATAATACTTTAGGAGACATTTTTGCCCCTCACAAGTATAGTTAGTCGCATGCACACACACACACACACACACACACACACACACACACACACACACACACACACACACACACACACACACACACACACACACACACACACACACACACACACACACACACACACACACACACACACACACACACACACACACACACGTACATGAGGAGGCAGTTAGAATGAGCTCCGGACACATTTGTCACTGTGGCAGGCAGGCAGGCAGGCCTCTCTTTCTCTGGGTTGGTGGCCTGGTTTCTGCGCGCGGGGGCTGGCCATCTTTCCGCCCCGCGCTGCCTAGTAACTGTCACATCCAGACAGTGATTTATGCAAATTGGCAGCCGAGGGCCTTGTGGGTCAGCCGCGATACGCCGCGTGACACTCACTATCACAGGCAGGCGTTTTGCGGAAAGCGAAGTCAACAGACAAGAGGAGAGCAAAAATATTGAATCGGCACGAGCCACTGTAAACATGGCCTGGCCGTGACTCAACTGGCGACGTGCAAGAGGATTTTTTTAAAATTGCGTTCCGTTATATCGAGTGCCATCTCAAGCCTCGTTTTAAGGGCATTAAGGGCTATTGAACTCTATGAGCTCACAATGAGCTCACAATGTGGCACATTTATTTATTATTCCACAATAGGGATGTCCGGGTTATAATTATTTCGTTACGTGCGCAAGGAGGTCTGTTGTTGAGCTGGGCGGTCCGTTGTCGTGATATATGTGACCACTCATGTGACCAGAATTGATTGGAGCTTTCATTCAAGCCATAATATTTTAGCAGGAGAAACCAAGCAGCTCTATGTTAATTCAGACATTAACCACCTCCTCTGCCCAAATGGAAAGATTCTCTCTTGCAGGGAGTGCTAGGATTAGTTGATTAGATTTCCCCAAGTCAAATTAGGGACTTTAAGAAAGCTGTCTCTAGGACTTCGACATGACAAGGACGTTGACGTGCAGTCGCCACAGAAGCCCAACATAGTTAAGAAAGCAGGCGATGCCGACAGGGTCCACCCCTTCCAGTGGTGTCTCTAGTTTCCATGGTGCCTCTCCTCTACAGCGTACCTTTCATCCATGTTGTTAAGAAGACGCCAAAAGCTGTGTTTTTGGACATCTCACGGCTCAAGTCGGAGGAATCTTAAACTGGCTATTATGTCTAGGGTGACATGCTGAGTGCCACGAAAATGCTATTTTATTAGTGACTGATGACAATCCTTATCAAATCTTAAAAATCCTTCGTCCGGGACAGCCTTAGTATATTATATATAGTGTGTGTGTGTGTGTGTGTGTGTGTGTGTGTGTGTGTGTGTGTGTGTGTGTGTGTGTGTGTGTGTGTGTGTGTGTGTGTGTGTGTGTGTGTGTGTGTGTGTGTGTGTGTGTGTGTGTGTGTGTGTGTGTGTGTGTGTGTGTGTGTGCGCGCACACGCACACGCGCACACACGCAGAAATGTGACATTGTCTTTGCTCTGATACAGTTCCCTCTTAACTGCCGGGGCTTTAGAGGTGTCCTGCTGGCACAGTTTAATTAGTGTGAATACATTAGCCCTGCATGTGTGTGTGCGTGCGTGTGTGTGCGCATGCATGTGTGTACAAGTGCGTGTGCGTGCTTGCTACCTGGTAGGTGGTTTTTGAGGGGGGGGACTGCGGAGGGGGTACCAGCCTGCTGTATGCACCGTCCCCAACCGTAATGACCCTGCCAGCCAGGCTGACACAGTGTTCTGTAGATGCCTGGGGGAGCCACTGCGGCTTTAACACTGACAGATGGAAGTGTGGCTGAAACCAAACCAAACAGGGGAGCCATGGGTCTGTTATGATGCCGTGTGTTATACTACTGAAACCAAACAGGGGAGCTGGGTCTAAAGTAGCCATGCTTCACATGACTCTCGTACTTCACAAGCAGGCTTACTTTTGCGGTGCGAAATGAAACCCTGGAGATCTCCGCGTCATCAGTGCCTTTCTGTGTGGAGTTTGCATGTTCTCCCTGTGTCCCCTAGGGTAGATACCCTCACAAAAACATGCAGTAATTCTGGGCTCGAAACTGCCTCCCCCTGGCCAGCCGGGGTGCCTGATGGAGGGGACAGGAATTGGTTGGAATAACGTGGTCCTTCCATGCACTACGTCCAAACAAGGAAAGTCCCCCCTTTCAGGTGAAAAAAGGCAGCTTGGACTCCTCATGCATTGAAGGAAGCATGAAGCCAGTCCGCTGCCTCTCTAGGTTGGTGGAGGGTATGTACAGCTCAGGATCACATTAGGAATTGGCACTGTGTGAAAAAATGGGTTACAAAATCGTGGGATAAAAAATTTAAAAAAGAAAGCCTGGAGACAGGGTACCTAAGAGAGACTACCAACTTCCCCCGGAAGTTGCCATTCTTCAGCCAATCGCGGCATGGTGCTCCCTAAAATGTTTATCCCGCGGAAACATTTCATTTCTACTTTTGTGCTTGTAAAGCTGCTGTAAAGGTTTAAAAGATGGAATCGTGTGCACTTTGCACACTTCTATAACTGCTTTGTTCGTTGAGATATTTTTTTCTGAAAATGAGAGTGAACAAGTCAAGATGCTAGTGAGGACCGCACAGGGTTGTTTCCCTGGGGACTGTAAATACAGTAACTTCCGCAAATACCATTAGCAGCTTCCGCAACTACCGTTGATAGTCTCAAAAGTGCACCCGGCACCCAGGGTGTTATGGTCCTATGTTATAGTCTGCCAGCCACGCTGGTCTGTTGTACCCATTATTAGCTAACATGTCTTTGTGTTGGCACTGCCTGCTAGTGCTGTATGTATGCATGGCAAAATGAAGTAATGCTGTTGCCGATCGCGGGATGCCAAAAATCCTTCATGGATATTCCGTTCCGTATTCTTCCGTTCCGTATTCTTCCGTGTGTGCGCGCGCGTGTAGGTATAGCTTTCTTTTTCCTTCATTCATTAGCTAGTACTTATATCATCGTTGTGTATGTGTGATTATGTTTTGGAATCAGTGTGACGGGGTGCTGTGTGTGTGCGTGTGTAACACTCATACTTTCTGTGCGTGCCATGCTAGCCCTGCTGGGCTCTTCCAATTGAATCCAGATGTGCACTGTTCCAGAAACAAGCCCTGGTTGAAAGACGAGGCCTCCCCTCTCTGTAAAAATGTAACACTTTAGCACTGCCGAGTCGAGTGCTGGTGACGAAGAAAAGCACAATTGAGGATCTCATTCAGAAACTGAAAAGTTCAACTTCTTCTCACAAGGTGATAATTCGGTGGAGAATTTTTCTGTATACAAGCATTTAGGATAGCCTCTGATTTACATAATTAGTGATTATTCTATTTAGATTCTAGGGACACGACAATGGTGTCGTGTTCTGCTATATGCCACGTCTCTGGCCACGACTTTCGGTCAAAAGCCTTAATTTGAAGATGCAGGTGGTCACCAGGCTAAATGATGGAAAGTGTAAAAATGAAACCAAATGGACCCTTGCGGGCCCAATTGGTTTTGTTTTTTACACTCTCAAGAGTTAAAATATTCATTATCTGAATTAGCACCACTTAATTAAGCAGTCTACACAATTCACAAGAGAATGTAGAAGATTAATGGTCATTTTGATCAGCATGTTCAACTGTTTTGTTTCCGAAATCCAGGCTGGAATCGTGGACAAAAACAAAAGAAAACTTTAGTTTTTGGTGTGTGGGGTGAACATGTCACCAAATGGTGGTCTGTGGCTCAAATGCTGAATAAATAGTGGGCCCTGGTATGAAAAAGGTTGAAAACCCCTGCGTTAGGCAGATGGGGGTTGGGACAACGGATCGGGTGGTCTACTGCTCTGCTCTGCGGTGTCTGGCCGGCGTTAATACATGAAAGCTGCTCCACCATGCCGCCTGCCTGCGGCACAGTGACAGAACTGCTGGGACTGAGACTCACACGGGAGTGCAGCGGGACAGCACTGGGAATGTCAGAGTCAGAATCAATCTTTCTTTTCAACACCATGTTACAAGCAAGTTGGTGGGTGTTTTTTTTTGTTGTTGTGCAGGCTATTATAGCCTGATGGAGGAGATGGTTGGAATTACGTGCAGGGGACGATTATCCAACAGGCCTCGTGGGCCCAGGCCTAGGGCCCCCCGAGCCCTGAGCTTGAGCGTCCATGTGGCTGAAAACTGGCTGAAACTCCGGGGCCCCTAAAAGACATAAAAATGTATATCGGTGAAGCATGTGGTCCTTGTCACTGATATTAATAAAGGGCTTATTAATTTGTGTCAACAAAATAAACCTAAAAACACAATGACATGGTACATTACAAGTCTTTAACCCCTCAGGTTGCATCTATTTGGCTTAGTTATTATGGCTTTTTATTATTTTGTACTATGCCTATGAGTATTAGGCCTACTTGTATTATTATTATTTTGCTGTGAATCCTGATAAAATGTAGGTGAATATTGCAGGTCATTACTGTTGAGTGTGTGTGCAGACACTATTTCTTTCTTTTCCTTTTTTTTTTGAAAAATAAATTTTAAAAAGCATCAATATTGCATTAATCTAGAATGCAATATGTAGAACAATAATGTAATGTTATTATTGGACCTGTATGAGGCTTTTATGCCACAATATTTATGTATTTCCTGCTCTAATTTTATGATTCTCTTATCCCAGTTCTTTTCACAACATTTTTCCTTACTTATGTACAAACCCAACTCTTTAATCGTGTCTTTAACTATTACATTCACTTGAGGTTTATTTCCTTCTGCTCCCATCCACACTCCTTCCGTTTTATCTCGATTCAATTTAGCTCCAGCTACTTCTTCATACAGTTCAAATGCTTATTTACAATGTCCATTTCAGCTTGATGTCTTATTACTATAGAGATGTCATCTGCATAAGCCATTGCTATTACTGTCTGGCCTGTACTAGTTGTTGTTCCCTGTAGGGTCACATCCCTATTTATTCTTTTAAGCACTGGATTAATAGCGAGAATATACAAAGCAGCACTAATAGGACAGCCCTGTTTCACTCCTTTCTCAATCTCAAAAGGATCTCTTAGAGCTCTATTGACGTTAATTTGATCGGTGGATCTTGCATATAATAATTTAATCATATCAATAAAACACTATGCACCACGCCGGCTAGAAAAAAAAGCCCTTTGGTTGGTGGTGTCCCAGGGGCCCATCATTTCTACTGTAGATCCGCCTATGATTGGTATTGCAAACATGAGTTGAAGTCCGTTTGTTGCTCTCCCCATATCCCAAATACTGTATAAGTGGACTGTCTAGGTTGGCGGAGGGTGTCTAGAGTCCAGGATCACATTAAACAGTTGACAGAGTGGTGAAAAATGAGTGAGATAAGGCCCAGGTGGTTAGCACGGCACGCCTGACGGAGTGCCGTGAGTTCGACTCTCGATTCTAGCGGCCCTTGCCACGTCTTCACCCCATCTTTTTTTTCCCTTTCCTGTCAAGCTACTGTTAATCTATCAATAAAGGCAAAAAGGCATTTGTACTCTCCCCCCCAAAAAAGATCTGAAAAAAAGCATTAACATTGTGAAGTACATGACACACTAAAATGTTGAAAATGGGTGGATTTTCCCTTTTAAGTAAAAGATATAGATATAAAAAGAGAGGGGAGAGGCATGAAGTCCAGTCCATGCAGTGTCACCACCACCAACAGACTTACACTCTTGTTCAGCAGTCTAATTGCTGCTACAGCCAGGGCCGGTGAAGCCGGGTCCCACGGGCCCTTGGCTCTCAGGGGCCCTTAACATGGACCATGTGGTACTGGGTTTGAGCCCCTGACAAGGACTCCTGGGGCCTTTCGTTGTCCGTCGATTGTGTTAAATCAACGGCCCCCTGTGGGGTCTCCCCACTGGTCAGGAAGGATGATACAACAGCAGCGATAACACAGAAATGCATGTGTTGGGAGGAATTAATTGGCATAACGACTAAAATGTCAAGAAAAAGGAGTATTTTTGCTGTTAAAGGACCACTTCTTGCACAGTTTAGAAACCAGTGATATCATCGACGGGGAATCCTTAATTGCATTAGAAACAGCAGGCTTTCTATTCCTGGAAGGGTATGGAAGCCATTGTTCCCACATTATTAAAAAGAATATACTCTCTGCCTTTGTCCAAATGTCTCCTCTAAAGACACAGACCGAGCAGCATTAGTGAAGGCCAATTATATAAAGGGAAAAAAATAAGCATAGAGTTAGTTCATGCAGGACACGGGAGTCTTGCACGCCTCAGATGTAATCGGCAGTAATTGTCAGCTGGTTGCATTAATCAGCCTAAAATTCTAGGCTGTTCATGTCTTCGTTATAGGCTGATAAAAGTTTCCCACAATAACTGTAAGGCACTCTCTATAGCTTTGACCAAAGCAATGTCCATGCATCTTCTATTTGCCAGACCACTGTTTACTTATTTATATCCATTATAATATTTGTCCCTTGATCCTGATTATAAAAGTGTAGGTGCTAAACTATAATAACCTAAAAAGTGTAAAAGTGACAAGTATTAGAAAAGATAAGCAGAAAAACTAGACAGGAACTAGGACATATTAAACATACAACGCTACAACTATAGCATACTACAACTATAACTATAATATAACAACTATAACATACTATAACATACTACAACATACTACAACTAAGACTACAACTACACTATAACCATGACAACTACTACTGACAGCTATACTAGACAGGGGTTGACACTAAGGTCTCGGAGGGACTTGCCCATCGGGCAAGTGCAAGTCAGGTTCTACTTGCCCTCAGCTCATGGTCACTTGCCCGCCAAAAATATATTGTAAATTTTGCAGATGTAACTCTTGAGAACGTAAAAATGAAACCAAATGGACCCTTGCGGGTCCATTTGGTTTCATTTTTACACTCTCAAGAGTTAAAATTCATCATCTTAATTAGCCCAGGTCTACACAACTAGAGAATGTAGAAGATTAATGGTCATTTTGATGTGTATGTTAATTTGCCTGTTTTGTTTCCCAAATCCAGCCTGGAATTGTGGATAGCGTGCAATGACTGCCTTCAAGACAAATTTATCTTGTGTTGTGTTATAGTGCACTAAGTTGCACACTTGCCCGATCGGGCAACCAGGTAGCAGTCTTCACTTGCCCGAGTGTTAGTGTCAAGCCCTGCAGCTATACTAGACAACTATGACTGTGACCATCTAATATGGACTGGTGTTCCTCCTCCCTAATATCAAGGTGGAGTAGAGGGCCCTCGACATGTAGCATCCGTCTGCTCGTGGCTCTATGCCGGCACCGGACAGAAAAATGCTTACAGTGACTGTAATGTAATGTAATGGGTATGTGTGTGCGGGTGGTGGGGTGGAGCGGTTGGGTTGGGTTGGACGAGCATGCGCGACCTCATGAAGGTTGTACAAGTAATTATGCCACTTAGGACTCTTTGACAAGGCAAGGTTGTATCGACAAACAGACGCGCGGAGCATGGTAACAGCGTGCTTCTGTATTCCGCCCGTCACCGGAGCCTGCAGACCTTTACCATCCCAGACAATATCAATCTGCTAGAGTGCCTCTCTCTCACCCGACCACCCCGCCGGGGGCCCTGTCTGTGTGTCCACAACACCGTGACCTAAAATTATCTTTTATCTCTCCCGCATTCAACCTCTTAGATTCAACACCCGGGTTAGGATGGCGTCGACTCGGCCGCCTGCCACGGGTTGTATTTCTCGACTCGGAACAAGGTTGTTAAGTATGACTAATTTCTAAACGAACAAACAAAGGTCGTCGAGATCGGGAGTCGAACCTGTGACTCACTGTTTACCAGCCGTATAAGTCCAAAGAAGGACCGTTTTAGCCACGAATATAGGACTTTATCGGTTTGACTGTTTTGTAGCGCAAGACATGTCCAGGCGGCCTTATTGGATACGTTTCATTGCTGTAGGCCTATCATTCTTCAATTGCTTCCATGCTCGCTTCTCTTGTCTAGCAGCAAAATCAGCGCATCATAACTTAGCAGCAAAAATTATGCATAAATGTATGGGGTACAGGGTACAGTCAGTCATATGTAATGAGTTCAGGTACAGTCAGCCATAACTGTATCGGTACAGGGTACAGTCAGTAATACTGTATGTAATCAGTTCAGGGTACAGTCAGTCAGCTAAACTATAGTGTCTTGCTCATGGACATCTCGATACCATAGCCTGCCCTGTGCCCACGGAATCGAACGCGACACCTTCTGTTGGTCTCCCATGTGGTCCTATCAAGGCGTTTAGCCGTGGCCACTCCCGCGGGATTCCATCTGGCATTATTACAGCGTGTGATGTAGTGTAGTTGCAAGGGAATTACCATCCTCACCAATATCAGAATGTTCACCCACTCCTACAGTACCTGCATGGATATGTCCTTAGGGAAGGGGGAGAGATAGAGAGAGGGAGAGGGAGAAAAAGAGAGAGAGCTCAGCTGCAGGCCAGCAGCAGGGAGAGGGAGCAACTCTTCCAGGGCTTTAATAACAGAAGCAGATGTGGTGCATTATGGGAGAACGTTGCCAGATAGGGTCGATGTAAGGTGTTCCTGCTCTTCATTTCACTCACTCCATGCAAGCTGTGCTCTACTACTGTCTGGGGAGCCGTTAACTCTCCTTCTGTGTGTGTGTGTGCTTGCACGTGCACACGCACACACACACACACACACACACACACACTAATGTGGGTACTCGCACGACTATACTTGTGAGGGCCGAACGTCCTCCTCCTGCCAGTGTATAGTATTTCAGGAGTAGACATTGTGAGGTGTGAGTCTGAGGTGGCAAGTTGTTATATTCATACCTTCTATGATTTGGTACTGTAAATGCCTGGTGCATTTTTATAGGACCTTTATCCAAGTCGCCCCTAAGAAATGTTAGTGTTGGGAGTAGTCTGGAAGGCTTGGTGAATGGGTGGGAAAATTGGGATATAGAATACTTTTTTTATTGGCCTAAAACAGTGGGTTTTCAACCTTTTTGATGACCCACTATTTATTCAGCATTTGAGCCACGGATCACCATTTGACAACATTTTCACCCTACAGACCCAAAACTAAAGATTTCTTTTGGTTTTTTCCACAATTCCAGGATGTTATAGTGTGTTTCTTTTGATCTTCCCATCAGAAAAAAGGAGAAAAAGTTGCATGTGTTTTTCATCATTCTGAATCCATTCCAAGCATTAGCTTTGCATAAAACACTCATTGGCTTGGGCTAAAAACCACCATAGCTTCTTGCCCAGAATGTGTTCACCTCATCACATTTTCATGACACCTATGGCTGTTTTTAACCCGAGGAGTGTCTTTTTTTGTGCAAACAAAACTAATGCTTGGAATGGATACAGAATCATGAAAAACACCAATTTGTTTGACATGTCACATGAGGAAAATATGGAGTCACAAAACACAAAACGTATTTAAAGTATACAGTATAAGTAATACATCTCAGAATGTTCTTTATCTTAGACCAGTGGTTTTCAACCTTTTTCATCTCAGGGACCACCATTTATTCAGGATTTGAGCCGCGGACCACCATTTGATGACATTTTAGCCCACAGACCACAAAACTAAAGATTTATTTTGTCTTTTTGGTCCACAATTCCAGGCTGGATTTTGGGGAAAACAAAACAAGCAAAACATACATTCCAAAATGGCTAATTCACATGATGAATATTTTAACTCTTGAGAGCGTAGAAATGAAACCAAATGGACCCGCAAGGGTCCATTTGGTTTCATTTTTACGTTCTCAAGAGTTACATCTGGTTAACCAACTTAGCTGGGGGGGACCACTGGTGGTCCCCGGACCACTGGTTGAAAACCCCTGTCTTAGACCATTTCATTATTAGAACATTTCCTGAAAATATCTAGTGTCTATGACAACAACCATAGGAGCCGCAGTGGCCCTTTAAAAACATAGAGGGAGCTCAGAGAGGCTCTTCCTGATTAGCTAACCAATAGTCCCGCCAGGACTATTTGTTTCATGAATGTATGCATGCATGTCTTTTTGACAATTTATGTAGTGAACTTTGACGCCAATGCTTTTGTAGTTTCATTTGAGTATATTTTGAATGCTGCACTTATTAAATCTACAAGCCCCTACCTACAGTAGGAGCTTGTAGGTCTGCTAGTTTTGAAATACACTAAATAAATAAACATAGATATAATATATACACTATAAATCACTCAAATATTTGCTTCCCTGGAGCAACATATTTTGAGACTGGCCCAGGGGCCAATAACATATAATTACAATATTTCTGGATTAGAACCACTGCCATAAAAACAATTATTTTCTGAAGACGGCCATGATTTACAAAACTTTTGTAGATTCTTGTCTAAAATGCCTTAAGTAAAAACAGTACTTTTTCCTGTAAAACTTCAACTTGAGTAGAACATGTGCATGTCACATACTATAGGCTTTGGCGTGTTGCGTGTTCGAGTCGCATTCATGACGACCTTTACTGTCTCTCTCCTTCTCTCTCTCTCTCTCCCTCTTTTCTGTCTATCGTCACTTGAAAGTACCAATGAAGGCAAAAAGCCAAAAGGAAAAAAGTGAGTATCCACGATTTTCCCCGCCAACTTGCACCAAGGCACTGGAGCTGCTTGTGTGTGTGCTTACATTCTGTCCGGACAGTGTCTACTTATTATAAGCTTTATTCTGTAAAGTTACTTTACAGAGCAAATAGGTGTCGTTTTTACTTTTTAAACATTTATTCAAATGTTTAAAAAGTATTCCAAATATTTAAATGTGTTCATTGTGATTAAATTACAGATGCACAGCCTCACAGTGTGTCGCTGAGAGATTGTAGATCAGCTATTTTCATTTGTGTTTGATTTTATACATCTGGTCACTTGTTTCTCTTGCAAATCTGGCAACAAATAACAAGATAATAAGAACTAATGCACACACAAACCCAAAGACTTATGGGTTGTAGGGAAGTTGTGAATACTCCACAGCAAAAGGCCACTCCTGCCGCCGCCAGCAGAGGGTGCTGGACTGCGCAGTGCGTGTTGTGGAGGAGTGAAATCCAGGTCAACTGCATTGTGGAAGGCTTGTGGTGAGATGGATGCACAGACAGACGGCATGATTATGTCTAATTAAGTTCAATGTCATCTTCGGAGGCTGTTGCCTCCTCCTCCTCCTGCTCCTCCTGCTCCCGTTCCTCCCCTGACACTCACACACACACACACACACACACACACACACACACACACACACACACACTACAGCGATGACAACTGTACCGGCCAGGCGCTGAACAGGAAGGGGGGGGGGGGTATTAGGGGGACATTTGGAAACACCAAGACAAAAGAACGAGACACGGAACGAGACAACTTGATCGTCAGGAGGACGAGGTTGTTTATTTATTTTATTTGGCAATTTCAATAGAGGATAAGCCCTTCTCCTCGAGTGGCAGAAGCTCGTTTTTCAAGGGGCCTGTCCTCAGGCACGAAGCACAAACAATGACAGAAAAACAATCACGCGACGATCAACAATAGCGTCGGCAAAACATACACACAAGGGCTCTCACACCGTGATTGTTGTTGTAACGACTGCGTTCTGTCTTATGGCAATATGGTCACGTGGCAATAATTAATTTGAACTCCATCAGCTCTCACTCCATCCCAGAACTTTATATGTCTGACTGTTACACATGTAAATGAAATAAATGAGAGTAAATGAGTAAATGAAAATATAAATCGTAAATGGTGCATTTATAAAGCGGTTTACATAGATTGTGGATTCCATTCACCCATTCACACACCAAAGCCAGGCGGCAGAAACCATGCAAGGTACTTACCAGCACATTGGGAGCAATTAGGGGTTAAGTTTCTTGCTCAGGGACACATTGACACTAACTCTGGGGGAGGCCGGGCTCGAACCCACAACCTTGTGGTTACCATCCAGAAACTCTGCAGCCCCTATAAAATAAAATATAGAAGGCAAAACATGCAAAATTTGATCATGCTTTAGGTAGCATCTGATATGTCTAACTAGGGGGTTTTCATGACACTGAATCCATTCCAAGCATTAGATTTTCTCATAAAGCAACTGCTTGGGCTAAAAGCAGCCTTATCCGTCATAAATGTGCTTAGTTAGCAATGACACATTTGGGTAGTAGTAGTAGCAGTAAATTATGTTGGATGATGTTTATACAACTACTGTATTTGTCATAGGTCGGTTTCACGGACAGATTGATACGGCCGCGATTCATCGTGGTTGCGGCCGCCATGTTTGTTGTTGTCTCCACCGTAAGGTGGTGACTATGGAACGCACCCCGTCATTCCGCCCGTGTCTGTAGCCCGTCATTCCGTCCCGTGTGTGATGTAATGATGACATCATAGATCTCATAGCTGAGCCGGAGAAAATACATTAGTGTTTTATATATATTAGAATAATATCATCAATTCTTGAGCCCGGACGGTGGAGACCTGTGCCCCGTAGGGGCACAACTCTAGTTTAACACTGCAACTGTTGCACTGTTGAGTGACAGGGCTTTTGGCCAATCGGCTGCGTCTGTTTCAGATTTGTCGTTAGGACGATCCACAACTCAGAGTCTCATTGGCTAAATACTGTACACCTTGGTACTGAAGCAAATTGTAAGGTTGACAATAGAAGGCCAGACCAAGAGGCACAGTCCACTCAGAGAGTGGACTGTGTCTATCTGTCGGTCAGATCCATTCCATCGTCATCTCTCCTGGTGGTCAGTGTGATAACCTTCCTCCTGTTCCCTCTGTCCCCTCATCAATCTCCCTCTTCATCCATCTCTCTCTCTCTCACACTCTCTCTCTCTCTCTCTCTCTCTCTCTCTCTCTCTCTCTCTCTCTCTCTCTGTCTGTCGGTGGCCAAAGTGTCAGTGTGATTGATGTGCGAGTGCTTGAATCAAACCATTCGATACCTGCCCCCCTTACCGTATATACCGTACCTGTCTTTTTTCCATCCATTGCTCTCCTGCTTTCTATCTTTTATGCACTTCCGCCTCACCGTTGGAAGGGGGTGAGGCGGAAGTGGTGCAGGGGTGCTCTGAGCTCTCTCTCTGTCTCTCTCCTCTGTCTCATCGTCATCCGAAAAAAACTATGGCTTTCACTTACCATTGCAAAACTGCAGATTAACTCCCAATCTTCCGCTGCACCGCATGACCTCGCAAGACTAAATAATGCAAGAATCATAACTTCTTTGCCATTCACAGGGAGTTTACCAAAGTAAAGTATTTTTTTAGTACAAGTAGTCAATGGCCTACTTGTGTGCAATGTGCAAGTTGGCATTCGTCAGAGTGAGGTTCTAGTTTTGGCTTCATTCGATATTGATATCTAAGCCCAGTAGTCTTTTTAACCTGATATTTGATGGAAGGTTCATGTACAAATGCTGCAGACTCTTGTTATCTTGTCAGCCTAGCAGGTTTTAAAACTAGTAAAAAGTGGACTACTTGAACTCATGTCCTTGTCCTCCTGGCATTTACACGTCATGATGCCACAAAATCTGTTTGTTGAATTAAGTTCATTATGTTTATTTTTATGTTGTTTTGACCAAGAGGACTTTGTTGTGAAAAGGATTTGTATTCTCAATGTGACTATCTCTGATTAAATAAAGGTGAAGAACAGAAAACAAATATATACTGTTTACAGTAGCTGACGTGCCTGACTGTCCGTGTGTGTGTGTGTGGATGCTGCCTTCCGTGCCTGGCTGTCCCATTGCGTTGTGTCGCTGCCCTCGAGACGTCCTTGGCTGGGCCTGTCTGTCTGTGTGTGTGTGTGTGTGTGTGTGTGTGTGTGTGTGTGTGTGTGTGTGTGTGTGTGTGTGTGTGTGTGTGTGTGTGTGTGTGTGTGTGTGTGTGTGTGTGTGTGTGTGTGTGTGTGTGTGTGTGTGTGTGTGTGTGTGTGTGTGTGTGTGTGTGTGTGTGTGTGTGTGTGTGTGTGTGTGTGATTGTAATCCTGGTGGTGATACATGGTAAACTCCTGACCCTGCGCTGCTCTGGGGCCCTCTGCTAGACGCTATTACCCAGCCCTCTAATTGCTGCTGACATTCATTTACCCACGAAGGGCTATCGCCTTCCCTCCATTACACACTGGTGCAAGGCTTCTGAGGCTGGGCTGGGCCGTGGCTGCGTGCGCGCGTGTGTGTGCGTGTGCATGCATGCGTCACGGGCATGACGTGTACAGTATGTCTGTAGAGTGGGCATGTATAGTGTGCGTGTGCCTTTGTGCCTTTGTTCATTGGCATTATTGTGTGTCAGAGAACATGTGAATGCATGGGCTGCACATGTGCGTCCCTGTGTGTGTGTGTGTGCGTGCATATGTGTGTCTCCCCTTCCTGCATCCCCGTTTTCATTTCCACCCAGGGTACAGTAACGGTGGAGGTAACCTCCAGGTCACTGCAGTAACCACAGAGATTTACTGTACGTTTCAGGGCAGACGCAGTCAGACTACAGCTATAGTCTGAAGCTATACCCTTGAATCCCTTCCACCTCGCCCATGAATATACAGGTATACTATATGGGGGGACTTTTTTAGGCTTTTTAGATCTGTAACTCTTGAGAACGTAAAATGAACCCAAATGGGCTCACAGAGATCTTTAATTTAAAATAAGATTGTCTAAACATCGTAACAAGTGCTCTGGGGTAAGTGAGTGGTAAGTGGGGTAAGTGAGTGTATCACAATGTGAGAGGGGGGCTTTGATAACGTTAAACAGAGATACAGTACGTTGATCACCCAGATAATTCATGATGTTTATTGCCATATTGATATAGCAGCCTGGCGATTGATATACAGTATCTATCGCTCAGGTGTTTGATCGATAGGTTACGATAGATATACTTTGAATATACCACTAGCAACTAAATACCATAGCAACCATTTGGAACAAGATATTTGACACGAATCTGCCACTTCTGAATATGAATCTTGTATGCTAGTATAATAGTAGTATTATTTTTGGACATGTGAGGTTTCGAGCTGACAGAGAGCAGATACAGCGCCCTCTGCTTATGTTCTCATCACCTGTAGGACAGTAGGTCGTACTATATGGTCTATATTGTTGCTGCCGGGCGTAATCTCCTATGTACAAACAAACATTACGTGTCAGGAAGGAAATGCAGGAGGTATAAGCATAAAAAGAGCCTGTTTTCCAATGTAGTTGTTATTTATTCACAAGCTCTTGTTAATGCTTTTCAGTGGTTAAATATTCATGGAACCGACACATACAAACAGAATAATTTCCAGCTTGCCTCCATACATTGGTGTATGTATTGACTGGTGAAGTCCTGACGTCACTTTCACTCTACCGCTCTGGCTCACAGCGCTAGCTTTACTCTTTGAACGTCACACACTAGAGTAGCTGTATACCTGTTACGTTTGTAACAATACATTTTAACAGCGATCCGACATGTATCATGATACACTGTTGACGATACGATACATGGACAATATAAGTCTGGTGATTCAATTTAGTGATCTAAAATTGATATAACTATTTAGCAAATAGTAGATTCTTGAAAATAAGTACCGGTTTAAATGTTTAAATGTAATTTAACTCTTGAGAGCGTATGAAACAAAATGAAACCAAATGGACCCTTACTAGCTGCTACAGTGATTACGGGTCCATTTGGTCGCCGCTACAGTGATTTTTATGTCTACGTGTGGACTTATTTGTTTGTCTGTGTCTGAATTACTATTTGTTCCTTGACAGTTTTACTGAACAAGTAAAAGAAAGGTCTTAAAGACACTGGTTTAAGAAAGCAGTTTGCCTGTACTGCTGTCAATGTTGATTGTTACCACTGCATGAACATATCGGAAGGAAATCTTACGGGTCTGTTTGGTTTCATTTTACTCTCTCAAGAGTTACAGATCTATAAGGGTCCATTTGGTTACCAACTGTCCATCATTTAGCTGGGGACGACCTAGAATCCTATTAGGGACCACTGGTGGTGCCTGGACCACCTGTTGAAAACCCATGTTCTATCGTATCAGTTATCATATTTATCGTTCCCAAAATTCCATATCAGCCGGGGCCGGCTCTAGTACAGATATTCTACTGCTACGATAGGTTCTCATTTTACTTCTAGACTTCTAGACTTCTAGATCCTAGATGACTAGCGTTTTATGTATTACCATGTGTTGTTCTTGCTCACTTTAAGTCACTCAGGATGGAGAGAGTTTGCTAGATGCTTAAATTGTAGGTTAGGACAGGAGATGAGAGGTTTTGTGCCAGACAACGATGCTATACGGTCCTCCATTGTGCGGTGTAGAGGAATACAGCGGCTCCCTTATCCCATGTAGACCCGAAACCAGATCATACAAAATGTCACACAAAAAACAGTCAACTTATGGGTACATTTGGTTTCATTTTACGTTCGCAAGGGTTACATTATTTTTAAACATCTGCAATACTTCATTCACAAGAAGTATATACAGTTAGAGAAGGTGGAAGAATTGTTATTTTAACCAACATAGGAAAGGAAACATAGACAAACAACAACAAAACATTCCTTAGTTTTGATCTGGTCTGAGAGGCTAAATGGTCATCAAATAGTGGTCTGTGACTCAATTGATGAATAAATAACAGGCCTTTAAATGAGACTGGTTGAAAACCACTGATTGTATTGTACAAAATAATCATTAAAGTGGTTCCAACCAAAGCTACAGCGACACAGCGGCGTTGCCAGGTCTGAGTGGATTATCAGCCGGATGACAGCCACTCACTGCGTCGGGGTAATGTATGCACCTGTACCTCCGTACTGATTACGCCGGCGGACTTATCATCCCACAACACGCCACATCCCACCGGCACACTCTCTGCTTGGAAATGCATTGATTTCTCCAAACCTTTTTTCATCTGAAAAGCTGTTGTGTTGCGTTTGCGTGCATCTCTCCGCCTGTGTGTGTGGGAAGAAGCAACAACACGCTTATCATCGCTCCTCGCCCCCCCGTCTTGGGTGGGAGGGGCTGGAAAAAAACTCATATGTTCCAAAAAATAACTGTTGCTTTTCAGCAGTGGTTTCAACATTTTTTTCTTACCAGGGCCCACTATTTATTCAGAATTTGAGCCACGGACCACCATTTTACACATTTTAACCCCACAGACCCCAAAACTGAAGATGTCTTTTGCTTTTGTCCACAATTCCAGGCTGGATAAAAATGACCATTAATCTTCTACATTCTCTAGTTGTACTGTATAGACTTGGACTAATTCAGATGATGAATGTCATCAAATGGCCATTTGGACTCTTGCAAGGGTCCATTTGATTTCATTTTTTTTTTTCGCGCTCAAAGAGTTACATCTGGTTAACCAACTTTCCATCATTTAGTTTGGGGACCACCTGGAACTCTCTCAAGGACCACTGGTGGTCCCTGGACCACTGGTTAAAAACACTGCTTTTCAGGATTAACAGGCGAAAGTAGTAACAGACTGATTTAAGCTTTAAAATCGTGTCACATTTTGAGCTTGTAGATCTGCAAATTTCAATGCCTTTGTGTGATGCTGTGGTATAATCAAGTCCTTGGAACATTAATAACAGTTTGACTTACATTCATGAATTACAAGTTTTAAATTGTAGAACAGCTTCGCTGCGATTACCGAGTGGCCCGAGATGTGCTTTCATTGTTTAATCTATGTTTTTAATCCGCTCGAATCCATATTGGCGCTCTACTAGAAACGAATATGAGTGTTGATGATGTTATTGGAAAAAATAGTCCGTTGCAGGGCCTGCAAAGGGTTAGTGGAAAAGGAATCCCTATTAGGGCTGCAACAATTAATCGATGAATCGCAATCAAATCTATTATATAGTTTGTTGTCAATTATTTTTGTAATTGATTAATCAAATTAATTGTTGGAGTTATCATAGGTGTTTTGCCATTTAACCAGAGTTTTTTCCAGTGATAAGTGTAACTAAACTAAAGCCATCTGCGCCATGGGTGCTGTGCATGGTTATACATGAACAGCAGCAGCCACAAGGCAAAATATAACACAACAATGATTACAGTATCAAGAACAAAGCATATGGCTTGAATATGTATTTTTACATTAACTATTTGAGTTCAGAAATGTTCATTTTTTACTGACTGTCCGATGAATTGATTATGAAAATAATCGTTACTTGGAGCCCTAGTCCCTGTTGTTTGGAGCCCTAGTCCCTGTTGTTTAAAATGGCAAGCTTGCTGTTGTAGGAAGCAGTGTGTTGACTGGATTTTTGTTGTGGCTGCTTCTTATATATAGAATATTGTCCTGTATTTTCCTGTCCAAAGGTAATTATGCAGTCTAGGCAGTCTTGGTAATTATATAAGATATGATTTAAATCCCTGAAAGTATTATTTATATATTAAAAAAAACACAAACTTAATATATGGACAGATAATGGGTTTCTGACATACTGTACTGTATATCGGGTGGACATGGCTTGTTGATTCTTGGCGTGGGGGGATTTAGAGGCATGGGGGGGTGGGGGTTAAGCGTCAGATGTATTCCAAACACATTGTTTGCCATGTGTAACGGGTGGCAGGCAGGTCTTTTTCCTCACATGCGTGACATGTCGATTGTTGCGATAGCATGTTGAAATTGTTATGAGCCCTGCCGTGCGGCGTTGTGGGTGTGTGGGAGGAAAATACTTTACAGGCCCTGATGATGAAGAGCTGGAGTTGATACGAGTCGCCGGGGCAATTTGTTTCGTCTCGCTCAAAGGAATAAATCCATAATTTGCTGTATACCTGACAAGTGCCTTATTGTATTTGCCCGCCCCACCCCCCCCCCCCCCCCCCAACCACTCGTTTTGTTTCTTTTTCTTTTTCATGGTTGTCTGCATGCACCAATCAACCCAGTTATAGATCACAAACAAGGATTTCTGAACTTTGTTTTATAGGCCCGGTTGCATTTTAGAAAAAAAAAAAATAGAAAAATAGAAATAGAAAAATAGAAAATGTAAAATATAAGAAGGTGCCATGCTGTGCTCCTCCGTGAGGTCACTTAACACTCCTCTGTTATATAATAATAGTCTTTGAGGCTTTTCCTCGACATGTTGGAGTGCAACGCTGGGATTTTACTGTAGGAGAGAGAGAGAGAGAGAATAATTGACAGGATTTTAAAGCAACAATAACATGCATTTTTAAAGATGAGTTTTTAATATTTAAGATCATATTGTCGATTTCCCTCAAAGTTATTTATTTTCTTTTTCTGGATTTGTTTTTGACCTTTTGCCTTTATTGATAGTTTCAAGTGAAGATTTAAAGGAAAGAGGGACAGAGAATGGGAGAAACATGCAGCAAATGTCGTCATTTGCTGCAGGCGCTATTTAGAAAGGCGCTATATGAGTGGGATTCGAACACACAACACACTGTCAGGGCAGAGCCTATATGTGGTATGCACCTGGACCACTGGACCATGTCCTGAGGTGGTGGTGGCGCTAATATGGAGTTTATTGTAATACTGATGGTAGATAAAACCAGGCTTGTTTTCATTCCATGCCAGCTTGGAAAATCAACAATGTTTGGAATGGATTCAGCGTCATGAGACCCATCTAGTTAGACAAAAGCAAGATGAAATTTTGCATGTTTTGCCTTCTAATGGTTAGCGGATGGTACCCTGATTTTGACCTGTTCTTTATGATGTTTCCCAAGGGAGTTAAATTTCAACATTTTAGTACATGTTATTAGACACCATTAGAAACACATTGGTGAAGACATTTCTTGGTAACGATTCCGTTCCCAGATTGGTCATACTGTATATTGTATCTGCTAAAATGTCCTAACTTCTTGGGTTCAAACGGTTACAAGGAGTAGCATGAAGCCTTGCTCTTCACTTTTCCCTCCGACTAACCAGTTTCACAACCAAGTAAATGATACACTGCTAAGCATATACTGTGTACATTGTCCTGTATACTTGGGTCCAAACGTTTGCAAGGAGTTGCATGAACCGCATGAGCCTAACCCAATGAACCATAACCTTCCTTTGATGTGGTTACGGTTCATTGCGTTCCATGCGTTGAAACGCTTCATGGGACGGCATGCGACAACATGCGTCAACGTGCAACAAGACGTATTACACCGCTGGGACAACGGCTAAAACCGTCTCGACCCTTTGGTGTGGTTAGGGCTTTAGAACACGCACACAAGTTTTCAAAGGTCTAAAAGTAAAGGCAGTGTTTACTCCTAAAAAAAGATTGGGAACAAAGTTGGCTTTGTGATAAGTAAGTGCTGATGAGAGACTGCTGGTTTGAATCTCCCCTGCATACAGTACATACGTCTTACCTACAGGGAAAGTTGTCGTTGCTCACTCCATCCCATAACATGGCGACTTGCCTTCTCTGACCCAAATGGAATCAGTGTTTAAGTCGCCTTTGTGCTCAACCAAAAATCTTCCCTTGAAAAAAATAAAATAAAAATAAACTACATTTGTTCCAGTGCAAGTGGGCGAGGATCTCTTCTTGGATTATGATCATGTGAGACATCATGGTGTTTTTAGCTGTGCAAACAAGAACGCTGAGAACGGACTCTGGACCCTGATGACCACTGAACTGTAGGCCCAGTGTTTACTGGAGTAAAAGTATAAATACTGCTATGGAATAATACTCTGTTGCAAGTACAAGTTCGGAATTCAAAATGTAATTGAGTAAAATGTATTTAATGTACCAAAGGTAGAAGGTATAGTATTATGCAGAATGTCCCATTTCACAAGTTTAAAAACAGCAATTAGGTTATGAGATTCCAGAGATTCCAAATATTAGGATATCCTTGGAATAAAATAGACTTAAATGGGGGTCTGCGGGCAAATACATAATAATGTCTGCGGGTCCTTGGCGAGAATCACTGACGTAGAAAAGTTTTTTTTTTTTTTTTTTTTTTAGAAAATTTCAGAAGACATTTGCAGAATCTGGTCCTCGCCAATGGTACTTTCGCTGGAGTACTGTAATGGAGTACACATTTGAGGTATTTTTACTTTACTTTGAGTAAAATAAAAGTTTGAGTATTGAGTATTTTCAATTTCCGGTCTTTTACATCTACTCCACTTCATCTCAGAGCCAAAATGTGTAGTTCACTTCACTACTATTTGAATACATTATGTTACTAGTTACCTTTTTGCATAGATTTTGAACTTGAATATGACAACTTTTAATATGTTAAGTACATTTAGATGCTGATATTTCTGTACCGTTTTACTCATGTACAAGTACATTTCTGACTCAAATACATTTCTGTACGTTTACTTGTAACAAAGTAGTTCTTAATTGCAGCATTACAGTACTTTTAGCCAAGTCAAACAAGTGAGTATACTTTTTCCATCACTGGTCACTTGGTATAGTGAAGTGCTGTACTTGAGTGCTTCCAGCAGGGTGGGGTGGGGATGTGGGGTGTGGTGGGGCCATCATGTACTTCAGCAGGTGACCCCGGGCTCACCCCCCACTTCCTCTACACAGCCTAACCCCTGTTTGTTTGGAATGCGTCTCCATGACGACCGCCCCCCGTAAAAACACGGCACCTGGCAGCGCTGGGACAGGAAACAACGTACCGTATAATACTGTACTGGCTCTGTGGAAAACCACAGCCACCCGATCACACACATGCGCACTGCGCAGGCACACCAACATTAGTTGAACCGTCTTGAAACTATAAGTGTGTGTGTGTGGGGAGGGGATATAAATAAATTAAATATAAGTATTGGCTGGAGCTTTTGACTACCAAATAATAAATCCATTGTCTCCACCGTTGGTGGAAATAGTTCTCAACTGCTTTACTTGAGTGAAAATATCAATACTGCAATGTAGGAATACAATTCAATTCAAAGGAGCTTTATTGGCAGGGGAAAACAAATGACAAATGATTACATTACCAAAGCAAATGCCATAAATACAATGCAATAAAAACAGAAGAAAATGAGCAAAGTGTATACAATTTGGTGGTACAGAATTTTCTAAACAGTTGTGTCACATTTCATTGTTTTATACGTGTTATAATAGAACATAGAACTTTTTATGATATTACAGATAGTCCTTAGGGTGGTTGTATTCAATTGGCCAATCTTCTTTTGTCACAACAACAGTTAAGAAATCTTGCTACTGTGTTTCCACATTGTTGTAGTTCTCCCAATGGCTAGGGGGGATTTTTCATGATTTGTCATAGTTTCAAACTCATCAAGTGTGTCAATGTTAATTAACACTTGTAGGTGTTTAGAAAGCTCTGTTTCTACCACATTTTGCATGCAGTGGATGCATAGTCTGTCTTCCCTTGAAAGTGAGTTCTGTATAAAGTGGCCTTTTTTGTAAAAAAAAATTCCATGCTGTATTTAGTAGATGATAACAAATGGACCCATTTGGTTTCTTTTTTTTTCCTCTCAAGAGTTAATGATCTATATGGGTTCATCTGTTTACCAACTCTCCATCATTTAGCTGGGGACCACCTAGAACTCTCTCAAGGATCACTGGTCTTCACCGGACCACTGGTTGAAAACCACTGCTCTATTGCAAGACACTCAGTATCTGTATCTGGTCAATGCATTCCTGAGTTTTGGATCTTTTACCGTGCTCAGATATTCAGCCACTTCTTTTTTGATATATGGCATTCCATTTTGCTTTGGTTTTTGGTAGTCTCTTTCCAGTGTGCCAGGTAGCATTCTTTTTTCATATAATCTGGTTTAGTCCAATGGTCTTTCCATCTGGTGGTTGTGCTAGTGTTTGTGTATGTAGTCTCTGGACCAGCTGGCTAAGGCCTGTAGGTTTTCTCTGATTGAGGGCTATGTTATGGAACGTGTCTGGGTTGCTTTCTTTGAGGTGCTCATGAAATTTAAGTGCTTAAGACAAATACAAGTAAAGTACATGTACATGTCTAGAACTCAAAATGTGCTTGAGTAAAATTAAAAAAGTATTGGAATGAAAATGTACTTAAAGTACTCATTGTTCAGAATGTCTCATTTAAAAGTTTGTTTAATATGTATGTTAATGTTAAATATATTTACAAAACTGTATGTTTTGTAATAATAATAAAAATCTACAACATAACTAGCAGCTAAAGTAGTTTTCAAATAAAACTAGGGCAGTAAAAGTACAATATTTGCCTCCGAGATGTTGTGGAAGGAAAAGTACTGGAAATTGGAAAATACAATACAAGTCAAGTGGAAATAATGGGCATGTTTTGCTTCCTCTCTCGTCTCCGGTCAAGTGATTGATTGTCAGTCGAAGGAACGGCAGCGCAGTTCGTTGCTCTGTGTGCGTGTCACTGCGTGATGCAATCGTCTTCACATGAGAGCATGTGTGTTGGTTGTGTGTGTTTACTGTGCACGTGCGTGAAAGAAGCACCATTTCAACATCCAGCCGCAAAACCTCATATGTCAAAGACGTGGTTACTGTTCAGGAATTTAAATTGGAAACTGACAAAAGTAGCCGATCGGCGAGTTGGAAACGATTCTGCCGAAATGATCAAGTCATAATGAATCCTTCTGAAAACTCCATGAAAACTCCACCCTTTGGGGCAGAGTTTAGTCACTGTCCAATGCCATTCCAAATAGTTTAGCAACTGTTGCTATGCAGGTCAAACTTTCCTGGTTATCCATTGGACAAAAGGCTAGACTGAGGAGGGACGTAGTGAAGCTCCCGCTTTGACCGTTATCAAGCGATAATTCCCAGGAGGCTGCTTATAAGACGATCTTCTCTACGAAAAAACATACAGTATCTGTAGCAGAAAAAGACGAAAGAGACAACAGAAAGCCAGCTATTAGGGTACGAGGCTACAGCGTATGGGGCATTTTGCACACTGGTGCCTGTCATTCACAGTGTGGGACAGAATCTCAATTTGTGGGGTGCTTGAAAAGTCTTGGAAATGAGTGACTGTCCCACACAAAGAGGGACATCTGGTCACCCTAGTTCATTTGGTCTACTGTCTGCTACAGTGGTTTTCAACCAGCGGTCCAGGGCCACCAGTGATGATGGAAAGTTGGTTAACCACATGTAACTCTTTTAGAGTGTAAAATTAAACCAAATGGATCCGCAAGGGTCCATTTGGTTTCATTTTACACTCTCAAGAGAATATTTATCTGAATTAGCCCAAGTCTACACAACTAGAGAATGTAGAAGATTAATGGTCATCAAAATAAATATTTAGTTTTGGGTATATGGGTCTAAAATGTCATCAAATTAATAAATTCTGAATCGATAGTGGTCTCTGGTATCAAAAAAGGTTGAAAACCACTGTTCTACTAAAATGACAGGCCTACTCATTCCCCCAACTATAAACATAACCGTGCGCTGTTAAATGGTCGAGAATTAGTAACCAAATAGACCCTTATTAAAGGACAATTCCACCCCAGAAGACTCTTAACTTAACTATTTGGAGTTGATTTATTTCCAGAGATTGGATCACTTTTTTTTGGAAATAAATCAACTGCAAATAGAGCCTTCTGGGATGGAATTCTCCTTTAACTATTAACTCGTTGACGTTCTCAAGAATTACATTATTTTTTAAACATCAAATGCTGAATAAATAGGTACTCGGCCTTGGACGTAAAAAGCCCACATGGAAAGAAAATATCGAAAATATATGTACATATGACAATACATGCACCATGCATCATATGTTGCGTATAAGCAATAATCAGGTACATATATGCGCATATATGTGGATATATAGGACATATATGTGGATATATAACCAAGATAACATATATAACCATATCACAGTCAGGTTCATATATGTAGCGCACATGTGTCAAAGTCAAGGCCCGCGGGCCAGATCCGGCCCGCGAGATGATTTAATCCGGCCCCAGGCTTGTAGAGCAAAAATGTCTGAGTCTATTAAAAAAAAGTAAGTCTCTAGCACGTTCCTATCAAAAGTTATGATCGTTTAAAGAAATGCTTTTGAGCTCTCTTCTGAACTGCATGTAATGCATGTTGTCCAGCAGGGGGAGTCGTTTTACCAGGCTAGACTGCTGGCACTGCAAAGTGAGAACTATATTTCAGCAGTACAAGGGTGTGTAACCGAGAGAACTATACTTCAGCAGTACTAGGGTGTGTAACCGAGAGAACTATACTTCAGCAGTACAAGGGTGTGTAACCGAGAGAACTATACTTCGGCAGTACAAGGGTGTGTAACCGAGAGAACTATACTTCAACAGTACAAGGGTGTATAAGCGAGAACTATACTTAGTTAAATATACATACTTACTTAAATTTAGTATTTGAAATTTAAATGCTATTTTCGTATGGTTTATTGATGCTCTGTAAATAAAAATAGCATCTTTCATAGCAAATGTCTAAATCTAGGCTACAAGTATAAAACCAATAATGAAAAGTCATTAATATATATTAATAGCTATTCTTAATAATAAATATGACTTGTGTGATATACTGTATAGAAGTAACGGCTGTGTACATAAACATGCGTGTGCCGTGCATGCTTGCGGTCTGCGACTGGTTGCACCGCGGTGCTCCGGCCCCCATGAAGTCACATTAAGTCCAATGCGGCCCCCACCCCAAATGACTTTGACACCACTGATGTAGGGCGACCAGGTTCATATATGTAGCATACTGTATATTAAAACATATACTGTATATATTGTCTTTCCATGTAGGAGGGTTCAAAACCACTGAAGTAGTGCGTTTATTTATACGGAATAATACAAATATAAAAAGCGAGAATGTGGAGCTGAGAGGTTTCTGCTCGCCGCTTTGAGGAGGGAGCAGACAGGACAGGTCAATACACATTCACACCGATGGTGCAATTCCCTGAACGCCTGGACGCACGCGGTACAGCCTTCAGTGACACTTTCCGCCATATTGTGCTTTGCCGCATTAATCCATCCTACAAAAGCGCCACAATTCTGTGTGCGCAGGGAAAGGACACGCGCGGCGCGCGCACGCACACACACACACACACACACACACACACACACACACACACACACACACACACACACACACACACACACACACACACACACACACTGCACAACACATTGGTATTACTATACTTGTGAGGACATTTTAACTAAACGCTGAATCCCACAATAATGGTGTTCAATTTAAGTGAAAAGGCATAACTCAATTGACATAGCAGATTTTAGGATTTCCCAGCAGGGGGGGCACTTTGTTTAGGCTAACATTTTTTAGATCTGTAACTCTCAAGAGTTAAATTATACTTAAACATTAAACATCTGAATGACATAATTTTCAAGATGATTAGAAAATAATAATTGTTATTGCAACATCAAACTGTGGTCCTGTGTGGCTAAAATGCAGAATAAATAGTGGGCCCTGGTATGAAAATGGTTGAAAACCACTGCTTTTCTAGACCCTATGTGATTTTTTCCACGTTACACGTTTTGGAACAAGCCAATCAGTAGCTTTGGTGGAAAAAAACAGATTGACGTTGACATGAAACACACAAACTTCTTTTCTTTTGGCCACCAAGGCAGGCACGTGCCCCCTGCAACCCTCCTAAAATCGCCATTTGGTTTCAACTTCAGCTACAAAAATGCAAAGCTACAGATACAGTAGCACGCTGTTTAGCTTTGAATCTTTTGCATCTGCCTGTGTAAACGTTGCATGATCGCAAAGCAAGGCAGCCACGTGACAACAATTTCTCTTTTTGTCGAGGACCAGGAGCAATTCTGGTCTATTCTACTCTACTTGTGGGGACATTCAGCCCTCAAAGGTATACACACAGACACACACACACAGACACACACACAAACGCACACACACGCACACACGCACACACACAGGTTCAATGGCAGAAAATCCATAGCCCTTTTCTGGGGAGGAGGAATTCCATTAGATAATAGATATGGAATCCATCTCGACTCCCCACCTTATCTTCTCCCGGGGTGAGAGGATCAATAGTGGGCCTTCAGCTCCAAACTGCCAACAATAACAGGAAATTGATGGGACACAGTAAGCAGCATAGCATGGCGTGGAGCAGAGAGAGAGGGAGAAGAAAAGAGAGAGACCATGCAGTAATGGCACTTTCTTGGCTTGGCCTGCGTGACGCAAATCACTGATGGACTTAATTGGTGAGAGACTGCTGGCGGTAATGAGAAGGAATGACTGGGCGGGAGGAGGGGTTGCGAGTTCATGAACCAACATCAGCACACAGCCATTAGACCGCGCCTTGACCGATTGGCTCCGTCCATGTACAAGCAGCTATATCCCTTATAACCTCCTTCACAGGTCTTTGCAGGTGTTGGTGGTAGTACTTGCGCAAGGAAAGATCGCAAGTATTGTGGTTGACTGGACCAATAGTGTTATGTACAGTATATGTATGGTATGCATGTCCCTAAATATTATATTGATAGTACTGTAACCAGAGATGGGTGTAACCCATGTGTTGGGTGGGAAAGAGGGGTCTGCGCGCATATAGTGTTTTTTTTTTTCGAAACCTGTTTTTTCTTAATCCTTGAAGGGTCTACTTTGAGATTCTGCCAGGTACCGAGAAAAAAAAATGTCCCAAGGGGTCCATTTTTAACCTTTTCTTACACATACCCCACCTAAATATGCAAATGAGGAGGCAAGAGAAAACAGCATAACTATTGACATAAACAACCTACAGGGACAAATGAACACATGTTTCCATACAATGTGGACCCGAGGAATACAGAAAAAATGGTATTATGAAGATTCAAGCACATCTTGACTCTATTTAGGGTCAAAAACTGCACAAAAATAGCTGAAAATGTTCAGATCACATTTATATTTCTCTGTTTACTAAGTTCTTATGTGGATTTTGAAATTCCATCTGTTATTTTCTTAATCCATGAAGTGTGTAGTTTTAGATTCTGCCAGGTACTTGGCAAGAAAATGTCCCATGGGGTTCATTTTTAACCATTTTTACACATACCGCACCAAAATATGCAAATCAGGAAACAAGAGAAAACAGCATAACTATTGACTCAAACAACCTACAGAGACAAATGAACACATGTTTCCACACAATGTGAACCCGAGGAATTCAGAAAAAGTGGTGTTATAAAGATTCAAACGCATTTTGACTCTATTTTGGGTTAAAAACTGCACAAAACAGCTGAAAATGCTCGGATCACATCTATATTTCTGTATTTACTAATTTCTTAAGTGAATTTTGGTGTCCAAACTGTTATTTTCTTAATCATTGAAGTGTGTAGTTTTAGATTCTGCCAGGTACTTGGCAAGAAAATGTCCCATGGGGTTCATTTTTAACTATTTTCACACATACGTATACCCACCAAAATATGCAAATCAGGAGACAAGAGAAAACAGCATAACTATTGACTCAAACAACCTACAGAGACAAATGAACACATGTTTCCATACAATGTGGGCCTGAGGAATTCAGAAAAAGTGGTATTATAAAGATTCAAACGCATTTTGACACTAGTTTGGGTCAAAAACTGTACAAAAATGGCTGAAAATGCTCGGATCACATCTATATTTCTGTATTTATTAACTTCTAACTTCTTGGTGTTCCAATACTTATTTTCTTAATCCTTGCAGGTGTATTTTAAGATTCTGCCAGGTATCCGTCTAGAAAAATGTCCCATGGCGTGATTTTAACCCTATCTTACACAATCCTACCCAAACCCGAAAATGGGACAAAAGATAAAACAGCATAACTATTGACAATATCAAACTACAGGCACAAAGTGACATGTTTCCATATAATTCAGACCCAAGGAATACAAAGAAATTGTTATTATTGAGATTCAAGCACATGTTGACTATTACAGGACAAAACACCCCCCAAATACCTGAAAAATGCTTTGATTTTGCATTTCAATATTTTGCTGCATATGAAGGTGAAATAATGTCCCATGGGGTTCCTTTTGGGGATCACTATTAAGGCTCGGTCACCTCGTTTTTTTAGGCTGGTCATTGGCAAATCCAGAACAATCTACTACTGTAGTACCTCTAAAGACCAATGTACTGTATCTATAGCAGGAGACCACTGTTCTGTATGTATAGTAAGGAAGTAGTTTTGCCAGGCCATGATGTCATGAGGCCCGGCTGAGACATTGAGTCCCATATAGGTCATAATGGTTCCATATAGGAGTGCATCTCCTGCTTTTGTAGCATGAGACAGCTTGATATACAAGTACACCCCCTGGACTTGACGCTAGTATGTTGCAGGGACCCCCAATCCAACCCTTAATGTTGAGTACCAGTACCATGCAGGGAGGCATTGGGTTCCATTTAGAGTCTTTGGTATGTCTGGGCCGGGAATCGAACCCCAACCTCCGAGTCTCAGGGCAGACACTCTACCCACAAGACCACTGAGCTGGTATTTCTGTATGCATAGACGATTACACAACATCTCTGTGGCCCCTGTACTGCTTTTATATATGTACGTGCACTGCACTGTGTCTATAGACCACCCTAGTGCATCTGTGGTCCTCTGCAGTGCATTCTTAAATGGTTCTAGAACATCTCTAGACCACTATATTGAATCAGTAGAGCTCTGTCATGGTCTGTAAACTGGCATAGTGCTTATGCAAAGCACTGTACAACATCTGTACAATGCTATAGAATCTACAATTGCACTAAAGTGGTTTACAGAAGCACTACATTACTCTGCAAAGGCACTACAGTAGTCTAGAGATGCTCTAGAGCCATTTAAGAATGCACTGCAGTGGACCACAGATGCACTAGGGTGGTCTATAGACACAGTGCAGTGCACGTACATATATAAAAGCAGTACAGGGGCCACAGAGATGTTGTGTAATCGTCTATGCATACAGAAATACCAGCTCAGTGGTCTTGTGGGTAGAGTGTCTGCCCTGAGACTCGGAGGTTGGGGTTCGATTCCCGGCCCAGTCATACCAAAGACTCTAAATGGAACCCAATGCCTCCCTGCATGGTACTGGTACTCAACATTAAGGGTTGGATTGGGGGTCCCTGCAACATACTAGCGTCAAGTCCAGGGGGTGTACTTGTATATCAAGCTGTCTCATGCTACAAAAGCAGGAGATGCACTCCTATATGGAACCATTATGACCTATATGGGACTCAATGTCTCAGCCGGGCCTCATGACATCATGGCCTGGCAAAACTACTTCCTTACTATACATACAGAACAGTGGTCTCCTGCTATAGATACAGTACATTGGTCTTTAGAGGTACTACAGTAGTAGATTGTTCTGGATTTGCCAATGACCAGCCTAAAAAAACGAGGTGACCGAGCCTTAATAGTGATCCCCAAAAGGAACCCCATGGGACATTATTTCACCTTCATATGCAGCAAAATATTGAAATGCAAAATCAAAGCATTTTTATTTGGGGGGTGTTTTGTCCTGTAATAGTCAACATGTGCTTGAATCTCAATAATAACAATTTCTTTGTATTCCTTGGGTCTGAATTATATGGAAACATGTCACTTTGTGCCTGTAGTTTGATATTGTCAATAGTTATGCTGTTTTATCTTTTGTCCCATTTTCGGGTTTGGGTAGGATTGTGTAAGATAGGGTTAAAATCAAGCCCATGGGACATTTGTCTAGACGGATACCTGGCAGAATCTTAAAATACACCTGCAAGGATTAAGAAAATAAGTATTGGAACACCAAGAAGTTAGAAATTAGTAAATACAGAAATATAGATGTGGTCTGAGCATTTTCAGCCATTTTTGTGCAGTTTTTGACCCAAACTAGTGTCAAAATGCGTTTGAATCTTTATAATACCACTTTTTCTGAATTCCTCGGGTTCACATTGTGTGGAAACATGTGTTCATTTGTCTCTGTAGGTTGTTTGAGTCAATAGTTATGCTGTTTTCTCTTGTCTCCTGATTTGCATATTTTGGTGCGGTATGTGTAAAAATGGTTAAAAATGAACCCCATGGGACATTTTCTTGCCAAGTACCTGGCAGAATCTAAAACTACACACTTCAAGGATTAAGAAAATAACACATGGAATTTCAAAATCCACATAAGAACTTAGTAAACAGAGAAATATAAATGTGATCCGAACATTTTCAGCTATTTTTGTGCAGTTTTTGACCCAAACTAGTGTCAAAATGCGTTTGAATCTTCATAATACCACTTTTTCTGAATTCCTCAGGCCCACATTGTATGGAAACATGTGTTCATTTGTCTCTGTAGGTTGTTTGAGTCAATAGTTATGCTGTTTTCTCTTGTCTCCTGATTTGCATATTTTGGTGGGTATGCGTATGTGTGAAAATGGTTAAAAATGAACCCCGTGGGACATTTTCTCGCCAAGTACCTGGCAGAATCTAAAACTACACACTTCAATGATTAAGAAAATAACAGTTGGAACACCAAAATTCACTTAAGAAATTAGTAAATACAGAAATATAGATGTGATCCGAGCATTTTCAGCTGTTTTGTGCAGTTTTTAACCCAAAATAGAGTCAAAATGCGTTTGAATCTGTATAATACCACTTTTTCTGAATTCCTCGGGTTCACATTGTGTGGAAACATGTGTTCATTTGTCTCTGTAGGTTGTTTGAGTCAATAGTTATGCTGTTTTCTCTTGTTTCCTGATTTGCATATTTTGGTGCGGTATGTGTAAAAATGGTTAAAAATGAACCCCATGGGACATTTTCTTGCCAAGTACCTGGCAGAATCTAAAACTACACACTTCAAGGATTAAGAAAATAACAGATGGAATTTCAAAATCCACATAAGAACTTAGTAAACAGAGAAATATAAATGTGATCCGAACATTTTCAGCTATTTTTGTGCAGTTTTTGACCCTAAATAGAGTCAAGATGTGCTTGAATCTTCATAATACCATTTTTTCTGTATTCCTCGGGTCCACATTGTATGGAAACATGTGTTCATTTGTCCCTGTAGGTTGTTTATGTCAATAGTTATGCTGTTTTCTCTTGCCTCCTCATTTGCATATTTATGTGGGGTATGTGTAAGAAAAGGTTAAAAATGGACCCCTTGGGACATTTTTTTTTCTCGGTACCTGGCAGAATCTCAAAGTAGACCCTTCAAGGATTAAGAAAAAACAGGTTTCGAAAAAAAAACCCACTATATGCGCGTGGACCCCTCTTTCCATCTAGACTACATGTGTTGGGTGGGCAAAAGGTAACATACTGTATGTGTGTATGTATATGTCAGTGTGTATGTCTGTAAGAATCGTGGTCCCTTATTGGCTGTTGATTGTGATTTCAGCCAATCACAGCACAGCAGTCTCCAGCAGTTTCAAGGTAAACAAGCTTGTTTACAGGTGCCATAAACGTAGAGAAGAACTCTGCTTACTCACATTGATTAATCAATTGCTTCATTGATCTTTTTGAGATCAATCATATGAATGGCTTGCATATGAATGGCACTCTGGAACAAGTGGGGGCGCTACAGGTTGGAAAAGTGGCACCCAAGGAGTTAATGTTAACTTACACAACTGTCCTGAAGGTGAAGTAAAACCAAAGTGCACTAAACTGCAGCGAGTTGGAACACTGGCGGGTTCTCCGGATACTGACTGTTTTATTGCTGTTGTTTTGTCCACTAAAACAGTGGGGGTCCATACATTTGACAAAGGCTGAGACCCCCCCTCCCCCCCAGTGGCTCTGGCAGTGTCTCACGGGTAGATTGGTCGGATGAAAACCAGATATGGTTACTAGTTCCATCCCAGGCTCTCCGGATGTGCAGGTTGTTGACTTGCATGGTTTCCTCTGTCTACGGTGCGTGAACGGGTGAATGTAGTGCAAAATCTATGTACAGTGCCTTGGATAAAGGCAGTCCCGCCCTTTTCATAACATCCCCCGTGGTCCACAAATGTTTCCCCCATTCATTTTCTACATAGACTTTTCAAAAATGAATCATATAAAAATGTTTACGCCACAGACATTTGTCTATTTAGCAAGAAGAAAAAAAACAGCAGGATACAACACCTTTTGTTTTGTTTTTCTTCTTAGTAATAATTTGATTGTCCCAAAACATTGTGTTTTTTGTCATGACTTGCCACGACCCGAGTTGGCCTTGTGTAATTGTCTTTGTATAAACCATTTTCAAAAGGAAAATTAATGGGGAATCCATTTATTTATTTAACTGATTCATCAATTAATCGGATTATGACGCTTATTTACTGTAGCTATCACCTTAAAGGGGAATTCCACCCATTTTCAAAAAATTCCTTTCCTTTGTGAACCAAATGGACACTAATGGGTCCATTTGGTTCCATTTGTACACTCTCAGAAAAAAGGTCCTGAAATAAAAATGTAATTTAACATGGTGAAAAACAATTTGATGATGTCAAGCTGTTTCTTACCATGTTAATGATTTTTTTTTTTTTTTTCGATTTCTAGGAAACGTTTTTATCATGTCCACACAACACATCTAATTAATTAATGAGAAATGTGTTACTCTAACACTGGAACACTAGTTAACTGTGGATCAGTGGAAAAACGGGTAAAAACTTCAGTGACAAGTTGACTAACCGATTAATCGATTACTAAAATAATTGACATTGACAACTAATTGAATAATCAGTTTGATTATGATTAATTGTTGCTGCCCTAGTTTCAACGATCAAACGATTATGAAAATAATCGCCCTAGATCAGGGGTTTTCAACCTTTTTGAGACCAGGGACCACCGTTTATTCAGCATTTGAGCCACGGACCACAATTTGATGACATTTTAGCCCCAAAGACCTAAAAGAATTAACTAAAACTAAAGAATTCTTTAGGTTTTGTTCACAATTCCAGGCTGGATTTTGCAAACAAAACAGTGTAGACTTCTTAATTAAATAGTGATAATTCAGATGATGAATATTTTAACTCTTGAGGGTGTGAAAATGAAACCAAATGGACCCGCAAGGGTCCATTTGGTTTCATTTTTACATTCTCAAGAGTTACATCTGGTTAACCAACTTTCCATCATTTAGCCTGGGGACCACCAGGAACCCTCTCGAGGACCACTGGTGGTCCCCGGACCACCTGTTGAAAACCCCTGCCCTAGATGAAAGCATGTTATGATTTTTAGCAATACCCCTCCACAGCCCACCAGTCCCTGTAGTTTTAGACTGCACTAGACCTTCTCAGCCAAATGCTGTAGGACTATGTCTGTGTTCATCATGTCCTACAAGCTTGTTCCGTGCTGCAAGCTTGTACATCTTAACTACTTTTGCTGGGGAAAGCCCTGGAACCTCCTGGGATGCCCAAGGCACCCCTGGGGCGTCTCCCATACAATTACCATGATGAAATGCTCTCCCCTCCCAGTCAGGGCAAACCAAATGCATGCATGAGTTAAGGCCCTTTTCTTTTTTTCTTCCTTACACGGAGGTTGGATTGTGATGCAACAATGTATGCGTGGAAGGAACACGTTATTCCAATCAGTTCCTGTCCCCTCCATCAGGCGCCCCGGCTGGCCAGGGGGAGGCAGTTTAGAGTCCAGGACTACAGCATGTTTTTGTGAGGGTATCTACCCTAGGGGACACGGGGAGAACATGCAAACTCCACACAGAAAGGCCCTTTATGGGCACCGATGACGTGGAGGAGCAGACACACCGCCAGCACCCACAGCAGCGCCCCTAGCGGGAATCAAACTCAGGACCTTCTAGCTGTGAGGCGACAGCACTAACCACTGTGCCCCCATGCCCCTATGCTAGCATTACTTGTGTCTGTCTGTGAGGAACTGTCTATCATACTGTAGGACCACTAGTGTTATGACAAGTATGCGATCTGTGAGGACCTGCCTGCTATAGTACCGAGTCTCGATCTCCAGGCTTACATTTGCGCCGCGAAATAAAAGACTGGAGACATGGCGCCCCAGAGAGACTATCAAAAGACGGGACTTCCGGTTTGTTAACTTCCCTGGAATTTGCCATTTTTCAGCTAATCACGGCCTGGTGCTTCCGGAAATGTATATCCCTTGGAAACATTTTATTTCTCACACTATAACTGCTTTGTTTGTTGAAATCATTTTCTCTCAAGACGCTAGTGAGGACTAAACAGTAGGGCTGGGTTCAAAAAATCGATCCAGCGATCCGATATCGATTCACGCTCAAAAACACGACATCGATCCAAAAATGTGTGGATCGATCTTCTCCAGGCGGCTGGCACTATTTTCTTTTACGTGCGTGCGTTACAGCACAAACACTCTGTGTTCGCTGCCTGACGAGATCACTAACGCAGCGAGCGCCCTGTGCATGTGTTCTGAGAGAATCATGTTAAATTAGGCTGTTACTGTGTATCTTTTGCAGTATTTTATCAATTATATCCATCACGCGCAGCGATGGTCGAGGGAGGGGAAACAGCGTGTGATCGCCTTCTTTCTTGCTTTCTTTTCTTTTTTGGAGGCTCGTGTTTGCAGAGCCGGCTATACAGCTGGGGCCATGGGGGGGAATGCCCCCCTAAACGCCCTTCTTATATTGACGCTATAATGACGCTGCCTCATAAAGCCCCCCCAATTGTGAAATGTTAGATCCGGGCAAAAAAAAAAGTTTGTACGCACGCTTCGCTCCAAAGACTTTTACTTTCCCATTACTTTCCCATTAGAATGGTCAGTCTCAGTGCAAGATTTACTTGCACGCAGCCGTGCGCGCACACAATTCAATTCATTCAGTCGCAGTCTCTCACCGAATGAGTTTTCATCCGACACACGACGTTCTCCAAATATATAACACAGACGCGGGGCCGTCTTGCTGCAGAACAAATCCATTGTCATCTCCCATCTGGACAGGAGTATTTGTGCCTTCTTAGCCAAGTTTATAATGTTCTCTCACACGGAGCTAAGTGAGTCCCACACTCGGCATGCTGCGTACTATATAGGCTACTGTATGCAATGTTAAGCTGTGCGCTGCGCGATAAATATACAATCTACAAGCTCACAGAGCATTAGCCTATAAGTGAGCTGCAGCACCTAGTTCTAGTGAATTATGCCGCGCGAATACTGCAGTATATTTATTTTACAAAGTAGACATCTCAGGGGTTTTCAACAGGTGGTCCGGGGACCACCAGTGGTCCTTGAGAGGGTTCCAGGTGGTCCCCAGGCTAAATGAAATTTGTTAACCAGATGTAACTCTTGAGAGTGTGAAAATGAAACCAGATGGACCCGCAAGGGTCCATTTGGTTTCATTTTTACATTCTAAAAAAATAATCATCATCTGAATTAGCACTATTTAATTAAGAAGTTTACACTGTTTAGTTTGCAACATCCAGCCTGGAATTGTGAACAAAACCAAAAGAATTCTTTAGTTTTAGGTCTTTGGGGCTGAAAATCAAATGGTGGCTCTAATGCTGAATAAATGGTGGTCCCTGGTGTCAAAAAGGTTGAAAACCACTGCACTAATATACTGTATGTTGCAGTATTAATGCTTGTGTTTGACCCAGGTAAAATGTTACAGCATCATTCCTCTCCCTCTATTACTAATTCTGTCTCACTGTGTATTCATTAATCAGGGGTTTTCAACAGGTGGTCCAGGGACCACCAGTGGTCCCTGAGAGGGTTCCAGGTGGTCCCCAGCTAAGTTGTTTAACCAAATTGAGAACGTAAAAATGAAACCAAATGGACCCTTGCGGGTCCATTTGGTCACAGAAGCAAAGGAAATCTTTAGTTTCAACACATGGGGCCATTATGTCTGTAAATAGATCGATATCGAATCGAATCGAATCGAATCGTGGATCGAATCGGATCGTGACCTTGTGAATCGAAATCGAATCGATCTAGGGAATTCGGATCGATTCCCAGCCCTACTAAACAGCGTTGTTTCTCTGGGGACTGTAAATACAGTAACTTCCGCAACTACCAGTGGCAACTTCTGTTAGCAACTTCCACAACTACCGTTGATAGTCTCAGAAGCGTACCCGGCACCCAAGGTGTATAGTACTACTAGTGTTATAACATTTGTGTGATCTGTGAGGACCTGTCTGCTTTTGGGTAAGAGTTAGTGTTATAACGTTAGTGTGGTCTATGAGGACCTGTCTGCTTTTGGGTAAGAGTTAGTGTTATAACGTTAGTGTGGTCTGTGAGGACCTGTCTGCTATACGGTAAGAGTTAGGGTTATAACATTAGTGTGGTCTGAGAGGACCTGTCTGCTATAAGGTAAGAGTTAGGGTTATAACATTAGTGTGGTCTGAGAGGACCTGTCTGCTATACGGTAAGAGTTAGGGTTATAACATTAGTGTGGTCTGTGAGGACCTGTCTGCTATATGGTAAGAGTTAGTGTTATAACATTAGTGTGATCTGTGAGGACCTGTCTGCTGTAGCACTTCTAGTGTTATAACATTAGTGTGATCTGTGAGGACCTGTCTGCTACAGTACTGCGAGTGTTATAACATTTTACAACGTAGTAACATGGACATGATTTTAAAAAGTTATCCAATTTTTTGTTTCCTTTTCCTTTAGGACCTCATTTTCTGAGTGTATAAATGTACACATTGTATACATTTATACACTCTCAGGATTTTTTTGAAAATAGGTGCTAAATAACTGTCATAGTCCGATTCATCGATGAATCGGTTAAATAATCGGCCGATGAATAGCTTATGGAAACAGTCAGTTGCAGCACTATAACATTGGGACCTGTCTACTACTGCTAGCATTATCTTCCTGCTAATGGAGTCAGATCTTCATGGACAAATAATCCCTCTAATGTCATCCAGCGTCGGCCCAGGGGGCAGACCACCCTCCGTGGGGGGGCAGGGGGACAGTGTGGAGGGAGCTAATTCCAAGCACACACACAATAGACTTTACTATCCTGAAGGCTTTCTTTCCTCCTCTGCCCCATTTGTCTTTCTTCTCTCACATCACACTCCACCACTAAAGGACTGTGTGTGTGTGTGTGTGTGTGTGTGTGTGTGTGTGTGTGTGTGTGTGTGTGTGTGTGTGTGTGTGTGTGTGTGTGTGTGTGTGTGTGTGTGTGTGTGTGTGTGTGTGTGTGTGTGTGTGTGTGTGTGTGTGTGTGTGTGTGTGTGTGTGTGTGTGTGTGTGTGTGTGTGTGTGTGTGTGTGTGTGTGTGTGCGTGCGCGCGCGTGCGTGCGTGCACATGTTTCACTGTACTTGGCAGAGGTTAAATGTTTCCACAACTATGGAATAGAATTTGCAAGAAATGCAAAGACATTTTCTCTGGTCCAAAGATCACACCTGTGTGAGGTGAGGGGTGCTCTCTTACATAAGTCATTCTCTTACATAAGTCATTGTCTCATTTTTTACGCGGGCACAACTAAGGCGATCGGTGTGTGGTGTTCGGCGGTCATTCCCTCGGATTACTCCGACTGGCCGGTTTAGGTTATGACATAATGGTGTTGACACTAAATGACCTTTATAGCTAATGTCATGAGTATTATCCCGCTCTGCTCATGCACGAGTAGGCCATGGTCTACTTGTGCACAACACTCAAGTTTGAATTCTACCGAGTGCTGATTTTTTTTTTGGCAATCACAATTTGCATTCACTTTTGTCTTCACCATTTGGTTTACACACTTTTGTCGTCATTAAGTTGAACATGGGAGGGGTTAGCATCAAAAGTTCTTTCCAAGTGGCGAATGATGGCGTTCATGTAGCACCAACAGCACAATTCATCCAAGACCATTTATACGTTGGCTATTCATAAAAATAGAAGATATTCAGCTCACATCTGCAACCCAGATTTGACACAAAGGGACTAAATTCATTTCGCCCTACACCAACCCCCCACCCCCCTTGTATATTTTCCGTTTCCCTTTTACCTCCACTATGATTTCCTGCTTGTTTTGGCTACACTGAAGTCAATATTTGCATATTTGAATATTGTTTCTAGGGCCTGATTTACACTGGCAGCTAAATCTAGCCAGAATCAGATCTGAGTCACTTCCAGAGAGAAATCTGATTGGTCCAACAGGTCACATGACTCATTTAAACAAATCAGATTCCATGCTGCATGTGGCTCAAATCTGATTTGGCCGCCCTGGTAAAACCGGCCTAAATGCTTTGATGAAACAAATATGGTGGTCCTCATTGTAAACAAGTAGAAATGCTTAGTAAATCAATCCTAAAATCAATTAATTCTATATTTGAATGCTTTGTTTGAATCTGTATATTTGTAACATCTTTTTTTTAAAAGATAAATCTTCTCTTTTAGGGGGTCCCTCCCAGACACAAAACGGTGGCCCACGGCCCAAATAGCCTACAGCGGTGGTTTTCAACCATTTTGATATCAGAGCCCACTATTTGTTCAACATTTGAGACACGGACCACCATTTGATTACGTTTAGCTTCTCAGTCCCAAAACCAAACAAAGTTGTCAAAAATTCTCACAATAACATGCTGTATTTTCCATTCGCTAATTGTAGATATCTTGTAAATTAAGTCATTCAGATGTAAATGCAAATAATGTAACTCTTGAGAGCGTAAAACCAAATGGACCCATACGGGCTCATTTGGTTTAATTTTTATACTCTCAAGAGTAATATCTTTTATAAGGGTCTATTTTGTATAACAACCTCTCTCCTGCAGTCACTTGGCTGGGGACCATATGGAACCTTCTCAAGGACCACTGGTGGTCCCCGGGCCACTGGTTGACAGTACATATAGCTTCCTAGGTGTGAAAATAATGTTTGAGAAGTCCACGCGTCCTCTATAAGCCGATTATAAGGCCATGTTTCCACCGTGCTCCTCTCTCTCACGCCTTAATAACTGAAGATTGAAGTGTTCCCGGCTGCCTCTATATCACACCATAAAAAAACACACGTCATAAGCCATGCAAGGGCCTTGGCCACAGTCAGACACGGACAAACACACAGACAGACAGACAGACAGACAGACAGACAGAGAGTGAGAGTGAGAGAGGACAAAATGTTCCCTTTAAATATTACATCATCTGCAATCGCAACAACAAAATTTGTACGAGCAGGCAAGGGGGAAACCAAGATCACAACATGACCTTAATAGTTGTTTTTTCTTTCCTCCCCAGACTGGAATATCATGAAGCCCTTTTTTTGTTGCGGCGGGCTGCCGCCCCTTTTAATGGCCTGTGTGTGTGTGTGTGTGGATGTGTGCACTCTTCGTTCCCCCTAGCTGTTGCTGCTACAAAAAAAAGAGGGAAAAAATGGGAATGATGTCATCTATGGGAGAAGGAGAAGGAAGGTATTTCTCTCAGACACAACCTGTCTACTCCTGTCAAGGGGCCACCGTAACACGAGACGCCTTGAAAGTCTGGGGAGTGAAGCGCCGGTCACTTGCAGACAAGGGCGTTATTTATTTTCTCTGGAGGAGATTCAATACCTCCCTCCCCTCTCCGCCTCCCCCTCCTCCTCTTCCTCCTCCCCCCTCTCCTCTCCTTCACACTCCTCCTACGTTGCTGTGCAGCGTGCATGGTCCTAATCTGCAGGGCTGGATGTAGGCATGGGCATGGGGCAACCCCCCCCCCTAAAAGCCAGACTGCCCCACCAAACATGATGGCATGCAAACCAACCAACCAAATTTCAAAGATATTTCATATTAAAGTGCTTATATTTAAAATGATTTGAAACACTACTGCTGCTACGAACTAACAGAAATTGTGGCACCACTAAACCAACGCCATTTCATCATTCAAAACAGAAAACTCTCTTGGGTCAGACCTTTAGCTTTTATGCATGCTGTGTGCTGATGTTATTATTGATGCTTACTTGACTAATAGAAATCCTGTACAAGATATAAGACCCAAATCAACTAGAACAAGGACATAAAATGACAATAGAAATACAACAACTAGAGAAGCAGAACCGAATCAAAACAAGTAGGACAGAATTACAACATTGAGATCTGTCTGTCATGTAAACTGACACGGCGAGTCTGTTACGTAAACTGACATGGTGTGCTCAGTGCGCTCCCAGAGTGAAACACATAGATCACGTTGTCGTAGATCTCAATGTCCAGCAAAGCAGTATTTCTAACCGAAATATCAAAACTTGTATCTATCTGGTCCACTAACTACGATAGAACTTCCTGAATGAAAGTAGCGTGTGCATGTAAAGCATTCCTGTCTCCTCCATCAGGCCAGGATTACTGCATGTTTTTGTGAGGGTACCTACCCTAGGGGACACAGGGAGGGGGGCATGAAAACTCCACAACAGAAAGCCGCTTTGACCAATCCCACCTCGGATATGGGCACTGATGACGCAATGTGTTCACTAGACTAAAATGTTAGGAAGGGACGGGTGGACAAGAGATCTTACTGAAGTCATTTACATGCCCTCATGATCGATACCCGTGTGTTGTGCCACCAGCACCAATTTGCTGTCTGGCAGTTCTTTGGTGTCTTTGGCAGTGTCCTGCTACTAGTACTATAGCTGTTTTCTGGCTCACCGTTAGAGTTCCCTCATACAGGGTCTTAGTTAGTAGCATTTTACGCTCCTGCTGAGTGTCCATGCATGCAACAGTCTGGTGTAGCGCCCATCTAGAGACCACAGCAGGGTTTTCTTCAGGGTCCAGCATTCACTGCTGTATAGAGCACCACCCTCCCGCCTCCAACGGCTGTTCCAGAGGTAAATTCCTTGTTGATTTTCCGCTTATATTTTCAAAAAAGTAGCCAACTCGGGTTGTGACAAATCATGACAACAAACACAATTGTTTTTAGCCTAACAAATAATTTGAGAGATGAATAAACCTCAGGTTACAACACTTTTTTGTTATTTTCCTTCTTTGTAATTATGTTCTGTCCAAAATGTTGTTGTCATTATTTTCCACAACCCGAGTTGACTTTGCACGACACTTAAAAGGCATAAATACTTTTTTGAAAAGTCTCTGAGGAAAATGACTCTTCTGGAACAGCGAGGGGACGGGACTGCAGCGAGAACATTTTGAAGAGAACATTTTGAGTACCATTTTGCATATGTGTTGTAGTCATAGAAGAAAGGTGAGTTTGATTTGACGGGGGAGGTTGGGAGTCCCAAACACTGACTGGCCATTCCGTTCAGGGCCCGATGAGCGAGGAAGGCACTTGCCTTCCTCGCTTTAATACACTTAGCACTGCTGTGCACCAATCAGCCGTCCCTTGCGCCAAATTCGAAGAACACAGCAATTGATTGATTCCATTCTTTAATCCATCTTTTGATTCAAACGTATCGTTTGGTGATTGTTGTTTCGTGCTCCCACACCCATTCTATCCCAGGCATGCGAATGACATTATCTCAGATTCAACCCCTCAATGTCCTTGTTCTTGGCAAATCAGCTATTTTCCTTGTGACCCGAATGTTCTTGCACAGAGGGTTGAATGGTCAAGATCCCAGGTACAACAAACATCGGGTTTCGGAGATCTGGCTCTTCAAAATAAAAGGTTTCGACTGTGAAAGCCGTGGCTTAGACACTCGTATGTAATCCTTGCATTCGGCCTTGCGAAGGCGGTTAACAGATCTTTGGTCTGTCGAGTTGACCCATGAGCCCGCAGCACTTGACGTCCTTCACTCTCTCCGATTGATTTCCAGTAGTTGATGGTCATCGTATCGTGGATATCAATATGCTAACACAGATGAGTGTTTTCAGCACTGCCACGGTCAAGCAGGTGAGGTAATAATTCATGATGGTATACTCAACCTGCATATATACAGTATATATACACAGCCCAATGGGCCAAGTACCCTCCAGGTCATTCCAGCTCTTTGTGTTCATGAACTGCCTTGAGGATCGGATTGGGACTATAAGGCGCATCGTGCGAGCGGAGAATGAATGTGCATCATGTCAGGATGAGTCACGGTACATTCACAATGAACGGCCTGTCTGCGTCTGTCTGTTGGGGAAGCAATGGGACCATTGAAAAGCATGAGTTGGCGTGGGAAAACGCAGGAAAACTGCCCACTGCAATACCAACAGAGTATTACATGAATCAGCATTCAAGAATATTATATTGTTGTGTGTGTGCATGCATGTGTGTGTAATACAGTATAGGCCCGTTGTTGTTGTCTGGCAGAAACCTCTTATCTCTGTATTCGGAATATGAAGGTGTTGCATGTGGTCCCTGAACATACATTTAGTAATGTGACAATGCCACGATTTCTTCCACCAAAGTTTTGTAAACTATTCCGCGTCGAAGCACAGAACACATCAATGTTGTCAGTTACGGGGAGGTCTGATCGAGGTTAAGAAAATCCACAGAAAAGGTCATTAGATTCTCAAAAGCTTGCCTGATGAGTCATAATTCTTGCGAAATACGCCCATGATAAAACAAGTACCGCATAATAATGTCATCATCTGTCTCCTCAATATCAATACTGTATATCAGTTAATTTGGGTAAAATAAGGGTAACTGAGGTGGTCCCCAGCCAGGTTGATTTTTTTCTTAGTCAGGCTGTGGTCTCAACATTTAAGGTCCCAACATTTAAGTGGTCTCTGGTTCAGTTGAAAACCCCTGCACTACAGCATCACACAAAAACATCCAAAGTTTCTTGATCTGCTGACTTATGGTAAATGGTGCATTTACTGTATGTAGCACCATTTATCCAAGACGCTTTCAACCTTGTGCATCACATTCACCCATTCATAAACACATCCATACACTGATGGCAGTGGAAACCATGCAAGGTATCTACTAGCACATCAGGAGCATTAGGGGTTCAGTGTCTTGCTCAAGGACTCTTCAACATTAACTCTGGGAGAGCCCGGGATCGAACTGTCAACCTTGTGGTTACCATCCGGTGACTCTACCCCTGAGCCACTGCCACCGACTTAAATAATAACTACTTTCATATTGTTCGACATCCTGCATCTTATACAGTCTCCATCCGCCAGCGGCGATATCGGAGATGTGGGAGACCTTACAAACCTTTTGAACCACCAACCAGCACCTTCTAAAAGAGTAGATTAAAAATGAATGAGGAAGTCAATGGCTAATTGATTGCACGTCTGGGTGGAGGGGCAACAAAAAAAAACGACACAACTCCCAAATGTAGTGAAATAATATTTAACGTGAAGTGCTGCGACTAAAAGCCAGTGTGAAAACATGCTCTATGTCGAAGCCTTCTGCATTAGATAGCAGACACACACGCACACACACTCACACGCAGCCATCGATTGGCTTAAAAGGTTATGCGGATCAATACAAAGTTGTTTTGGGCACCATAGCTATTATATTAATGTCATCCTGAAGAATAGCCACTAGCCTAGGTGGCCTGCATGCCAGCCGGACGCTTTTCTCCTTATTAACCACTTGAGAGACCCTGTAGCTAGCATCCCTATTCCATGGGGGGTGACATTCAGCAAAAAATAATCGGAAGCTCACAGTGAGTCACAACGTGACTAGTTGTAAGTTTGTAGATCGACTATTTTGTTTGGCAAATAAATTCAGCGGAGAGGAGGAGCTCAGGTCTTTTATCAAGTGTGGATGGTCATCAGTGAAAGGGGTTAAAGGGGAATTCCAACCATTTTCAACATTTTACTGTCATTAATATAGCTTAAAGATGTTGTATGGACATAATAAAAAAAATGTCCCCCCATTCTGTGTTCCTGGAAAAAAAATCCTTAACATGGTGAAATGCAACTTGATTTGATTTTTTTCTATTAGGAACTATTTTTCTGACGGGAGTTAAAGTTCCACCCATTTTCAAGATGAGAGCGTACAAATGGAGCCAAATGAACCTGTTGGGGTCCATTTGGTTCCATTTGTATGCTCTCATCTTGAAAATGGGTGGAACTTTAACTCCACAAAGGGGTTTAACTCTGAGGAGTCGAGTCAATTCAATTCAATGAAGCTTTATTGGCATGAGAAAACAAACATTTACATTACCAAAGCAAGAGTCACAAATATAATGCAGTAAGACATTTAAAAATGGTATATGCAAATTGTATATAAAGGTATAATATACAGTTGGAGGAGGTACAGATATTTTGTAAACAGTTATGTTACATTGCATTGTTTTATATATGTTAAAAAGCAAAGAGCCCCCCCCCCCCCCTCTTTTTTTTCCAAATAAAGTCAATGTTTTGCCTCATTGGGACAAATCAAACCAACAGACACCTATGCAAGCCTTTGTTGCTCTCACAAGAATGATGCTGGCAAAAGGAATTTGTCACTCACTGGTACAGGTACAATACAGGTCTGTCAAAAAAGTCCCCCCTATGCCCCCCCCTATGGACGCGGCCCACCGTGAGCGCTCCCGGTATGTCTAGTCTGACCCTGTCTGTTTCAAGGGGTGAGGCAACCCTCACTTCACACGAGTGTGATTTTAATATTTATTAATTTAATTTTCAGCTCCCTTCCGATTGCCTCCGCCCCAGCCAGGAGCACTCTGGAACCCCTACCGGCCGGGGGGTGGGGACCCCCTACTCTTAAGAAGCCCTGCCCTGCCCTGTACGACTGCCTGGGTAATTAAGTTAATCATGAACGTCTAACTTGGAAACGACGCAAGTTAGGAACAATGTAACGAATCTGTCTATGAATCTGTATCTGAATCTGTCAATGAAACGAGTCTGTCTGTCTCAGTCTGTCTGTACTTTTACTCAAGTAATACATGTGAGTACTTTTTCCACCACTGCTATCGCACACAGACATCACTCTTATATGCAAGTTCTGTGTAGATAGTGTGGCGCTCTACACCGCATTGCAACAAGCTGTCTATTAGTCATGTGTGTTGTTCGCATTTTAGTACAAGCCAAAGCCACGCCGCGTCACGCCGACATGCATGAGTTTTGGAATCTGATTCAGGCTAGATTTGGCTGCCGTTGTACTTTGTAAACCAGGAGTCAAAGTCGCTTTTTATAGTACTGATTCAGACAATATGGAGCATCACCAAAACCCACTGCTTTAATTTCTCCATAAAAAAATCCTTCCACACAGGGGAAGGAACTAGTTGGGGAACTCCCAAGACGTGGCTTGGATAGAACCTCATGCATAGAAGGAAAGCATGAGGTTGGTTCGTTGCTCTCCCCAGGTTGGCAGAGAGAGTGTAGCGCCTGAGATTACATTAGTTAATTGACATTGGGTGAAGAAATGAGTTGCTAAATCATGCAAGAAATGATGAATAAATAAACAAATAGAACGCTTGTGACTAAATATTAATGTTGGATCCGTTTGGCAAAAACAGATTACTTTTGGCACATGCGAGTTTTCCATGTGAAAGAGGCGTTCACACAACATACAGTATGTTATTATGTTGTGATGTTGATGATGATGATGAGACATGCATAGCAATGTGTGTCATCATCAAAGAGAAGTTATAAATATATCAGTGATAGCGCAGGCACTTCACACGTCTCAAGGCTGACGTAGTCAAGTGCTTGTTTAGTGCACTGTGTGGACTCTCTGCCAAGCATGCACCCTTATGGCTCCATTCTTAAAGGGTAAGACCACTTTTTGGAGTTTTGTTTTGTGTAGATACCTTGCCATGATGCAACTCCAAATGGCGACAAAAAATGCTCTCTATACAGTATTGTATGAAACAACTCTGTGTTTCTTTAAGTACTACAGTATACAAAGTAACTTTGACGCCAATAGCAGCCAAATCTAGCCTGAATCAGTTCTGTGCCACATAAAGATTTAAATCCGATTGTTCTAACAGGTCACATGACTAAACAATTTGGATTCCAAGCTGGATGTGGCTGCCAGTGTAAATCAGGGTAAACAATGCAATTCACTAAGGAGCATGTTTTCAATTTCATCCATTTCTTATCACTGGAACTTTTGTTTTTAATTTCTTGTCAACATTTGGAATTGCATCATGGCAAGGTACAGTAACTAACTACACCAACAACACAACCCTCAAAAAAAAGAAAATACCACCTGCGACAGAATTCACCTCATGCAGACCGACGGCCATCTTGCCATTGTAAAGTTAACCAGAGCGTTGCCGGTCGGGGGCACTGGCCTACTTGGAACGACACAAGTTGGAAACGGATTGGGATCGGTTTGGGCAATGGTTCTCGAGATTTCAGTCCTGCATACTGTACAGCACACACACAGAGACTTGGTGTGTTTGTATATACTGTAGATAGAGAGAGATGACAGGTTCGACCGTACGGCACAGGAGGTTAATTTTCCAAGAAATGGCGGCTGAATAAAAGTCGAAAAATACAGAGAAGATAAGAGTTTTCTGGGCCTGACGGCATCGTCGATAGCCTTATATTCCGAGCTTTCCGTGCTGCTGTGTACAAAGCGATTACCTATGCCACCCACGTCTTAAGGCACAAACCTTTCCCTCCGCCGCCGCCGCCTCCTGCTTCTATATCATCCCCGTGTTCTCTTCTCCACCTCCTTTCCTCCCCATGGCCTGAGGGAGCTGTTAGCTATCTGGATGCTGCTCTGCTGCTCTATTGTGAGGAGGGAGGGAGCACCCATTGATTGCCCCTCTCTCTCTCTCTCTCTCTCTCTCTCTCTCTCTCTCTCTCTCTCTCTCTCTCTCTCTCTCTCTCTCTCTCTCCCCTCTCCCCTCTCCCACATGCAGTCAGCCTGAGCCAGTCAGCATGGTATGGGGCCCGGGCTGTCTGCCTTATCTGGCAGCACTCAGTCCTACACACATGCACGCGCACACACTCACTCACTCTCACACACACACACACACACACACACACACACACACACACGCACACGTACGGAGGAGAAAGGAACGGCGGGGTTGGGGTGGCGGGGGGAGGATGGAGATGGGGAAAGAGAGAGAGAGCATTTCTACACAGTGCTGTCTAAGCTCCCACAAACGGCGGTAGTATAATTTGTTTTCTGTCCTTCTCTCTCTCTCTCTCTCTCTCTCTCTCTCTCTCTCTCTCTCTCTCTCTCTCTCTCTCTCTCTCTCTCTCTCTCTCTCTCTCTCTCTCTCTCTCCCTCCCTCTCTCCATCTCTCTCTCTCTCTCTCTGATTCTCTCCTCTCAGTCTAGTGTTTGAATCAATAGTGTACTCAGCCACATTTCTCTCTCATCTTGTGTTTTTCCCTCCTTTCTTTCGGTGCCATTTCTGTGTGTGTGCGTGCGTGTGTGCGTGTGTGCGTGCGTGTGTGTGTGCGTGTGTGTGTGCGTGTGTGTGTGTGCGTGCGTGCGTGCGTGCGTGCGTGCGTGCGTGTGTGTGTGTGTGGAGACAGTCACAGCTCACACTGGCACCACCACCACAACCCCACTATGTAATATTAACACCACCACAACCCACCCATGCATGTATCTGTGCTGTATTAAAAGCCTCCTTCACACCAACACAACCCCCGCTATGTAATTTGTGTTGGTATTAAAGCCTCCATCACATCACCACCACAATAACCAACCATAGCATCTGTGCTGTATTAAAGCCTCCTTCACATGCACCCCAACCCCATATGGGTCCAGAAAGGGGTCCCATCGTTCTAGTCAACATTATTTCTTGCAGTACAGTGAATGGGAAAGTGACTGATGTTTATAGTCGGCTCAGACACAACTTTACAAAAATGGCCAGATCTTCAGGATTGAACCTGTATAGGTTATAGCTGCTCCAACAGTGGTGGCAACATTCAACTACAGAGAAAAACGGAATGGTAAAAATGACCTATGATCATGAAGTGTGGGTCATGACTGAAAGAACAAGTTTGCAAATACAAGCGGCCGAAATGAGTTTTCTCTGGCGGTTGGTTGGCATCTGCCTTACAGATAGGGTGAATAGGGTGAGAAGTTCAGTCACACAAGAGAGACTCAGAGTATAGAGCTGCTGCTCCTTCAGCCTGGAAAGGAGGTGGTTCAAGCATCTGGTTAGGATGTCTCTCGAGCATCTGGGAGGGTCTCGAGGCATGTCCCACTGGGAGGAGACCCCGGGGAAGACCAAGGACCAGGTGGAGGGATTACATTGACTCTCTGGCCTTGGATTGTCTCGGGATTCCCCAGGAAATACCTTTGTTTAAAGGTATAGTAAGTGATTTGTCAAACCGTGTCAAACCCTTTTTATATGCACGACATACATACAGTATAGCCTGCATTGTCTCTGTGCATTAGTGTTACTTTTCAGAATTGCAAGAGTAAGTATGGTATAGTGGATCTTCAGTGCTTCCGTATGATGCAAATAGGGTTTAGTTAGGAACCGTCATGCACACTGCACTGTCAATACGTGTATGCGAGTGGGAAAGTTCCTGGTTCCATCACCGCCGGGCTCCCCCTGGCCCTGGGTTAGTGTCAGAATAAGTATCCTTGAGCAAGACACTGGAGTTGAACGCTGCCGGCCTTATTATTAACTGCTCCCTATGAGTAGTTAATCCGATCTATTCGTCTCTTGTGGGTGAATGTAATGCACATTTTGCACCTCGGACAAAATGTGCTGCGTCATAACTGCCATGCATGCATGCACTCACACAAACTCTCTCTCTCTCACACACACACACACACACACACACACACACACACACACACACACACACACACACACACACACACACACACACACACACACACACACACACACACACAGACACACACACACACACGCACTGACTATATATGATACCAGACAACCTGTTGGTTAACCATGACGCTGCTACGAAAAGTAGAGAGAAGCAATTTCATTATTAGCAATTCTTTATTTTATATTAAAGATAATTACTGTGTCAACCCAGCAATATTGCTTAGAAGAGTAATATGGTATATATTACTTAATATTACTCCTTTAGGAGTACCATGAGTGGTCGAGACCGAGGCTGAGGCCAAGACCTAGAGAGGTCGAGGCCAAAAAAGCCAATTTTTGATTGTTCTGTAGTAATAGTACAGCATAAAACATGACAGAGACTTTCGTTGCTTCTGTACACTACTAACTGTCGGTTTGCGGACTGCATCATTCAGCTGCGCTGTGTATAAGATACTGTAGCTATCTTTATTAATGGGCTCCACGGTCCACACAATGTTTATAGCACATTTCCTTTGCATCATCTCGTTTCGTGTAGTCTCAGTGGCGAAAGAGACCCGAGACATTTGCTCAGAGATCGAGCTAGACCAAGACAATTAAGAGCGAGACAAAAACAAGACAACGAAAATTTGTCTTGAGACTGGCCTCGAGATGAGACAACAATGTCTCGAGAATTGCAACACTACTTCAATTCAATGCTATTAAAGTAACGATTTAAGGTGTTCTATAAGTAAAGCTAGACTGCACTAAACTGCAACAAATCGGAAACTTTGGCGACTTTGGCGTTCTTTCTGCGTTGGGCCGTAGGGGAGCCCTCCATACCGTAGGTCTTCAGACTGCAAACGAATGAACAAATGGCGGTGCTGATGTCAGCGCGACTCAAAGACTCCCACCACCCACAGCCGTGTGAAGCCTCCCACCACCCCGGGCTCTGTCAAACACTCTTCAGAGCTTCTCAAGCATGTTCACGTCAAGGACCCCCTCTAATTGATGGTGTATGTGTGAGTGTGTTATGGAACGCATCTGTGTCGCCTTAGCTTTTAACCACTTTTAAAGTCCCAGTGAAATGAAAAATATGTTTTTTTCACACTTTTGGACCACATCTGTGATCATTGTATGGTCATGTCTATCAATAGATCAACTCAGTGGCTAAGCTTTGGGTTCGATTCCTGGCCAAGTCATACCAGACATACAAGACTCGGAGAATGGGACCCAATAACTCCCTGCTTGGCACTCAGCATCAAGGGTTAGATTGGGGCTAAATCCTTGCGACATACTAGCATCATGTCCAGGAGGTATACTTGTACATCAAGCTGCCTCACGCTACAGAAACAGGAGATAGGCTCCTGGCCCATGGGCCTCAACAGATGGCGAAAACATGGAGAATTTGTTTGTGTAGTTTTATATAAAAACGTTACATTTTAATTACTTCCTGAAAACAAAAACATACTGCGTGATGACGTGTCGACTGCCAATAGAAATTACCGGTAAACTGATCTGTTTTCATCCTATTTGTGAATCATCCTCCAGCCTGATTTTAATCTCATCAATGTGACCTCCAGACAGTGATTATATGTTAGAAATAAGACACATTGAAGTAAACTATTAGAGCTCGCTGACTGTGTCTTTTGTAAACAAAACCAATGCATCTTGGTCCCATTGCTTGAAGGGATGTGGCGCTCTCATTGGTTTAGAAACACAGTCGGCGTTTCAGGTGGGATTCATAATAAAATGCCCAGCATTTCTGTTTCACTGTGCCTTTAATCATTAATCTTTTGTTTAGTTTAGCAACCAATTGCAGACCTGCAGGCTCATAGCATGCGCTCACCTACAAATCCTTTGAGATTGTAGATCTGCTGTTTTTGAAAAAAATAATAATAAATAATAATAACATGAAAACTTGTGATAATGTGTGATGCATGGAGAAAAAAAAATGAGATTGGATTTGGTGACCAAAATAGAATCACTATAGGGATCCTTGGAATTAAATAGTTTGAGAACAACTGATATAGAACTTTTTTTTTTTAGGATTTAGAACACTTTTTTGTATTAGTTTGAGGCCTTAATAATAAGGCCTGATTTACAGTGGCAGCCAAACCCAGCCTGAATCAGATTTAAGCGACATCCAGCTTGGAATCTGATTCATTTTAATGAGACACGTGACCTGTTAGACCAATCAGATTTCTTCTATCTTGAAGTGACAAGTGGTCTGATCCAGGCTAGATTTGGCTGACAGTGTGAATCAGGCCAGTAAGATAAGAGCTTTCTGCCCGACAGACAGTGTGTATATGCAACGTGGCCCTCTCTGTTGAGTGTTGAAATATAGTGGCCCTCAATCCCCATCAACATCAAAGATTGCCTTATAGAGCAAAGTGGCCCGGATGATGAAACACACGTCTTATAACGAGACGTTGAAGGACCCGATCGTCTCTCTTAAATTGATTGTGTGGGACGGAGCCCAATCATTACGCTGTGTAACCAGTCCTCGTTGTGTTGATTTGATAGACTCCAGCAACAATAGCTGTTTGTGTGCCCGTGTGTGTGCCCGTGTGTGTGCCCGTGTGTGTGCCCGTGTGCCTGTGTGTGTGTGTGTGTGTGTGTCCGTGTGTGTGTGTGTGTGCTGCACGTTCACGTGTGTGCGTGCATGTGTGTCTGTTTCTATGTGTTTCTGTGTGCATTAACCTTCGCTGGAGAGCGTTGCGGTAAAAAGCTGTGTTTTTTTCCTCCTCCTTTGTTCTCTCCTTTGATGCGTTGGCTCGGCCCCTTGAATCAGTGCTTGTATGAAATTATAGCCAGAGCCAAGTGGAAGCCCAAAGTGGCCTCGTCTATAATCCATCCATCTTGTTGGCAGCCATCTGGCTATATTGTTTTGGAGGGGGGGAGAAAAAAAGCTGCCTGGGCCACTTTGCCTTCGGTCGCTGCTCTATGAATGTCATGTCAGCGGAGGGAAGTAGAACTAAGTACACCTATGCACTTTTTCAAGTGTTGTTGCTGGGCCTACTTAAAAGATAGTTTTGAGGTGCCTTTTGCTTTTCTTGTTGGCACGCATTTTTCCCTATTTTTTTCCGGTTGTTTCTATGGTTCTACTAGTTCAGTGGTTTTTAGCCTTTTACATCCCACGTCCCACTATTTATTCAGAAGTTGAGCCACGGGCCACCATTTTAGCCCCACAGACTAAAGATTTATTTTGCCACAATTCCAGGCTGGATTTTGGAGAAAACAAAACAGGCAAACATACAGATCAAAATGACTATTACCGTAATCTTCTACATTCTCTAGTTGTGTAGACTTGGGCTAATTCACATTATTAATATTTTAACTCTTGATAATGTAAACATGAAACCAAATGACACACAAGGGTCCATTTGGTTTTATGTTTACGCTCTCAAAGAGTTACATCTGGTTAACCAACTTTCCATCATTTAGTCTACAGACCTGGAATTCTCTCAGGGACCACTGGTGGTCCCCGGACCACCTGTTGAAAACCCCTGGTCTAGTTGTATACTTTTTATTCCACTGTAGAAATGGGATTTATGCCTCTTTTAGGGGAGCCGGATCCCTTGGAGCCGTTCCTTTCAGGGAGCCGTTCAAAAAACTCGGTCATTTGTACCGTATATACTGTATATTTTTAAATAGTATTTGTTGTAAGCCTTCCACAATTGCATGGTGGCACCACATTCCTATTGCTCTGACAGCAGGGTTTGTGTGGTTTGATTTATTGGTTGAAATATTTATTAACAGTTTGCCAAATTGATATTTTTTCACAAAATGTGTGTAAATTAGTGATCTGTTCAACTCTGACAAAAAAAAGAATGGATCATACTGTAAACCGGGTTTAATCGTTCATTACAAATAGCTGTTCATATGACACAATTTGTTCAGAAACGTCACACATCACTTTCTTTTCCCAAAACCCACAAATTCACAGAATGCTCCTTTAAGCCTTACTTCATCCAATTTAATCTTCATCCAATTGAAGATAATAAATATATTTGAAATATATTTGTCAGTAGTCAAAATGGCCAGTCTACAAGCTCACAACGTGTCATTAGATTGACATGTTAAACTATTCCAAAACGTTTTACAAAATAAATAAAAGGCAAAGAAGTTAGGGATAAGGGGTGACGAAAATGGAGCCCCTAATTTCTAAACTATTGTAGTATTTCAACTATTACAAATAATTCTGAGTACTTCATCCACTACAACAACAAGCCATTCCTGCATGCTGAGTGAGCGAGGCGAACGGCCTGCAGCCTGTGCTTTGACATCCGTCGCGGAACCTTTCCTGTCTCGAGATGGCATTAAAATAATACATGATGGATGAGCCACGGCAGATAATGTTATGATCCGTCTGAAAGTCTAGAGTGGCCTTACAAAGGATCCGTCAGTTGTTGAGCCCAACAGCTTTTAAGGCTATGGTTACAGCCGGCAATAGTTTCTATTGGAGTGGACCATAGAGCAGTAATCCCAGGGAAGGTTGGATTGTCTCGACAACAAGAGAACCTCAAGGGTATCCTATCGGAGGGGTATGAGCCCATAGATGTTTGACACGGTCCATTCTTAGAGATACTGTCACTGTTAGCGCAGAAATCTCACTTTTCAATCTTGTGAGTGTGTTTTTATGTGTTTTTAAGTGGTGCAACCGCTTCATTATGGAGCTATGTGTGTATGTCCGTCCGTCTGAATCACATAGTAGTAGTGACCTAGTCATGATTGGCTATGACACAGACACGGCGTAAGTCTGCAATGTCCAGAGTCCAGACCACACTTTCAACTATATTAGAGACACTGAGCCTTAGGGATAACACTGCCTAATGTCATGTGCACGAGTGGGAAAGATGCACAACAGAGACAACGCTTGTTTCATCTGATAAATATCACTATGTAATATTTCAAGTTTCGTAAACGAACACACTACTTGATCAGCATCACACATCAAAAGCATCAATAGTACCAGATGCACGAGCTGCACAAAATGTAAAGATTATATTCAAACGTTTTGTGGTGTGATGCAAACGTTGGTATACTTTGATGCACTCATGCAACTGACACTTGACACGTATGATGGCAGTCAAGCAGGACATGCATTTACAGGTCGTTTTAGCACGCAATAGCCTCAATAACCAGGCTTTCATTTTCGTCTGCGCTGCGCAAAAGGTGAAGGCCTGGACTAAATCATGGTCAATCACGGTGGCCTGAAAGAGGAGGATCCAGGCTTGACTGACAGATCGGTGAGATACAATCAGGGCAAACTGCCTATCATTCAGGTTAGCTCAGGCCATCTCAAAAAATGTGAAATTAATAAAAGTACAAATAATAAAAGTAAAAATCATAAATCTCAGGCTAGGCACTTAAAGACATGACGGTTTGTAGTTGTTTTGGATTGAAACGGTGGATTATTTTCCTGTTTGACCACAAGCCGTGGAACTATTTTCAGGGTGATTATCATGCATCAAAGGTGCAAATACTTTGCCATACAGTATGTATGCTCCAAAGGTAATCAATCCAGGCAGGCAGCCTCAGTGGGATACTGAAAAAAACACAAAGAAAACACACAAAAAAGTCAGAATGCGGAGATAAGAGGTTTTCGCCCTTCCTGACGTGGAGGATGTGACAGGTGAAAAACATTAGCCGACAGAAAATGTTGAGAGAGAGAGAGAGAGAGAGAGAGAGAGAGAGAGAGAGAGAGAGAGAGAGAGAGAGAGAGAGAGAGAGAGAGAGAGAGAGAGAGAGAGAGAGAGAGAGAGAGAGAGAGAGAGAGAGAGAGAGAGAGAGAGAGAGAGAGAGAGAGAGAGAGAGAGAGAGAGAGAGAGAGAGAGAGAGAGAGAGAGCTAACACACCAGTGACACTGAAGAATACCATTGTGAGTTCAGCACTAGAGCACTTTGACATTGAACACTTGCCTGTCCTCTCCTCTCCCTCTCTCTCTCCCTCTCTGAAACGCCACACAATCTCCTTCTAAGAACCCTCTGCACCCCCGAAATAAAGATGAGTGACTGACTGCCGGAGCCGGTGATGTCAGCGGCCACATTCGTCCCCGTCACCGTGTGGAAGGGCTTTGGTGCGCTGTGTCTGTGTCCTTGAGACAGTAGGCTGTATATATGCACACAGACACAGACACACACACACACACACACACACACACACACACACACACACACACACACACACACACACACACACACACACACACACACACACATATATACACACACACACACACACACACACACACACACACACACACACACACACACACACACACACACACACAGTGTGACAGCTAGGAGGACGGACTGACCGACCAGGGCTCTGCGTTCCACCACTGGGTGTGTAGGGGGTCTGTGTAGCAGCAGGGGGTGCTGCTATACAGACCCCCTGCTTCTCTACCTTTGTAACATAGAGCAGTGGTTTTATTGACACCAGGGCCCACTATTTATTCAGAATTTGCACACCGGTGCAAGTGGTGGAACGGAAACAAGTACATGAGTACATAAGTAGTACTACTTGTTGTACTTTGGAGTCTGTTTTTGTCTGTGCTTTCGTCCATGCTTATCCTTACACTATTTTATTTTGTTTTTACTATTTTTGAATATGTAAAGGCTAAGGGATTGTGATACCTGAGAAGGGTTTCCGTACTTTTGCCAATCTACAAGTTTGAAGTTTAAGTATTCAAAAAGTATTTTTAAAATACAAAAAGAGGCAAACTAGTTTAGGGATCAGAGGGTTTAGCATGGGCAGACCTTTAAGTACATTTTGATGCCAATACATTTTACACTTTGTTTTTGCTCACGTATGACCTATAGTAATGGAGTATTTCTATATTGCAGTATCAATGTCCTTGAGACACCAATGATAATGGGCTTCGGCTGTTCCGGAAGCCCCCCCCAATCTTATCCCCAGCAATAGAGCCATATACACCACCCCTAACCACCCACCTGTCCATCCATCCACCCACCTAGTAACCCCACCCCACACCCACCCACTCGTTCCATCGTTGCATGCCCCAGCTCCATCCACCATCCACCCCATGCTGCTGCGTCAGTGTCAGAATGCCTCCGGGCAGGAAGCTATGGTGCAAATCGTAGGAGAATCCCGGAAGGTTCATTAATATTCATGAGGTGCTGCTCCGAGCATCCAATCACGTTCACGCGAGGAGGCGGAACTTCCGAAATGCAGCGCTTGTTTTATCTGCCGGCTACTACTAGTCGGGCGGGGCGAAGGAAGTTTTACTGAGGTTATGGTTAGGGTTAGGTTAGGTTTAGGCATAGGTTTACTGAGGTTAAGTTTAGGGTTAGGGTTAGGTTTAGGCATAGCCTAGTTTTACTGGGGTTATGTTTAGGGTTAGGTTAGGGTTAGAGTTAGACGGTGGTTTATGCGGTAACTAACCCTAAACAAAACCTCAGTAAAACTATGCTTCGCCCCGCCCGACTAGTAGTAGCCGGCAGATAAAACCAGCGCTGCATTCGGAAGTTCCGCCTCCTCGCGTGAACGTGATTGGATGCTCGGAGCAGCACCTCATGAATATTAATGAACCTTCCGGGATGCTCCTACGATTTGCACCATAGCGGGCAGGAAGCTATGAAGATGGCAGAGCAGAACAGTCAGTTAGCCCCCTCACGGCAAAATGATCCTTCCCGTGATTAAAGGAGTCTGGAACACGCTCGATCTGCCCCTTATAGGAGCCAGTGAGATAAAGTATATGTTCTCCAGGTGGATTTGGGGTCCCCGGGTAAAGATTTGTGAATATTGCTGTATCGAAATCAGTTCGACTGTACTTCATCCACAGTGGTGCAAAGTATCCTTTAGTTATGATGAGATGAGATATACTTTATTATTCCCCATAGAGGAATTGAAGATTATTACCAGATTATTTACATCTAGTCACTTTGTAGATGATTACAGCATAAAATAACTGATGTTATTTTTAAATATATTTAAATATTTCAAATGTTTAAAAACTGGAAATGGGACATTTTGCACATGAGTACCTTTGCTTGTGGTACATTTTGATGTAACTATTTTTGTGGCTGTACAGTTTCAGTTATACAGTACATGGAGCTTTCATTACATTGAAACTATTTCCACACTAAATTGCAGTATTGATACTTACAATAAGTACAGAATTTGAGTACATTTTCCACCACTGTTTATCCCCTATACTGTATGTTTAGGCTATTTGGATATAGACCATTCCATAGACCATTCGATTCAAATGGCTTTATTGGCATGAAAAAACATACGTTTACAAAAAACATAAACTAAAAATAAACAAAGTACGTACATAAAAAACGTTTAAAAAAACACACACCTGTGTGAATTGAGGGGGAGCTCTTATCTCTGCTCAGACGCGTATGATGTAAATTCTCCATTCATTGTTAATGGGAATTTAATGTTTGTGTAAGACGGAAAAATCTACACTAATAGCTGAAAATTCTCTCTCTCTCTCTCTCTCTCTCTCTCTCTCTCTCTCTCTCTCTCTCTCTCTCTCTCTCTCTCTCTCTAGGGGCTTATAGAGCAGGCGCTTGGGGAAACAAAAGGGTGTTCTGGGTTCGATCCTCGGGAGACCGCCCCACATGTGTGTGTTGGTGTCAAAGTGTCATTGAGCAAGACTGTACTGACTGAACCCCTGTCATAATTTATAATGGCATATTCCCAGACCGGTGAGCAGGTCACTTACTTGCCTGGTATGCCTTTCCTTCACGTTAAGGATTGTGTGAGTGTGGGTGAATGTAAATGAATGCACATTATACAGCACTTTGAACAAAGGCTGCAGCTATATAATATGTGTCAGGGTCTGATACTTTGGTCCTCATGTCTCCCAGGCCGTTTTCCTTTTAGAGCCATCTAAAGTTTTTTTTTCTTTTTTTTTTTTTTGGCTAAAATCGTTTTTATTAGTAAGATCAAAGCTCCTACTTTTTTAATATGATTAAAAAAGATTTTAGCCAGAAAAAAAAAAAAAAAATACTTTAGATGGCTCTAAAAGCAAAACTGCCTGGGAGACATGAGGAACAAAGTACCAGACCCTGACACATATATGCAACATTTTACCATTTATACCTCTTGATGTACCGGCATTTAACTGTTCTTTTTGCAATAGCCTTGTGTGCTATCGATCTTTATTGTTTTGTTTTGCAAATAGCCAGAGCTCTAAAAAGAGAAACGGAGAGATGGAAGGAGGGATCGCAGAGGAGAGGGTCACCAGTGCCGGTTCTAGGTATTTAGTGGTCCTATGCAAGATTATGGTTTATCTACCCCCACGTCTAGCACTATCCTACGGCAGAGAAAATTTGTTGAAAATGACTTGGAGATCAAAATTAAGAGGCTAGAGGCTCGATTTTTGTCATTTTTTATATTGGGAAATGCTTTTTTAATCGTTGAAATGGCCAGTATACAAGCTCAGTGTCTCAATGCAGATTGGCTAGTTGAACTATTCAAAAATATTTTTGTTTGTTTGTTTTAATATCATGAAAAAAGAAGTGAGTTGATTCAAACATCTGAAGAAATATTTGGGAACTAATCAGAGCCATTGGATTTGGATGCAATTGTTGTATGGACTGAAGATTAACATATTTGTTATAATGAATGGAGATGGATGCAATTGTTTATGTGGAGGCCGGGGGAGGGGGGTGTCTGTTATTTTTATTTGTGTAAGAATTGTATTTTGTATGATGCGTTCTGCTCTTCCAAATAAGATAAACCGTGACCTCCAGAATATCCTCCCTGTGGCGTGGCCCCCTTTAGTGGTTGTGGCCCTAAGCGGCCGCTTATGTTGCTTATTATGCCTAGACCCGGCCCTGGTCACAGCGTGAGCAGCGACTGATTCCATCAGATGCTCTTCTTGCTCCAGCTTAGGGAACTCTTGCCCTCCCTCTGGGCAGTTCAGCCTTGCTTGACTGGCTGAGAAGAGGTTGCGTGCTTGGCCACATGGGCGCGCGTGCACGCGTGACGTGTGTGCGCGTCGGAGGAGAGACATTGTTCCCTGACGTCACCGCTGTGTGCTGTGTGCTGTATGTTAGAGCCACCACCACCACCACCTCCACTCCACTCACTGCTGCCTCCTCTGCTGCTGCTGCCGCTGCTGCTGCTAGTCTCAAACATGTCTTTGTTATTCCGAGGCTTCCATCGCAGAGCGGTGATCCGCAAAATACGGAAACCTGATACGCGGAGCTCCCTCCGGAGCCCCCCCGGCCGTGGCACTGGCTCCATGCACACTCTGAGTTCAGATGCGCACGCACACACGCACATAATACACACACACATACACAGAGATAGAGAGATAGACAGTCAGTTCATACATTTGTTTACACATAGATATAGTGACATAGATACAAACAATACATATCAATAATGAAATTAACTAAGAGCTGCATTTTTACAAAGAAATTCTATATTTTATTATTATTTACTTATTTATTTAAATATTTTAAATAACATTAAAATGTCTATCTGTAGAGCGAACATACAAAAGATGGACCTAAAACAAATGACCTAAAAAAATAAATGCTTGAGACCCCATTGTGGGTCCTGAACCACTGTTTGGGAAATGGTGCAGAATAGATGAAGATGTCACACAGGAGATGAATGTATAAAGTCAAATAAATAACGATGATGAAATAATCGAAAACAACATAGCAATTCCATATACTATAGCTGCTGTCTGGTGTTGTTATTTATTATTAATCCTTTAAATAAAATATGAGACGAACAGAAAGACAAATTGATATTTAATTTAACTCAAACGTGTGTGTGTGTGTGTGTTTGCGTGCGTGCGTGCGCGTGCGCGCGTGCGTGTGTGTGTGTGTATAAAGAACTATGGATTCTTTGCGTTCTTCATCCTCATATTGTCAATAACAGACAAACAGACTACAGCAGTGGTTGTTGGCATATACCCAAAGAGTCCTCAGGGGGTCCTTGGGGTGTTCCTGGGGTTCTCTGTGTAGCAAAATATGTTTGTATTGCATCATCATCATCACAATCATCATAAAGGCATACTGTAGTTGCCTCCACCAGATGTGGGTGATATGGAGTTCACAATACAGCCTCCATCTGGGATCGTTCAGCAGATTGGCGTTGAAAAACCTCCCACTTCTCGGATGAACCAATCAGCAGCAGCTACAGCAAGCCTGTGATGCGATCCACCTGAAGATACACCTGCACTTCCTACTACCTTACAATTGGAAAATCGGCTTCTACCGGAGAAAGTAGTGCTGCAGCTAACAATTATGTTCATAATCGATTCATCGGACGACTATTTAACCTATTCATCAATTAATCGGATTATGCCTCTTAAAAGCTATCACCTTAAAGGGGGATTCCACCCATTTTCAATTTCTTTGTGTGTTCAAATGTGAACCAAAATGGACCCTAGCGGGTCCTTTTGGTTCCGTTTGTGCCCTCTCAGAAAAAACGTCCTAATAGAAAAATCATTAACATGGTGAAACACAACTTGATAATGTCATCAAGTTGTGTTTCACCATGTTAATGATTTTTGATTTTTCTTCAGACCTCCATTTCTAGGAAACACAGAACGGGAGAACATTTTTATCATGTCCACACGACATCTCTAAAGTATATTAATTAATGACAATAAAATGTTTATTTAACACAGAAAAGCTATGGTTTAGTAGTAAAACGGGTAAAAACTTCAATGATTAGTTGACGAACGGATTAATCGATTACTAAAATGCTATATAAATGCACTGCTTACCATTTCTTCAAGACATTTGGATTAATTATTCACTTCTGTAACATAAGATAAATATATACAAAGAGGGGGAAAGGTGGTGAGTGGGGTGATCATATTTCTTTCTTTACGGAGGCCTGTTTCCTTTGAGGGTGGTTTTGAAGGAGTCAAGGGATTCCCATGTTTTAATGACTGTCAGGACTCGGTAGGGCATTCCACATTCTGGTGCAACCGGAAAGAATTAAGTCCCTTAATTGTTTGTGCTAAAATCTGAACACAAAATCTCTGTGAATTCAATGCTTCGCTGAGCGTCTTCTCATTGACATACAGTACCGGCATATCTTTTTCTTTGGCGAACCAGTCCATTAAACATGATGACATTACATTACAGCCGCGGCTTGCAGCCAGCCAACCCAGGGCCACCATGAGATCAGATCCGTGTACACATTATAACTGCGCTCCTCCTCCGGGTTTTTCGCGCAGCCGGCGAGCATGGCTGTGCTCTGCTCTGTGGTAACTGAATAGCCAGTGTAATTTGACACTTCAACTTGCCGTGCTCCACGGTAGTTGATTCACTCACTCACACACACACACACTACAGCCCTCTACCTCTCTCTCTCTCTCTCTCTCTGGGGCTCTACCTCTCTCTACCCCTCTCTCTCTCTCTGGGCGCCGCTCATGTCGTCTTTGTGAACTGGGAGCGAACGGAACGAAGCAGCTATAGGCAGGCAGGCAGGCAGCGCGCACACTGTACACACACGTTAGTACGCACACACGCACACCGTCCGCACGCACACATACATACACACACACACACACAGAAACACACACGTTCGTACACAGTAAACACTACACGAGGTTTTCTGTTTTTTTGGTGGTAACTACAAAAGCGGATTTCCTTCCTTCCCTCTCCGTCCCCGCTCGTTTCCACCACCGGCGTTCCGTTCCGTGAGATTCTTCCTTCCTTTCCAAGACCCAAAAGAAATCACCTCAAAGTAAGTTCCAGTTATAATTCGCAGCCTGGTTAGTTTGTGTGTTTTAATGCTTGATTTTGATATGTATTCTCTCCCCACATCATTCATGCTCGCTGCTTGCGCGCGTGTGTTAGGCTACAGTTTACAGACAAGACAGACGGGCTTTGAAATGAACGTCTGTGTGCATGTGTGTATTGTGTATCGTTTGCGTTTGTGTGTGTTCTTAGTGAGTGTTACAGCGCTTCTTTGCCTGATCGCTTTCTCGCTTCTATCTACAATCTCAGGGGTGTCGTACGGGTGGTCCGCGGGCAAACCTGCTGCCCCCACCCCGGACCCCCGCATTAAAGCAAATTTACACTCGCATATCGCAATGGGTTTGTCAGAGATCAGTCAATCAGCCTCTTGCTAGATCTGTGCCTGGACACAGCACACGCGCGCATACACACACTCACTGTGCTGCGCGCACACACATGGACCAGCAGTCAGTCAGTCACTCAGTGTGCTAACAATAGGGTGACCTCCCAGAACCTCTCTGATATATATTTATCCACGAATAGCATTTAAAACTCCGCAGGGAAGGGAACACATTCCTCCGGGTGGGATCTGATGCTCGTGTTCGTTCGTTCGGTGTTATTATAAATCTCTGCATGCGAGAGAGAGACAGCAGTGGTTTTCATCTAGTGGTCCGAGCAAGCCGGGGACCACCAGTGAGTGGTGGTCCATGTATGATTATAAGGGGGTTCCTGGTGGTCCTCCCCCTTGCAGCTAAATGATGGGGAGATGATAACCATATGGACCGGTACTCTTCTTGAGAGTGTAAAATGGACCGGTACGGGGTCCGCTTGGTTTCATCTTTACGCAGTCAAGAGTTTAATTATTGTTGCACACACAAGCATGACTTAATTTACACCAAGTCCAAACAATGAAACGTTTGCCTGTTATCGGTCTAAATAGAACCAACATCAATGCAGCATGGCGTTGTCAGATTGTCCAACGACAATCTGACGGGCTGAATGTCATCAAATGGCTGTCCGTGGATCAAATACCCAATAAATAAATGGACCTTGATATGAAAAAGGTTTGAAAACCACTGCAATAGTCTAGAGAGAAGCAAAGCAGCTATTATAGGGTCAAACAAACGGTGCGCATTTTACGCAGCGTGTCATGATGCTTCCCCCCCATGCAATGCAAGCCTTTACATTTAGACAGACAGACGTTGTCGAGTCTTTAGTTTATTATTTCCCTCTCCTCCCTCCTCTCATTGCTTAGCCTATGTTTAAATGCGAGCGTGTGTTGGCACATTACAGTACTACATTATCCCCTATTAATATTATGATAGCCAGCTGGATCAAGACAGGAGTCGAGGCTATTTATAGATGTACTGTGTGTAGTGTTTGATGATGGGAGTATATCAAACACATCTATGATGGCCTTGATCCTCCAACTAAAGGCTAATGATGCACAGCACCATGTATGTATGCAGGTTATTGATGCTGCTACTGTGTGTGTTGTGTTTTGTGTGTGTAGGGGGGTGTTTGTTGTTATTGTTATTATATGATAATAACTGGGGGTGCATGGCATAGCTGTCTTGTTTTCAACACTACAGCTCTGATGGTTGATATGGGATCAATTTGCTGCACAACAATAATGTCACAATAATAATGACACCTTCTTATGTGTCTGTGTGTGTGTATTGTGTGAGACACTGTGTACATAGTTACTGTATAGCCTCTAGGTGTGATGATCAGCTGCCTTGTCTTGGGCTGGTCGATGCTGCTAAACTGGGAATGTGTGTCAGTCAGTTAGCTAATAGAAGGCTCTTCAGTGCTATTACTGGATTGTCTGTTGTAATGCAATTAGTAGTAGTCGTAGTAGTAGTGGTAGTGGTAGTAGTACTAGGCGACAAGCAGCAACTTCACTGCGTGCACTGTGTTAGTGTGTCTGTGCGCGTGTGTCACTCTTGACATTGCCTGAACCTATACATTACATAGAGGCGCAGGCAGCCAGCCTCACCTAACAGTGCCTTCATGTCTTTCGCTGCATTGATAAATCATACTGATTCTCAAAGCAAAGCAAAAGAGAGAGAGAGAGAGCGAGAGAGAAGAGACTGCATGCACTTCTTTAAAACACAGTTTTCGTGAATGAACCCTCGATCGTTGTGGTTTTGGTTTGACATTGAAGCTGCTGCTGGTGTGTGTGTGTGTGTGTGTGTGTGTGTGTGTGTGTGTGTGTGTGTGTGTGTGTGTGTGTGTGTGTGTGTGTGTGTGTGTGTGTGTGTGTGTGTGTGTGTGTGTGTGTGTGTGTGTGTGTGTGTGTGTTCAGTCAGGCAGCCTGCCTGCTTGCCTGCCTGGGTTTTTGGAGGATGGAACAACCCTCCCTCCCTGTTAAATTCCTCCGTCTGGCGATGAGGCCAGTCCGGGCAGAGAGAGACAGGAGAGGAGAGGAGGAGACTTATTTTCTTCTTTCATTATGCTGTGTGTGTGTGAGCGTGCGCGCGTGTACATGCGCCTGGCTCCAAAAAAACTGAGAGGATGCAACCAAGTTGAGTCAGAAAAAAAAGCACAAGTTAAAGAGCAAGAACACAGCGAGGAAAAGGACACAGTTTATTTCCTGGCTGACGAGATAATATGGATGTGTGGACGGAGTCTATTACGCGTGACTTGGAGGAGCACCGAGGGATATTAGCCTGTGATATTATAGCATAGAGACTGCATGGTGTGTTCAGTTTGATTTCTTTCAGTTATTGAGTGTCAAAAACACACACATGGGCAATATGAGAAAACAAATGTTTACATTGCCAAAGCAAGTGTCACAAATACAATACAATCAGTTAGAAATGGGGACATCATATATACACTTGGAGGGGCTACAGCATTTTGTAAACAGTGATATGTCACAGCATGTTATGTACATGTTATAACAGTTTTTCTTTTAAACAAATAGCAGAAATTATTAGCAGTGTTCTTTAAGACAAATGGCAGTATGTTAAATGGTTGTATTTATATAGGACCTTTATCCAACATGATTTGCATAGATTGTAGATCCCATTCACCGATTCATACAACAATGGCGGAAGAAACCATGTAAGGTACTGACCAGCACATAGGGAACAATTAGGGGTTAAGTGTCTTGCTCTGGGACACTAACTCTGCGGAAGCCCGGGTTTGAACTGGGCTGCCCCAGAGTTACCACCCGGAGAATCTACCCCTACCATGTTCGACTCAAAACTATAGTGTTCAGAAAAAAACATTTTTAAGGACTGTAGTAACAGCTTTGTTTACACATGTAAGGTACAGATAGTAGGCCTTAGGGTGGTTGTATTCCATTGGCTAGCTATCTTTTGTCACAGCAGTTCACAAATCTTGCTGCTGTATTTGCACTTGTTGTATTTCTCCCAATTCGTATGGGAGGTTTCCCTCAGTGGTCATAGTTTCCAAATTCCTGTGTGTGTGTGTGTGTGTGTGTGTGTGTGTGTGTGTGTGTGTGTGTGTGTGTGTGTGTGTGTGTGTGTGTGTGTGTGTGTGTGTGCGTGTGTGTGTGCGTGTGCATGTGTGTCTGTGTGACTGAGGTTTCCTGTGCTTGCAGGAGAGAGTCAGTAAAGTGCATGAAGGCCTTTATTTGGTGAGATCTTGAAAACTACATGTTACCTTAGGTGCAAGGTGATGTCTATAATCCCTCAGCTCTCTCTGTTCCCTCAAGGTTAGGGTTAGACTTAGGCATAGTTTTACCGAGGTCAAGTTTTTTAGTTCATGTTATAGCTATATACTTCCTTCTAATGCTATTCTAAATTATTGGCATAGTGGCAGCATAAGATTCTTTTTAGTATGAAACATGTACTTGTGGTATTGTTCAAAGCTTCTATGCGCCATACTCTATAGGGTGACGTAATGCCATGGCCTAACGTCATCATCATGTTGTCTACCGTTCCGTGACAACAATATTGTCATCTCTCAGCACACAAGAGTTTTACCAACCAAACCTCCTGACAATTTAGAGAGGGAGAGAGCGCCAAAGCAATCTTCAACCCCTGGAAACAGGTGTGTGTGTGTGTGTGTGTGTGTGTGTGTGTGGGTGTGTGTGTGTGAGAGCGCAGGAGGGGCGGCAGCTTCATCTGCTGTGTTTGGTCCCTGGTGGGACCTCTCTGTGAGACAACACGCACGTGCGTGCACACACACACACACACACACACACACACACACACACACACACACACACACACACACACACACACACACACACACACACACACACACACACACACACACATTTATGTTCCTATACTTGTGGGGACATCAACCTTTTGCTACAACATATATGGAAATTCAAGAATGATATTTTGACACTCATTTGACACCAAAACATACTGTAACCTATAAGCCCTCAACCCAAAGGTCTGATTCCTAGACCTAATCTCTAGCTAGAGATGACTATGTAAGCCAGGCAGTAATGTCTGTACATACTTGCGTGCGCCACACTCCATAATTGGACATGGGAAGCGAACACCCGCGCACCAATATAGCGGCAGTCGACATGTTCATCATGAGCTTGTCATTTTAACAATTCAAAAATGTTTTTTTTATAATGGTAAAATGAAGGGATAAGTGTTTCAGTATGGATGAATATAGAGCTTAAATCTCTGATCCTAAAAGTTTAAATCCCCAAATATTGCTCAACAATGTGCCTTTATTAACTCTCTCAGTGCCAGCCCTTTTTCATATTTTTGGAGGTCGCCAGTGCCAGCGATTTTCATCTAAAAGTCATATTTCATATTTCGGTCCATGTTTCCCGACGGACAAGTTAGTGGACGGACACACACTTTTGGTTCCGGGTTAGGCCGTCCCTTGTTATGGTCTAGCAATTGTCGCTGCGGTCGCTGCTAGCTGCTGTTAGCATGGGGATCGTATTAAACCGGCGCCGGTAAGTAACGTCACGTACAGTAGCGTTAACGTCAGCGGCATCAGTTGTTACTGTAAATCATAATGATAACGGGTGACGTAGATTCATTTCCACGGCACGAAAACTGTTAATATTTCTTGTGAAATTGTGAAGATACTTGATCTTGTGGCGACATTTGGTCCGTCAAGATAATACAGTATAGATAATACAGCCACAAACTTACTGTATATACAAACGCATGCAGCGTTTGCAAACGCTGGTATTGTGAGATGTTAAAAGGCAGCAGCTGGTCCTGTGCAGAAACAATAGTTTTATTCAAGGTAATTGCTCATCTCACACACTCAGCTCAAAGTCAAAAGAGTCCACTACTACTACCGGTACTACTACCACTAGGTGTGTTGTTTTCCTCTGGTTCCAGGGCCCTCGTGTCAGACGTGTGTGCTGTAGTGACAGGTAGCTGTTTGCACAAGGCAGCGTGAGGCGCCGTAGGAACAATAAAAACGAGTCGTAATCCAATTCATAACGCAGCCTGCTTGTCATTATCTCCATCTGCGTCGTTCTGTCTGTCCCGCGTCGCACGCTGGGACGGTCGCTGCTTATATGACAACTGAAATTTCCCTTACGGAATCAATAAAGGTCGTGATCTGCCTGTCATTAAATGATGCCGGGGAAAGACGACGGGTAAAATATTATGTTTTTTTTTCCGGGATTCCAGCCTCTCTAACTGTGGTGACTCCGGGTCATGAAGAGTTCTCATAATGTATCACTTCCTTATTCAACATCACGCGTCGAATGTGGTTGACCTTTTAGTAACCTTTATATCTTGATCTTGGAATATAAGGAGAAGTTGTTGCAATTACTGTTGCTAGCAAACTGTAAATGGTGCGTTTATATAACACTTTTTATCCAAGGTGCACGCACACACATCCATGCACTTATGTCGGCAGAAACCATGCAAGGTACCAATCTGCTCATCGGGAGCAATTTGGGGTTCAGTGTCTTGCTCAAGGACACTTCGACACCAGCTCTTGGGAACCCGATTTCTGGTGTTTGCAATCTCCATGGTCTCCCACTATACTGTACAGTACATATTGTATGAAGTTGTGGTGCAGATATCATATATTCATCTATGTTGGATTCAAACCCTCAACACTGAGTAAACTTTCCCTATATATATACACAAAATCCCTTGCTGAAATTAGCCGATTTATGAGCTCTCACAACACCTCGCCCAAGCGTGTAGATCTGCTATTTTGGGTTAAAGTTCTCCTCAGAATACGGATGCATGGGTTCAAGTCTTTAAAGTGTATGAAGGCATACTAAGGTTTAAGTGGTTCCACACAAAGTTTGGGTGGATTAGGGGACACTGATTGTGCATGTGTGTATTTGCTATGTGTTGTGCAACATATTAGTGCTGCACAGTTAATTTAAAAAAAAGTAATGTGGACACCTATGCAATCTTAATCTCTAAATTTGAGCAAAAGTTGTCCACCACTCCACCAGCTGTTCATGTCGCGGTTGACGTAATCTCTGCCTAACTGTTGCATCATTCCCCCTTCTTTTTCTGAACCATCTGAGCCTCTCCATCCTTAGATCGATTATAGTTGTTATTAAGGCCGCGAGTGCAGGCAATCCAAAAGCTAGCAATGTTTGGCTGTGTGCTCAGAGTTGGTTTTGGAGTTGACTGAAATAAAAGTTTGGTTCTTAAGGAAATAAAGGTGAACAGAAAGTAACAATCAAATGCACATGACATTGAAATGTAATCCATCTAAGGACGGAGAGGCTCGGATGGTTCAGAAAAGGAAGGAGAAATGGCGTAACAGCGATGTGGAGGTTACGTCAACCCCAACAGTTCATTTTAATTAATTTTAGCCACTTTTATCTGTCTGTGCTACAGCAGAGAGACTTTAGGAGAGGTCAAGCACTTTGATGTCTGTTTAAAGCCACATGGTTCCAGGTGCCACATTTAGAATGTCATTACTTCTCTCTTACTGTGTAACTGTACCTGGCGTTGTTGCGATTAGCTTGTATGTATCAACTATTTCAGCAACTTCCCATTACAACACATGTGTTAAGTTGTTGACATGGGGGATGCAAAGTAGCTAAACTGCCTGTCGGAATTTCTCCTTACTCACTGGCACTCGTTAAGCATTAAAAAAAAATAGGAAAAGAAAAAAGAAACCTGCCGATGGCTAATCAGTGTTTTGACAGGCTGACATGTGGCCTGACTGTCTGTCTGTTGGTGTGCTATTGTGGAGAGTGGTTGTGAAATACTTGGCTGCCGTTCACTCAACACGGGATTCTTGCAGTCTGCCGTCTAGCCGTCCGACCGACCCGGCCCACCCACCGCCCACTCCCCGTCCGTCCCAGGCTTTGCTAGAATCCAGCCTTTTGTCTCTATCATTCTCCTCTGGTCTTTCTTTCTCTCTCTTCTTTCGCTTCACTTGTGGTCGAGCGTGGCTGGAAGAGTAGCTTTTTTTTTTCAACAAAAAAAAGGAATCCTTCATCCTTTTACAACGGCTGGTCGACTGCTGCATGTTGTTCCTTTTTTGTGGACTTCTTTTTAATATGGAAAATGTCTCTCTGTCTCTCACCGCAGTTCCTTTCATTTTTTACAAAATATTCCGACCGATGGAGGGGCTCTGTCTGGGGCACTGTGGCGGCTGGTCGTGTAGTTAATTATTATTGTCTTTAAAGAACGAGGGCGACAGATTATTTTGAAAGCTGGAAATGCAAATAATGAATATTAAAAAAAGAAAATAGTACCTGTGTTTATAATTGGCCTTTCTCATGAATAATAAATATGTTTATTTGCTGCTGCGATGAAACACATGAAAGGTCCGCATGTACCTTTCATGTTCATATTTTAACTTTTTCATGTTTTTTCCTTTTGTAAATTAGCGTACTGCTTGATCATACCACAGCAGCATCACACAAGCCCATTAATAGTAAGCACGTCCAAAATCCTCTAAGGCAATGGTTCCCAAAGTGGAGTCACTGGACCCCCAGGGGTCCTCGAGGATGACCCAGGGTGTACCAAGTGGGCCCTTATGGGTCTGAGCATACAAATGGACCGAGATAGAATGCCATTAAATGGGGGTCCGTAGACTAATGCTTGTCAAACTGCGGCTGCTTGAAATGAAAATTACTGCTAGAGCCGTACTGCTCAGCTAGGTAGGTATGTCACAATCATTACATTATTGGCTATTTTTGCTTTTTTGTAATTGAAAACATCATTAGGTCATTACAATAATTAAAAACGTCACTATTTTCTTTTATATTCAAGTAATTAGTCATCAAACAAATTGTGCAGTCATCACAAATTGTGCAGTTAGTAATTACGATGCTAATAAATGCTAATAGTTCTTCCCGTCCATCTTTGGCTACTCATAAACTATACACATTTGATATGTTGTTGTTATTATTAAGAGGCTATTAAACTTGCGCTGGTGAGAGCCCTGTGTACAGCTACTAACATCTTCCACTCATGATGTCATGATATCCTTAATGCCTGTACTTGACAGACAACTGGCTTTTTTCAGCAGTTATTGTAATGTCAATGTAATTTCCATTAAAACACATTTCCCCTTCTAGATGTACTAGTATGTAAATACACAAAGTTGGCCCTTATCAGTTGGCCTACCTACCCCTTTAAGATTTGCATCTAGCAATAGCAGTGTCTCACACACACACACACACACACACACACACACACACACACACACACTGAACACCGAAACAGTGGGAAAGCACCGGCGATGTAAATTCATCTCCACCGCTTGGTTAGAATGACACATCGACTAGCACACAGTTGAGACATATCTCACACTTTCACCGCATTCATAGTAGATGTTGTTCGGATAGGTCACTGGTTGCTGGTTTGCATCCCTGTGTTTTAGAGGGGAATTGATTGAATCCCTTCCCCACCGGCCCTTTTCTTATAACCATACTGGAACGCAATTGTGCAATATTAGTTTTTAAAGATTATTTGGTGTTTTTTGCCTTTTATTGATAGGGTACAGTAATAATTAGACAGCAAGGGCGGAGAGAAAGATGTGATCGGGCCAGGGAGTCGAATCTGCATGTAGGTTTTAACCATCTGTTATTTGGGGGAAAATGATGGACAAAACTTAAAATATGTTTTTTCACAGCAAAGTTTTAGGGCAATTTTCCCCCTAATTACCCCAAGCCTGTAGTACCTGTTGCGCACAGTGGTGGCAGCAGTGAGACAGCTCAGAGTCATATTGTTGTTGTTCCAAGCCGGTCCAGGTTGTGTTTAGTTAGTTACCACATGTAAATAGTGTATGAATACTTATTAAAGCATGCATGCACGGCAGCACACCCTTCCCTGGATAAGTAAAGGTTGGGGGCAGGAAACAGAAAAAGACCTGGCATAAAGATATGCTAATCCTTGCTAGCTTCCAGTAGCGTTTGGAAAAGGTGAGTCATTCCCTCAAACACTCAGTGAGTGAGTGAGTACACAGAGTAATGTGACTTTTCCTTTTTGGAACCGTCGTGTGACGTCTCAGTCAGGGTGGAAATGGAAACCAAAAATGATCTTTTCAGGATTCAGTTTCAAAGGCAGCAGATCTGTAAGCTCGGAACGTGCCGTTTCGCACTGCATTTCGCTGCTGCTTTTGCGTGACGCTCATGGCATTATCAGGCCGGGTGTTAGTTTATCAGACATTAGTGACACCAAAACTCACACCTGAAGTATAGTTCACACCATAATAGTTCACACTATACTATTATACTAATGGTGATAGTTACTGTGCTGTACTGCTCACTGTACAGAACATTACAATGTTATTGTTAGTTAAATACAACATACATGTATTAGTAGTTTTTGTCCGACCAGATGTGTATGGGCCTGTAGGCTGCTCAACGGTACCAAGTTTAGGTCACCCAGTGGTACTGCAGTTCTTCCGACGGACATACAGGTAGGCTACATACGGGTAGACGTAGACACACTGGAACACACAAAGCCAAGTCATCGGAGCCGTAGGCACTGCTCAAACTTAAGAGAGGGTTCCTAATGACAGCAGCACCAGCTGGGTGTTGTTGTGGCATTTGTTGTGGCGATGAATGATGACATATGACTGCTTGGCTGCCTGGTCACAGAGTTTCTGGTTAAGAGGTACTTTGCTGGAGTATTTTTTTCCCATTTCCTGATGCTTTAAATCAGTGGTTTTCAACCAGAGGTCTGGGGACCACCAGTGGTCCTTGAGAGGGTTTCAGTTGGTCCCCAGCTAAATGATGGACAGTTGGTTAAACAGATGTAACTCTTTAAGAGCGTAAAAATGAAACCAAATGGGCCCTTGCGGGTCCATTTGGTTTCCATGTTTACACTTAAAGTTAACAGTTAACACAGTTAAAATATTCATCATCTGAATTAGCCCAAGTCTGCACAACTCGAGAATGTAGATCTGTATGTTTGCCTGTTTTGTTTCCCAAATCCAGCCTGGAATTGTGGACAAAAGCAAAAGACGACTATAATTTTGGGGTCTGTGGGGCTAAAATGAAAATTGAAAAACACTCTTTAAATGTACAATTATCTACAATTGCATGAGTCAGTGATTCGTTCATTCATGAATCGTGGAGCTCCAGCCTATTCGTGGAGCTCCAGCCTTTTTGTTGTGTAGCAGATCTAGAAGCTCTAAATAACATGTCATGGTGCAGTGTGTTGTGGCTCAGTGACTCATGTGTCTGTGGGTTGAATCCCCGGCTCCTCCTGTCTACATGTGTCCTTGGGCAAGATCCACTGAACCTCAACTTGCTCCCGATGTGCTGGTTGATGACCTTGCTTGGTTTCTTCCCACAGTCAGTGTATGAAAATGTATGTGTGAATGGGTGAATGTACAATGTCAAAAGCACCGTTACCAAGATCAGCTAATATGGAAAAACATTTGGATTCAAAAATAGATTTTTGACTATTGTTTTCATGATTGAATTCCGTGCCATCAAACAAATCTTTGGATAAATTATGTATCAATTTAGAATTTACAATTTAGGCATTTAGCAGACGCTCTTAATCCAGAGCGACTTACAATGGTGAAAAGTTTACAATTTAATCTGGATTTACAATACATTTTACAACATACAGTGAAGCGCTAAAAACATTGTAATACATTAGGCAACCTATATAAGGTTTAGAGGACCTTGACATGAAAAAAAAATGAGAATCACTGGTGTTATCAAAGGACCACTCCACCACTTCTCAACATATCTTATAACAGATCCACAGTAATGTAGATGACAAAATACCATTATTTTTTTTCTACTCAGTCTGTGTCTCACAGCAGGGCTGTGGGCAGTTCAGAAACCTGTCCTCCAATGATGGGGAATCCAAGCTAATAGAAACTGCAGGTTTTCTATTCCTGAAAAGTTACAATGCAAAAATGGAAGCCATTGTTCTCCCGATAATATATAATAAATATATACCGTAAATACTTTTTCAAAAAGATATTATTCAAAACAAAATATGCCGAATGGTGATGTCATTGGAGGACAGGTTTCTGAACTGCCCACAGCCCTCCTGTGAGACACAGACTGAGTAGAAAAAAATTAGGGGTATTTTATCATGTAGTTAGTGAGGACCTGTTATATGAAAAGTGGTGAAGTGGTCCTTTAAAGGTGCTATTCCGAGATGAGGGCAAGAGGAGGAGAAAGAGTAGAGGGTATGGAAAGGCGAGAGAGAGAGTGAGATGGAGAGAGGCGGCTGGCCTGCCACTGCCTCCGCCTCATACATGTTTGATTTGATGTTCCGTGAGAAATGAGTGCAGGGGGATGTCACCAACGACCGGGCTGGCCTGCCTGCCTGCCTGCCTGCCGGCCATGATGTCCTGTTCCCATCATCCACCGGGATGGAAGGAGGGAGGAAGGGAGGGGTGGTGGGTGGGTGGGTGGGAGGGAGGGAGAAAAGGCAGAGGAGGCCCCCTGAATCATAAATGACACCCAGGCAGCTCCCGCCTCACCTCACCTCACCGTCTGGGGACAATTTGACAGATGGAGCCCGCCCTGAGAGAACAAAATGTCCTGTCTGTCTGTCTGTCTGTCTGTCTGTCTGTCTGTCTGTCTGTCTGTCTGTCTGTCTGTCTGTCTGTCTGTCTGTCTGTCTGTCTGTCTGTCTGTCTGTCTGTCTGTCTGTCTGTCTGTCAGTTCATCCAAATGTCCACCTATTGATCTATGTATCGATCAATCTATCCATCTATTGATCACTTATTTGCCTTCTCCATTCAAGGATTTTCGCACCGTTGTGAAGAAATTACCTTCACTGTGTGTGTATGTGTGTGCGTGTGTGCGCCGCTTAAAGAGAGAAACGGTGTGTGTTAGAGTGATGTTGATCTGTGTGTGCGTGTACTCGTGTGCGTGCTGTGCGTGCGCCACTTAGAGAGCGAGAAACATAGACAGTGTGTGTAGAGTGATGTTGGCGTGTGTCTGTTTGGCTAGTAAATCCTGTTTAAGCTAAACAAACTCATTGTCCTCCTCATCTCTTCCCAACTGCCTGTGCGCGCGTGCACACACACACACACACACACACACACACACACACACACACATACACACACACACACACACACACACACACACACACATCTCTCTAGTCACACGCATATACTGTACGTGGCCCTGCACGCAAAACACACACACACACACACACTCGATCTCTTGCTGGCTCCTTGGAGCTGTAAGCATAGTGACTAATTTCTGCTCTCTCTCACTCCTCTCTCTCTCTCTTCTTACGGAGGTCAGTGGGTTTATGGTGTGAGTGCTGGTGGAACAGTGCTGTTGTTGCCTGGCCTCTCCTGATACCTGCCGCTCTGTCTCTGTCGTTGTGTGTGTTTAGCCAGCGTTGCGCTACTCAGGGACGTGCACACAAGATCGTCAAATGGGGCTTCAGCCCCTGCCCCTTAGCTTTTTCACCAGTCTATATAAAACAACTGCCCTTTCCAAACCACGGATAGCGGCATTTACTATGATGAAAGATGTGCAACATCTTTCCCACTCCTTTCCTTGGCATTCCAGCATTCAAGAGAATTGTTTTTTTTTCCTCCAAACTCTCGTGAACTTGAACAGAGCATTTTGGGTCGGATAAATGTGTTTAGAAATCCATCTTGCACGGCGCAGCTTTGCCAGCCAAAAGAGTGCTCTGGGTTACGTCTGAATGTAGTGGTTCTACAATCCCCTATTAGGGATGAGAACCCATGGATTATTATGTAAGCAATGCATCTCAGAATTTTAATGGCATTATTTCCTTTTTTACTTCATCTTAGACCACTTCATTATCAGATCACGTCCTGAAAATATCTGACAACCATAGAAGCCGCAGTGGCCCTTTTAAAAATCATAGTCCTCCACCACCTCCACATTTGACTCCACCAGTCCTCCGTTTTCTCCGTAATCAGAGGCAGCTCAGCGAGGCTCTTCCTGATTGGCTAACAAGTAGTCCCGCCGGGCTACTATTTGTTAGTCAATGACAAAGCTTACAGTATAGGGATTTCTTATAGAGATCTTTTAGATGATCTAATTAAAGGAAGCCTTCCTGAAAAAAACATAAAAAAGAATCAAAACCATGTAATTATTTTGACACAAAGTTACATATAGGAGCTTTAAATTCACCAGTCAAGGCACTCAGCTGTCTGTGTGCATGCATATATTTGCACATGTGTGTGTGCGTGTGTGTGTGTGTGATGCAGTATTGACACAGGCAGCTTGGCGTCGGGACTAACCAGTCCTCCTCCTCCTGCAGAAAATAAAGCACCAAGAGACGGTGCAGTTGAGTCAATAAGTTTAAAAACCTGTTCATGTTTTTTTTAAAGGGACACGCACGCATACGGTAATGAATCCCGTCGGAAAACAGAGCAGAGTAAACATTTTTTTTGCCGCACACTATAACTCTTAGCTTTATGGACCTCAGTAATATTCTGTAGTACTGCATCCTGATTAGTGTGTGTGTGTGTGTGTGTGTGTGTGTGTGTGTGTGTGTGTGTGTGTGTGTGTGTGTGTGCGCGTGCGTGTGTGCGTGCATGTGTAATACACACTGCAAATGTTTCCTGGCCTCTTGTCTGTGATGAATCTTAATAAAAAGATGATATGCTGCTTGTTCTTGTTTATAATGCTGCATGCTGCGGCTGCTGCTTTTTCTTTATTGCGAGCAGTCGGTGTGTAGGCTGTGGCAGGCACAGCACAGAGTGCGTGCGCGCGCACACACACACACACACACACACACACACACACACACACACACACACACACACACACAGACACACACACACACACACACACACACAGGTAAAATGGAATCCAGCTCTGAGCTGTGGAATATACCGTCTTTTGACCAAAATCTGGGGAATAACTAATAAAAAAGGAGTGATTGCCGCAATGGAGTGTGGAGTGTTAGACATTGTTTAAATGGCAGCTATCTACGGCAATGGCATTTTTTGGGTTAAGAAACATTATGTGTTGAGCGTGCGTGCATGCGTCTGTGTGTTATACTGTGCGGAAGATGGAGACTGTTGGCAGGGATTATATGTGACTGCGACTGTGGCGTCTCTCTCCAACATCAACAACAACAACATAGCCTCCAGGGATTCATACTTCCTTGTTCTTCCGCCACCAAGTAAATTAACTAGGATTTACCAACACACAGGGATATGCCGTCCGTCTATTCTCTGCTTGTTGCAACACTGGTTAGTGCTATGAGGTGCACAGCAAAGTGGTGCTCGCTTTCTAAGCACTGCCTGGAAGTCCTGTCTAAATCTTCCAACAATAGTGTAGGTGTGAGTTGACAATTGCTAATGATTATCACAGCAGGCAGAGAATTTCAAATTTTGACCTTTTTCTAAATCGGTCGCAACATTCCTCAAAAGGTTTTTAATACGTTGGAGGTTAAGGTTAGTTCCAGGCATAGGTTTTACTGAGGTTGAAGTTCAGTGCTAAGGTTAGGGTTAGGTTTAGTTGCGTTTAGGTTAAGCTTGTGTTTTGGGAAATAGGTTGGTCTTTCCGACCCCTAAAAAGGTTGCAACCATTTTAAAATGGTCCATTTTGTGTGTCTATGGGGGGTTGGGGGTTAGTTTTGCACAAAATAAATACTGCCCTTATACTGCCCTATAATATATTGCAGTAAAACATGCAGTGAGTACAGCGCTTCCACCAGTGGTGTGCGCTGCTCCTCCTCCTGGCCTTGTCGCTGACACCGCCAGTCCAACCAGGTGCTTTTCTCAGGGTTCTAAAGGGGCCGGCGGGCCTTTCATATGCCCGCCTGGGCGGCTCACATAAAGAGGGCATTAATTCCAAACCCTGGTGTGTGTGTCAAGAGAAAAGGGCTGGTGGTGGCGGTGATGGTGGTGGTGGGCTGAGGCAACGCTGCCTGTGGCACACAGTGTGGATTTCGTTGACTAATACTATGATTATGCACGCACACACGCAAAGCAACAAAGCAATACAATACAGCGGTGCCGTAATATGAATACAATCAATACAACAATGATCTACATTTTGGAGTCAGGATCATCAGTTCACTTGATGCAAGAATACCCTCAATGATTGTTCTTTAGGGTGGTTGACTGGTTGTGTTGTATTTTCTATTCTTCTGCTGCCACATGAGCTCGCAAATCTCGCTGCTGTGTTTGCACATTGTTGTAGTTCACCCAAAAGGTATGGGAGTTATCTTTGTCCTTGGTCATGTTTTCATGTTTTCAAACTCCCTTGTTGTGTTCATTGGGACACAAGTATGTGTCCCAATGTGTCTGGTGTCTTGGTACAGTGGACAGACTGATGTTCGATGTACAGACATAAGGTACCAGGTTCAGACTGTTGCCCGAGTGCAATGTATACATATAGACAGGGAATTGTTGTCTCTGTGTAGAAGAGCTGCCAGAACAGAGTTGTCAGAGCTCTGTCTATATGTCTACAGGGCAGTCCAGTCCATACTGTTAACGACTTCTGAACATTTAGTGGGAAAAGATGCCTGCTACTGTACAGCACTGCCGTTCTAACTTAGCAGCAGCAAATGCTCCACATTCCTTTGTCCTTACGAGCTCTGAGTGTTTTTCTTTGTGAACAGATTCTCAGCATCGTTTCAAATCAAACAATTATACACATGCGTGCGTGCGGCCGGGCGCGCACACACACACACACACACACACACACACACACACACACGCACGTGCACACACAACAAGACAGAGGGAGAGAGAGAGCACCCTGGCTGGTTTTGCCAATATCGTTTTGGCAGATAATTAAAAAGCACTGGGAGACAATGATAAACATTGTTTAGAGGCTGATCCCTGGCAAGCGCCGTGCGGTGTATCATTGCTGTCTCCGGAATACACACGATTAGCTTTGCTCTCATTACCGCTATGATGAACGACGCTTTACAAACACGGCTTCAGTCAGCGCTGTGCTGGGAGGAGGAGGGGCCTGCTGCTGGGAGGGGTATGGATGGGATGGGAGGGGCTTAGGGTAGTGATGCTCAACCTGTGGGACGCGACCCGCTAGTGGGCCTGGGTCAGATTCTACAATGACAGATTTCTGAAAAACCTGTTTCCATATCGTTAAGTTGTTCTCAAACATTTTATTTATACATCTATTAAAGGTAATAGAGGAAACTTTTTAGCCAAAAATCTTAATATCCAAATATATTTCGTTGCCTTTTTCCCCTCTGCTTCTACTTTGATGCTGCACAGACACTTGCTTTGTCCTGCAGACAGTCCAGAACTTTGTTGTTGTCAACAAATCATGAAAACAAAACACTCGTCGGGCTCAGGGAAGGCAGTGTTAATGTGAGGGTGGAGGGGTGTTTGGGGTGAGGCAGCGTTTTAGCCAATCACAGCACAGCAGTCTCCAGCAGATTCATAAAAGGATCCCTGTCTAACAAGATAAACATCGCTTAAAGCAGGGGTCTCAAACTCAATTTGCCTTGGGGCCACTAGAAGCAGAGCCTGGTTGAGGCCGGGCCGCAGCCACAGCGCGTCACATGGACAAACGTTTTTTTTTTGCCATTTCAAGCCTATTTTTTCGCCATTTTCGCCTTCATTTCACTTAAATTTAAGTAGATTCAGACTCACCAATGTGGGATAAAGAGTGTGTGCATAGGTGGTGTTGTGTCGCACAAAAAACAAAAATAACATTTCTATAATAATATTTCTATTCCTTTCTATTTCTATTCCTTCCTTCCTTTGATATACCACTGTGCTATCTGTTTCATTCAGTAGCACATAATAGGATTATGATAATAACTATAACTGAACAATATTAAATGAACTATTTACTGGACAATAGAACAATACAAAATAACCGGACCAGCCAACCCATCAACAAAGTGGCTCTGATTTGATTGTGATGGCATGAATTACAACCAATAAGGAAGCAGTAACAAAATCTTTACTTTAGCTATCAATTTATATTCCTAACAAAGCCAACTACAGCTTTTTTGAACTTATACAGCCACTACAAAGCAGCGCCATAAAATAAATAAAATCAAAAATATAGTTTGTCAGTGTCACTCAAAAACTAGTCTTGCAAACATGACACTAGAGTAGACCATCAGAAGCCCAACTAGCAGCATTGGTTTCCCAATAGTTGTCATGTTTTACACGTGCCTAAATAGGCTTTTATTTATTTGCGCTAGCCTCTTTGAAAACTATATCCCAGTTGCGCGACGTCTCATCTTTGCTGGCAATGCTGTCTGCAGTGGTCGCGCAATGGGGCTTTGAAAATAATTCAGCACTTTCGGTTTCTGACCCCACAATGTCGCAACTTTTCTACTAGATGGCTATGATTCTATCCAGCGCAGATGTAAGCCTGCCCTGGAGCAACGACAACACCGTTCACTACGGGCAAGGGGGACACAACAGCTCGTTTTAGGCTACTCACCTTAGCTCAGCGTGCTGCTTTATAAGCCATGCATCCGCCCGTATCGGGCTTTAGAAAACTGCTACGCTGTCATTATTTACCAAACCGAACGCAGTCCTTGGTAAAAAGGCAAAGTTTTCTTTTCCCTACGTGTGTTTGTAAACACGGAGCGGTGGATAGAGAGACGCCATGACAGGATCTCGCCCGTACTGCAGCCAATGGCGTCATTGCATTTCCTCAGATTGACAGTTCAGCGACAGAATGAACTAAACTGCACGGGGGGAGGGGCGTGTTTCAGGGTGCAGATCCGGTTCCTCTTTGCTATTCTGTGCAAATAGCAAAGCCAGTAGGCGGGCTTTAAACAGGATCTCAGTAATGAGCAGTCAATAGTAACAGACTGTTCTCCCGCAAATGCTTTGGGCTGCCTGGTCGGAATTTGACGGGGGAACTCGCGGCCGTCGCGGGCCGCATTAATATTAAACGTTCATATTAAGGTGGGGGCCACAAAATATCATCTCGGGGGCCGGAAATGGCCCGCGGGCCGGCAGTTTGAGACCACTGGCTTAAAACATTATACTTTCCCTATATAACTAAAATAAACAAATAAAAACACCAATGGCATCTTATTTCTTTCATAAATAGGGAATATTTCACTCAACAGGAACTGCTCCTGGCGCAGTATGATGATGTCACGTGTGATCTAGCTCTATGGAATATATGGATGAACATGCTCATGTGACATCATCATCCTGCGACCGGAGCACCTCCTATTGAGTGAAAGATTCTCTATTTATGAAAGAGATAAAGTATTGAAGGTGTTTTTATCTGCATGTTTTAGTTATAGAAGGCAAGTATAGTGTTTTAAGGCATATTTGTCTTATTAGGCAGGGATCCTTTTAATGAGCCAATAGATTGGTGAGCTTTTTGTACACTGAGCGGTTATTGCCCAGTCATCAGGCGGGGCGAAGGAAGTTTTACTGAGGTTATGGTTAGGGTTAGGTTAGGTTTAGGCATAGGTTTACTGAGGTTAAGTTTAGGGTTAGGATTAGGTTTAGGCATAGCCTAGTTTTATTGGGGTTGTGTCTTTATGGTTAGGGTTAGGTTAGGTTTAGGCATAGGTTTACTGAGGTTAAGTTTAGGGTTAGGATTAGGTTTAGGCATAGCCTAGTTTTATTGGGGTTGTGTTTAGGGTTAGGTTGGGGTTAGAGTTAGACGATGCTTTATGTGGTTACTAACCCTAAACATAACCTCAGTAAAACTATGCTTCGCCCCGCCCTACTAGTAGTAGCCGGCGGATAAAACAAGCGCTCCTTCCCAACCCGCTCCGCCGTTCAGACCCCAGAGCTCTACGATAAATCACTAACCGTCATCAGGTGAAAGGCACAGTGGTATCTGTGTGATACTGCAGGTATTTATCACTCCCCGTCTGTAATGCTCTTTTTGTGGCAAGCGCCTGGACCACCGTTCTCAAAAGATTTTCATGTAAAGAACCCCCAGAATGATATGTAACTGGCTGTCGGGACCCCCCAGTAGCAAATATTTTACTTAAAACGTTCAGTCTGAAAGAATACATGACAAAATGTGCAATAACATCTGAAAATGAAAGCCAAAGGAATATGACTGATCTACAAGCTCAAAACTCCCCCCTGTTGTGATCTTTTTAGAGCAGCTATTTTCACAATATTTATATGTGGAACCGAAGTACTCCTGGTCATGGTTGGGGGGGGGGGGGGGGAGGAGGGATGTTGCACGTTTAGAAGAATTGGTGAAAGTTTTTTCCTTTTTTCCAACGGAGCCCTCCTTAATTTAACTGATGTAATAAGAATAATAATGAGTAAAAACTCTTCATGAATTACTAAGCCATAAATAATTAATCCACCAACCGCCCTATTAATTAATGCCGAGGTTTCCCCTGTTGTAACCCGTATTTTGATCCAAAACTGGATGTAATGATGATGTTGTAATGGTGTGTGTGTGTGTGTGGTGTGACGTGTCTTGATCGGATGCTGTTTTTCACCTCTGTGTACAACAATCCAGACCGCAGTTCTCACAGCACCTGCTTTCTGCCATTAAAAAACCTGGTCTGCCAGAAAAGCAACATTGATAATCTGGAGATATATAGACCATAGAAATCAAATTGTAGAATCTGCTTTCAATCAATTGTAGAATCAATTGTGTGCCTGTTGCAACTTCAACAACAACTGATGTTATTATTGATTACTTACTTGCCTAATATAAGGCCTGTGCAACATATACATTTTGTGTTAAGATAAATATAATAACCATGGCAAAATACATTGTTAATTATGTATTCAATGTGGGGGTTTGGGGTGAATTTAAACAAAACTGGTATGGGGGCCACCCTGATACCATTTTCGCCTTTCCACCCCCCCTCAGTTAGGAAAGGCTACATCCGGGCCTGGATCAAAGGATGGATTAAACAATGTAATCGATATTTCCTGTAGCTCCGTGAGAAGGGTAGGCGGTGGGTTAATTATTATTAACAGTGTTTTGAGTTAGTACAATCATACATGAACTACTGTTGGACTACTGTTGGATAAGTTTAGCGCCTCTAGCTTCTACAAGGACTAGTGTATATAACCCCCCCCCCAACGGTCCAGGCAATTACATACATTAGCGGGCCGTCTAATATAATTATTCCCCCTTTCTGCCATGCTGCTCTCTCTCATAACCATTATGTTACGCTCCCTCCCTCCCTGCTGCTTGTCAGTTCAATCCGTGCCTTGCGGCCGCCGAGCCGGGCCTGAATGGCATGTGTTGACACTGTTAAGGATACACGTGAGGTGATCACACGTTTTTCTTCTTGTCTGACTGTGTGTGTGTGTGTGTGTGTGTGTGTGTGTGTGTGTGTGTGTGTGTGCACACAAAAAACTAATCGGTCAAAATTGCAACTAAACACTTCAGTCAATGGTGTTAGGTCACTTTCCTGGGTTATTTCTTGAAGCCATAACCTTTTCCTGGGTTGCAGGGATTTTATTTTGACCGAATTCATGGGTTGTTTTATTTGGTTATTGGTTTTGGGTTGTTTTAATGAGAATAACCAATTTGTTAGGTCACAGACTTTGGTTGAATTGATTTATTGATGGAGTGGACTGGTCCAATTCCCCCCTCTTTTTTTTAACGAGTGAGTGGTATGTCCCAACTGCTGTCAGTTTTGCTACTGCTTCTTTCTCTGCAAAGTAGGGGTCCCCAGCACAGCATGTAGAAACTGATGTTAGGAATGTCCCTAGTGTATAACTCGAATAGCAGTGCAATTATTTACTAGTACATCTAAAATAATAATTCTGCGTGGCCTGTGGGTCTGTAGCCTAATACGCATTTTATTATAACTACATTTAACTACATTTTATTACGTCATTCTTGATATTGTGTATATGTTGGTTTTCCTGGTATTGATGTAATGCATTTGTTTTGTTGTTGTCCTTCTCGCTGCTGTAATTCCTCCTCGCTGTACTCCGGCTCATATAAATAACGCTGTACAGTGGATTCCGACAGCAGGGAAAAAAACTCGTCGTCATCCAAAAAGTCGTCAGGAGCAGCCATAGTCAACAACTAACGTTGTACTACTACGAGCACGACCACCACCAACACCACTACTACTACTACTACTGCTACTACTACCACTACTACTACTAGTAGTACGAGTACAAGTACTACTACTACTACTTTACTATTACTCCGTCGCCTCCTCCTCCCCCTCCTCCTATCTCAAACGCTAACTAATCCTCCTCCTTCTCCTCCTCCTCCTCCACCAGCCCCACCACCAACTACTACTTCACTGCTACTACTATCAACACCACCACTACTACTACAACTACTACTAGTAAAACTCCCACTACTACCAACTAATATATAAAGTTTATCTTTCGATCACAACTACACTGCTTCGGCTAATACTGCTTCCACCAGTTGGACTCGTCAGAAAAGACCGCCTCAACGGCTGCGCGCGCCCACTCTGCTGAGCGGATGCCGCGGTGCACTGTGGGTATTGTAGAATTTCTCGGACAAATGACGAAAAATGAAATTATTTATACTTTTTACAGGAACAGATAGGATACTAATGCCGAGGAATGCATCCAACACTGTAAACACAACACTGCAACGACTTTTCCTTCAGACCGGCACTCAGACCGTTACTCAGACCGGTAAGGTAACCTTACCCGTCTACATACTCGCTGTGCTGGGAAGCACGGCGCTGGGAAGCACGGCGCTGGAGCCACAGAATCCCAATGTTATTAATCAGGAGGCCATTAGCATGCTAATGACCAACACCACACAAAGAGTGTTGAAAAGTGGCGAAGTTCCCTTTAAATGGGTGGAATTTCCCTTTAATAAAACAAATGGGTTAACTGAATATTCTGTATCAATTCAACTGGCAGTTGGGTAATCTTGACCCTCAAAATTAGGTTATTAATGCAACTTAATATGTCTGGTCAAATCAACTGGTATTTGGGTCATCTTGACCATCAAAATTAGGTTATTGATGCAAGCTAATATGTTCGGTCAAATCAACTGGTACTTAGGTTATGTTGACCCTCATAATTGGGTTATTAATGTAACCAAATGCATTCGGTCAAATATAATAACACGCATTATTTGGTCAAATTGACCAAAGACCCAGTTGGTCCTTATTCAACCTCTACGTTTGGTTTGAAATTTGACCGAAGTTAGGTTGTTTTTGACCATTGGTTTTTCTCTGTGTGTGTGTGTGTGTGTGTGTGTGTGTGTGTGTGGAGGGGGGGGTCATACCACACAGAAGAAAACTGCCCAGACTGACAAACATCTTGAGGCATGTTGCTCAATCCCCCCATGTGCCATGTGTCTGCACCCTCTAATAATACACACACATTTCCTATGTCGAGGACCCCCACAGAATAATGAATTGAATACTGGTTGTGGCCACACAGATCCCCCACACCCCGCCTATTGAAAAGACCCCCACTCCACACACACACACACACACACACACACACACACACACCACACACACACACACACACACACCCACACACACACACACACACACACACACACACAAAATTGATTCATTGATTCAGATGTTTCTAAAGTCTGCTGTTGCTGAAAATAGCAGATTATTTGCAGTTATAACTGGGCTGTTTTGAAATGACAGGCGTATGTCAAGTTAAAGTGGTTGAAAGTTGTTAAAGTGGTTAAAAATGATAATTAATCTATCCGCATCACCTCACCCCCCACAAGACCGCCTTTATGGGGGGTTGGTGCAGGTCCTTGGCATGAAATTACTATGATAAGCCCCAAAAAACACAACTTAAAACTACAAATGATATACAAATGACTTTACAGTAAGTAAAGTCAAAAGTCAGATTATAGTTTGGCCAGTAGCTACTAGTAGCCTAATATATTACTGTATTAGTAATATAACAACAAGTAAAGTAAGGTATTTCTACCAAAACAGTAGCCTAATACGTAACTAGTTATTTTGTAAAGATTAGAATATTACTTTTACGTTGTTACGTGTTGGCTTGGAAATATTCCATTTAAAAGTTTAGAGAGAGATTTTATAGCATTTCTGGCTGATTGGTAACTCTCCTTTTTAATATTATTATTGAAAACAATTGGATTCCGTCCTAAAAGTTGGTGAACTGAACTAAAAGTATTTTGTTGTCGCTTTTTTGCGGGTGGGGTGGTTGAAACAATATAAAGTATATAAAGTATTACATAAAAATATGTAATACTTCAGTCTTGATTCCAAGTAATAAGTAATGTTTAATTTTTGGAGTAAGCAGAAGCTTGTCAAGCTTCCGCGCATGGAAAAGATGTGCTGTGATTGGCTAGCAGTCTGTTGAGAGACAGCGTGACACACGGAGTAGTCGGATGCGTGGATGTCACTTGGGGCAAGCAACGCAACGTGCCTTCAGCACTTTCCTATGGCACTTCTGCTTGAATTCCTACCTTCAATGGAGACACACCGCACCAATGAACTGCAGCGGACAATATTTTTGATATGTAGTCAGGCAGGCAGGCTACAGCTAAAAGACCAGACTTCTTAGCCTGTTAATCATTATTGTGCTATTGCTATTATTGTGGTATTGCTACTTTATTAATGTAGGAGAGTAAAACATATGTGTTGAGTGTACATGTGTGTGTTTGGCGGGTGTGAATATGCATGTGTATGTGTGTAATAACATGTTGGTTTTGTGTGTGTGTGCGTGTGTGTGTGTGTGTGTGTGTGTGTGTGTGTGTGTGTGTGTGTGTGTGTGTGTGTGTGTGTGTGTGTGTGTGTGTGTGTGTGTGTGTGTGTGTGTGTGTGTGTGTGTGTGTGTGTGTGTGTGTGTGTGTGTGTCAAATAGAGAGAGGAGGGGGGAGGACAGGAGGGGGGAGTCTGTGTGTGTGTGTGTGTGTGTGTGTGGGGGGGGGGGGGGTGTTAGCGGTGGCTCGGGGTAAGTTCCTGCCCTGATTTTCTCTGGAATTCCTTTGTTTTTGGAAGCTAGAGAGAGAGGAGAAACTAAATCTGCTGTAGCCTGAGGGTCTCTATGCTTCCTTGAGAATTCTCTCTGTGTGCGCGCGAGCACACACACACACACACACACACACACACACACACACACACACACACACACACACACACAGTATTAATACTATCTACTTGTGAGGACATCAACCGTGTTAAGACACTGGTAAAATGGTGCATTCACATAGCACTTTGATCCCAAATGCTTTACATATATTGTGGAAAGCAGTGGAAACAACCATGTAGGAACCAGTTCCGGATGTAACATTTCCCAATTGGGGGGTCAGGCAAAAATGGTATGGGGACGGCTTCATCGCCAAGCGTCACAGACGATAAAGCCGACCCCAAAACATTTTACAGGACTTATATTATAGGCAAGTAAAGCATTAATAATAACATCAGTTGTTGTAGAAGTTGCAAAGCTAAAGCTAAAGGTCTGACTCAGAGAGTTTTGGAATGCTGAAATGGTGTTGGCTTAATGATGCCACAATTGTAGTTAGTTAGTAGCGTAGTGTTTCAAATCATTATAATTACAGTATAAGCACTTTGATTTGAAATATCTTTGAAATTTGGGTTGTTTTGCAAGCCATCATGTTTGATGGGAAAGTCGGGGCATGTGTGTGTGTGTGTGTGGGGGGGGGGGGGCAAAATGTCTTTTGCTCAAAAGACATTTTGACCCAACTTTATGGCCGGAGCCCCGCGATCGAATTGGGAACCTAGCGGTTCTCCATCTGGCCGCTCTATACTGGCAATCTCTACCCACTGAGCCACTGCTGACATTGATGTTATGAATGTCATATTTTAAAATTATTTGTTTTTTTGTACCATAAGCCCCCAAAGCCAGCCAGCATGGTGTAGATCTCGTTTACTGATTGTAAACGTCTCTCAAAAGAAATCCTTGCCTATGTCTATTTCTCAAAGTATACTATAACATTTGGACCTCACAAGTATAGCAGCGCGCACGCACACACACACACACACACACACACACACGCACATGCACACGCACACACCTTCTCCCTGCCTGATGGTTTTTGGGGTGGCTCTTGTTTTCAAAGCTGGGGTTGGAGTGAAAAACAGCCAGGGTGTTTTTCGCCTCCTTAATTCTTACAGAGGAAAGAAAGAGGTAGAGAGAAACAGACAAGTAGGGACGGGCTACTGTGTCTGTCAGGCAAAGTGTTTGTGGTCTAGAAGAGACTGATGCAGCTCAAAACACTTTTTGTGTTTGTGTTGTGTTTTGTTTTGTTTTTTCTTTGTTGGTGGCGGTCGCCACCGAAAAGGCAGCCGCTAGTCGGAGAGCAGTCACTCCGTTGACAGGAGAAACTTCCCCCCACACACACACATGGTGACACACACAAACACACACTGTGTTACACACAAACATACACAAAAGCATTTTTTGTATTATTTCAACTAGAACCCTTAAGTCGCACTTCATTGCCGTGTGCAGATGTCACGTGACAAGTATAGTAATATGCAGAGTTGGGTGTAGCTAGTAATTAGAAATATTACTACTTTTCTCTGTAAATAGTTAATATTATATAATTTATGTCCTGCGAGACAGTAATAATATTACTAGTTGTCATGCTGCTGCTTTAAACAGTATTGTGTTGGCGTAGGAGATGAGCTAATGACACTTTACTTTGACCAAGAAAAGTGCAATGAACAGCAAGTGTCAAGAGCAAGATTGAAGCACAAAGAAAGAACTTGTGTGTGTCCTTATATTAGGATTCTAAAGATCAGTTTGTGTGTTTTTGCATGTGGGGTGGTGCAAAAGTAATATAAAGGTAATGTTACATATTACAAGTAATAATTACTGCAATAGTATTACTCTTCTAGGGGTAATAACTACTGTATTACTTAAATAATATTGCCCAACACTGGTAATATAGTACCATACACACACACACACACACACACACACACACACATGGTAATGAATATATGCATAGACATTATTCAATAAATAAAGAAGTGCATTCAAAGAGTGCTGTTCCTAATAAGACTTAAGTAGGTTAATACAGTAGGTGGATCACAGCCATTTGAACACACCGTAGTATAGCTGTTCAATGTTGTTGTCAGCCCTGCTGCAAATAAATCTTGAAAAACATTGCACAATTTCCAGTCTGTTAAATGCTTATTGTATTGCTTCTAAATTGCTGTGAGATTTGCACAAACGTTTCTGGTTTTACCCTGATGTTTGCTAGAGACCTTACCCGTTTAATATGTGTCCAAATGTATATGAGTCCAAATCATGCGAAGCGTGGGTAATGTGTGTGCAATATCAGTCACCAGAAAAAAGATGGGTTGTTTTGGAATAATCTGTCATGGTTAAAATGGAGTATTAAGTTATAATGGGTTTGGGTCCGACAGACTAATGAACATCAAATATCTAAATACTGAAAGGAGTAACTTATAAACTGTCTGGTGTGTTCACATGAGGCTGAGTAGACCATAAAATGACCAAAAGTTTTTTTGAAGGTGGAGTACCCCTTTAACTTCTTTGTGGCATGATGTGCGATGTGAGTTACAGTACATCTGGTTAACCAACTTTCCATCATTTAGCCTGGGGACCTTTTGGAATGCTCTCAGGGACCACTGGTGGTCCCTAGTCACTGGTTGAAAACCACGGTGTTAGTGTAGAGTCGACACACACACACACACACGCACACACACACACACACACACACACACACACACATAGAAAAAAAGAACGATGATGGCCATGATGGCGAACTGCCTGTACATGTCTATGGAGTTGTCGCAACTCTGTCTACTGTCTGTAACACTCTGGCCGTTCAAGGGCATGCAGAGTCAACGTTGCGACATCAATGGCATGTAGAGTAATACGTGCGACATTGCGGGGTCAGAAACTGAGCGCTCGAGCGCTGTTCGTGCAGCCTGAATAGGGACAGACGCGTAGTCGAACATACAGTTTATTATTAGACAACACAACACGTGTGTGATAGGCATTGTTCGAAAAAGAGTGAAATACGATCGTGTTTGCACTTTGCAGTGGGTAGTGTAGTGTTGGAATATGGACATTGGGCAGCAGCGGCAGAGGCTGGATGTTTCTAAGTGGATGATGGTAGCTTTGACTGCTAGCAGGGTGTAACATGGACATTGGGCAGCAGCGGCAGAGGCTGGATGTGGCTAAGTGGATGATGGTAGCTTTGACTGCTAGCAGGGTGTAACATGGACATTGGGCAGCAGCGGCAGAGGCTGGATGTGGCTAAGTGGATGATGGTAGCTTTGGCAGCAGCGTCCTGCTGCTCCATAGAAAACACCGTGTCGAGTAGGCTAAAGCAGCCGACACGCCGCGAGTCGAGGTTATGTTTTATTTTCTTCATTGACGGAGCAGCAGAGCAGGCAATGCAAGGCGTTGAGGGAGGGTCGGCGATTCGTTGTAGTCGTTGTGCTCGTGTCTCACTCGTCTCCATGCGCAATGATAATTCCATGTTGGGTCGGTGTGACGTGTGTGATAGGGGGCGGGTCGCTTCCCGCATATAAAGCTAATGGGACGCACAAATAAATTCATTATAAATCAACGGTGTGTGTTAATTTGGCAAAAGGGCTCCGTCAGTCTCTTCATGACATTATGGTGAACGGCTGTGTGAAAACTTACAGCGATGGCTGGAGCCGTCGCGGAGATATTTGTGTTTCAGACATTCGGACAGACAACTCCTTAATTTTAGTATGGATGTTTGCTAGAGCAGTTGTCTGTCTGTGACCAGGTCTCTGTTGCCATGTCTGCTTATTATAAGCAATCACGTTGCATGGCATGCTGTAAGCCTGTAGATATGCTACCACCTGGAACCCTCGGTGTTATGGACCACTGGTGGTCCCCGGACCACTTTGTTAAAAACCACTTGTGTAGTCGTTAACGAAAGAAAGAAAAAGTAATACAATTTGTTCCAAAATACAATCGCATATTAAAAATAAACGCATTGCGTGTTGATTATTGGATTAATCATAACAGGTCCACGGTTGAGCATTGGGCGTGTGCGTGTGCAGGCCAGCGGTCCCTGGCCCTGACCATCACGTGGACAATAATTGTATTGGTGTGGTGTCGCTGCCTCTTCTTCTCAGGCTGTCACAGTGAATCTGCTTGACTTGTCACTTTGTAAATCATTAGGACGGCTAAAAGCCTCTCTATTGGATTTTAGAGGAAGGGGTGGGGGGGTTCTGTGTGTGTGGTGTGTGTGTGTGTGTGTGTGTGTGTGTGTGTGTGTGTGTGTGTGTGTGTGTGTGTGTGTGTGTGTGTGTGTGTGTGTGTGTGTCCTTTGTGGCCTGTGTGTGATGATGATAATAATGAAGTTTGCTTCTGTCCCATCCTGCTGTGAGCTTATAATTAGCATCCCTCTCTGCCTCTCTCTATTCTCTGTTTTTTTTTAACCCGTTATTGCACTGGTTTTCAACCATTTTGATTTTGACCAGAATGCACGCTATATATTCAGCATTTGAGCCACGGACCACCATTTGAGGACATTTTAGGCTGTGTGTATGTTATGTGTATGTTAATGAATGTATGTTATGTGGTTATGCCGTATCCGGCTGACATACAGTAGAAGACACAGCGACGCTAATTCAATGCTGGGCAGTCAATGTGTTAAGTTGTTACAGCAGCGCTCTCATTAAAGACCTCAATAAAAACACGCTATAATAAAAACAAAACATGCAAAATATGCATCTAAGAATAGTCAAACTACAATATGAAAAAAAGGATCAAACACTACTAAAACTAAAATCTAAAACAGTTGGTTGAGATGGCTTCCATTTCCATCTCAGACTCGGACGCTCAGATCAGCGGACAAAGGGAAGCTGCAAGTACCCTTTGCTAAAAACGGCTTCTGGAGCCAAGAATATGAAATACACTTACCGTTGCAATCAGGACTGCAGATTCGCCGCCAATCTTCTGCCGCAATCTGAAAACCCACCTCTTCAGTCTTCGTCTTGGCTCATAGCACTTGCCGTTACCCTAGCCTCAAACTCCTACAGGCAAATGAAATGGCTCAACTCATGTATGTTAGATAGCATTTTATGTAGATGTTTATGCAGATGTGTAGCATTTTATGTAAACATAGCACAATATAGTATTTATGATTTTACATTCCGCTATTACATTCCTAGCTTATGCATGATGTATGTATGATTCATGATGACTATTTTGTATGTATATGACTGGCATACTGGCATGCTTTTTCTTTTGTCGTGCAAAATGTAAATCGCCCTGGATTAAGTCTGCTAAATGCCTAAATGGTAAATGGCATGTGACATCCTAATCAGACAGATGGACCTGATCAAGATCCAGAGCCAGATGAGGAGTTGCACAGTCTTATATAATCTGTATGGCCTATAGCTCTCCTCACAGTTTATGGCTGTAACACTGTAGTGTGTATGTCGCTAAAGTAGCTTTTCTGCCCTGGCTGTAACATATTGTTAGCTTTCAGAGGTTATTTTAGTTCTCAGCATATTTTATTTATTTGTTTGTTTTGTTTGTTTGTTCATTTCTTTGTTTATCTATTTACTCCTTAATATTAATATTTTAAGCGGTCCAAAATATTGCCTGGGTGTGTTCAAAGTGGTAACTTGCATTGGCTCCTTAGATGGGGAAGTAGATTTGGAGTGTGAGAAACGTCACACGTTGAGGTGTGTGTGTCTGCCTCTGTGCGTGCGTATGTGTGCATGTGTGTGTGCGTTCATCGATGTAGACGTCACTAGGCCTAGTCCTGCTCACACAACAGTACAGATAACACATCTCCTGTACTCAGTGTTAACAGACTCTTCCGGTACTTTACATGATACAGATGAATGCAGACGATAGCGCTTCAGCGGTTTTACAAACAGTAGCAGCTGCAGTCCAAACATTTCTTGGAAGTAAATATCCCACCTTTTTAATGTTTTCCTATGTAAAAAATAAAATAAATCCTTGTATTTTTTTGTCCATGAATTGGAATTGTGCTGCATTGCAAGCTGTTATTCCCCGACGCACACACATTTACACACACACAAAGTAATCACACAATGTACACACACCAGGTCAGCCAGGGTAAGAGCCAGCGCTTGAGGAATGTCTAAACTCACTTCACTTTCTGACCTAACCGGTTGCTGGCAGGCTGGCAGGTAGTGAGACAGACAGGCACAGACAGACGGACAGTAGTAGAGGATTACTTTTTTCTGTTTTTTTTTTTTTATTATTAATCCCCTGGATTGGGACGGACAGGACAGGGACGAAAAGTCAATGGGAGCAGGACTGGAGCAGGAATTATAATCAATTAGCCTTTCCAATTTATAAATGAATCTCAACCTTAAAAAAATATATTTTCGGTGATTCAGGTCCGGTGGTGCTTTCTACGACAGCCTAAGTCCCGATCGAAGGCCCGCCAGGCCCGTCACTCAACAGTGTCAAACAACAAACATGGACTACGACGGGATGGGATTTTCTTTTTGGTCTGGCTTGGGACGGGATGGGGTGGGATAGGAGGGGAAATCCACTCCCGTGTCAGTCTGTAGCAGGCACTCAGACAGACAGACAGACAGACAGACAGACAGACAGACAGACAGACAGTGCATCCTGTCCTGTGCATGAAGGCTGCATGGCGTGACTTGTGCTAAACACGCAGCCTGCATGGGACAGCTTCTCTCTCTCTCTCTCCCTCTCTCTCTCCCAAGCTTCAAAAGTAAAACATAGAACTCAATATTACTGCATGCAGTTGTTGAAGATGCCAGATCTACGGGCATTGTTGTGGATCTCTCAGTTTCAATTAGATTCTATAATATAGATTGATTAGTTGATGTCGGTGTGCCTTTGTGCAAATTATGTTGTACCGTGTCTTCCAATTATTTGTAGTGGACTAAAAATATTATAGATTATGGATACTATATTAAATGTACTTAGTAACAATGTTCCTCTCCTCTCTGTGGTTCATACATGATTACCTCTCCTCTCCGGTGTGTGCGTGCGTGCATGTGTGTGCGTGCCAGCAGAGTTGTGTTGCCAGGGTTAGACATCTGTCACAAATTGTCCCTGATCTGCTCCCCGGCTCTGAGCGCTGTATACTGGGGTCAACCTGAGGACTAGCACAGACTGACACACATGCACACACACACACACGCACGCACGCACGCACGCACACACATACAACCTAACATTTCAGTTAAAACGGAAATGAACTTTCAAAGTACACTTCTCTTTGATATACAAACCCCAAGAACAAGTCTAGTCCTTTTATTAGTCGTGTTATTTTTGTCCACACGGTTGTGTGTCCACATGCCAGTGAGTGATTCGACTGCCGTTCTCCAAAAGGTCTTGTGTTTGTGTTTGATGTAAAAAATAAAAATAAACATCCTCTGATTTGTCGTGAATCTCACCCTCGGCAAATACCGAAACTGAAACTAATAACGGGAGCAATAGAAAGCAAAGCTAACACCAAACACATTGTTTGCCGTAAAACCGAAACCAAGCTGAAAGCAGTCAAAGCTACTTGCTCCAGTCGAGAGTACACAATCTAAAATCAACAGCTAAAGACGGGCAAAGTGGTGAGCCTTAAGCAAATGCCCTGACAGTGGTTCCACTAATTATTCTACATTTTAGCCACGGACCAACACTGGATGAAGTTTAATCTCTCAGACGCAAAAGTAAAGATATTTTTTATCCACAATTCCTCGCTGCATTTGGGTGCAATAACAGTTTGATCAAAATAACAATTTGTTATTCTAATTGTGTAGATAATTGAAATTAAGTAATTCCGATGTTTAACAATTATTTATCTCTCAAGAGTTTAAGATCTATAAGGGTCCATTTGGCATAACCTACTCTCTGTCATTTACCTGGAGACCATCTGAGGGACCACTGGTGGTCCCCGGACTACTGGTTGAAAACCACTGACCTATGATGACCGTCCATGTAGTCATTTACTGGCATGTTGGAGGAGGTCAAGAAATTCAACAGAAAACAGAGTTAGACTGGGAAGTGCACCGGGTTGTCTGGATGAGTCGTTATTATTATTATTATTATTAGGAGAGTTATTATTATTATTATTAGGAGAGTCATTCCACGAACCCCGTACCATTTTTTCCTGATATTTTGACTGTTTTTTTTTCTTTTCTGAATACCCCACATTATTAAGGACATTGTTTTGCCTGTTTTCGCTGCACCTTAAAAGGCTTCCAAACCACAGGAAATCCACTCCAATCCACATCCAATGAATGTTAAAACTTCAGGTCATGTGGGTGTGTGAAAGCCAAAAAAAAAAAAAAAAAGAAAAATAAATGAGGATGAATCTCACGAAACCTTTGCGTTAAGCCTAAAATCAAGCCATCCAAATCCCGGTGAATCATCATGTACCATAACAGCTTTGATTCTCTATAGATAGAGATTAGATAACCACTTCTGTACGGGGGCTGTGCTTTTGCTGCAATAGATTTGTAATGGATCTCAGAGGAGAATATATAGGCAGCACGGTTTTACATGGTTGTCACAGTTAAACTGTAACTCTGTCCTCGGGGCAAAACGCAGAGCGCGTCAATGCCTTTGACAAACGTGGATGAATCAAGTGGGCTGATTGGAAAATTGCATCGGGGGCGATTGTTGGACTGCGTGCGACTGTGGTTGGAGTTGCAATACGCCGTCTGCTTGAGAATGAGACACCTCACATAACCTCTGGAGGGAGGCTGAGGATGCCTGGTTGTCATCTCTGCAAAGAACCATGAGTTATACTTGCTTTAGGTTCATCACAAGGAGATTATTACACCGATTATTACACCATTTGAACAGTCTCAAGCCCCTAACCACAGCAAAGGGTCGAGATGGTTTCAGCATTGTCCATTGATTGATTTGTGTTGCCCCTTGATGCATGTCGTCCCAAGTGTCCCAACCCTAAAACCACAGTGAAAGGTCACCATACCATTCCTTGCAACCATTTGAAACCAAAAAAGGAGTTGAAAGGAGACCCTTTAGTTTGTGCTTTATGTAGCTGTTTATGTGGACATTTCTGGTACTGCAGTCAAATAGCACACAGAGAAAATATTTATCTGAGTGGTTGTTTAGGCTACTAAAGTTACTAAAAGACAACATATATATGTATGATACAATTTATTTATTTAAAAAAAAGGTGTCCCTTTTAAGAAGCTGCTATCTCGTGTGTGGCAGTGTTTGTGGGAATCATAAATGTTTTCTCCATTATTTAGATCAAATTGCAGGGTCCTCAGTCTCATTACCCCCCCAACCCCACCCCCCTGAGGGGATTCAGTCGACACACAAAGCTCTCCCAGGCGAGTCACAGTGAATGTGCACATTCATTGTGTGTGACTCAACTCTTCTGATATGAGTCAACACACTGAAAGAAAGCCAAAAGGTCATCGTCGTCACACACACACACACACACACACACACACACACACACTGATGATGACGACGTCGACAAGGGGATTAGGAATCAGAGTGACAACCGTACCTTTCGCTTTTGTTTTAATGACTAGAGATAACTCTGCCCTAAAACGTTTTTGTTATCTCTCACAGAGGCTAATTGTGTTGTGACACTCGATCACAGGGGCTGATTTGAGATTTGCGGATCATGTTTAGTGCGGAGACTCAGCACTGGGCGGCACACTATCCGATCTACAAGACCACAACAACAAGCCTAGTTTGCGGGGTACGAGAACTGACATGTAGAAATGAGGCTTCAGCTTAGCAAGGAGCTCCCCAACTGTTACAGTACAGTATGTTGGCTTGGTCATCTTGAGCTAGATTTAGGGTACGATTTAGGGTAAATGGTGCACCTTTATCCAAGGCAATTTACACAGTGGATCCATTTTGCTCATTCAAACACTGTGCAAGGTACCAGCACATCAGGAGCAGTTTTGGGGTTCAGTGCCTTGCCCAAGGACACTTTGACATGTAGAAAGGAGGAACTGATAGAAATATTTCATATTTCTGAGGTTTATTGTGAATGATTTCACATATGTCATACATTTGGTTTGTATCTGGCTCAAGCTACCACCTTGTAGATCTGCTATTTTGAGAAACGTTCCACCATGTCTCTATACTGTGCCATCTTTACATCACATAAAGAAATCTTGCCATTATATGTTTTCAGAACGTCCTAGCTGTTTCTGATTGTAACCTGTTTATCAATACTACTGTGCAATCATTGCTTGATTTTTGTGTCGCCAATGTTGATATCTGTTCCAGGAGACACTTAGCCTAGGTCACTCTGATCTCTGAACCAGTTTCATCCAGTATAATCTTTTATTGTTTTTGTTTTACCTATCCATGTGTAACTATGACGACAATTCATTGTGATTACATTTGTCTTAAATATTCCCAACATCCTTAGGGATGTTGGGAGAGCCTTTGTTCATCATGGTGCTTGTCTGTGCTTCCGTATTAAATGCTCTCCACCAGAATACGACTGGATTATTCAACAAAGAAACATGACTCCGTTGACTGGTAATAAATACTTTGTTTGCATGTCTTTGGTCTAAGGGTCCATTTGGTTCAGGAGTGTTTTCACTCATTTCTGGTTGTTTACATCTGGGTACATTTACTCAGATCTAGGGTTACCATTTTACCTCTGATCCATTTAGCTCTGAATTGTAATTGAATATTCTAACTAACCTAAATGCTCTTAAAGCTTGCTGTAAGTACATTTTGGGCTAAGTTCTTACTTTGTGTTACTTGAGACTATTACAATTGATTTCACCTCAAGTACCCCCTGTTTTCCGACTGTCTGATAGTCGGTGGTCCTTTTCTAAATTTTGTTCAGCTATCGAAGGATTATACAGTCCTTTTCCTATTATCACTAATATATGGGTATTATTAAAAAAATATCCATCAGGAACATATTCATAGATCGTCAGAAACCACGCAAAGCACAACCTTGCATGGTTTTTGCGTTCAGTGTCTAGCCCGAGGACACTTCGACATGCAGACAGGAGGAGCCGGGATTCGAACCGCAGACCCACAGATCATTCGACGACCTGATATTGATCAATATTGTGTGCATGAATTGTAGATGTTATTCAGGATGTTTTGTTTTGTGTGACGCTGCAGATCGATCAAGTTAAATATACAGTATATTTATACACGCGCACAACGTGCACACGCACAGTGCAAGCAGAGATTTCATAATGTGGTTTTGGAGTTTTCTTCCTGTGGTGGTTTACAAGACGTCAGCAAGTTGATTTAAAAGATTACGGTAACGGCTCACCTCAGGTGACCAGAGAGACACTGTAGTGTGGGCCGGTGCGTGTTTTCCACACACGCGCGCACACACACGCACGCACGCGCACACACACACACACACACACACACACACACACACACACACACACACACACACACACACACCACACGCACACCATATCCAATGAGCTACTCCGCACTGTATTTCAGATAACATTCATTGAGCAAATATTAGCCTGCTGCATGGCTGTGTGTACATTAGGTTTTCATCGCTCACGTCCACGGCACTTTAGCCAGTGCTGTGATGAATTGTACTTTCAGGACGGGGTATTGCTTGCTGTTGCAGAATTATACACCCATTCAACTTTTAGTTAATGATTATTTGTGTGTTTTTCTTCATCGCGTTTGCCATGCAGGGGGAAGGAAAGAAAACACACAAATCTTTCTACTTGTTTCCAAGTCCACTTTATCACAACATGGAGGGTGTTGTTTGGTCTGGTGAATGATGGTTAAACAAGGCGTGTGTGTGTGTGTGTGTGTGTGTGTGTGTGTGTGTGTGTGTGTGTGTGTGTGTGTGTGTGTGTGTGTGCGTGTGCGTGTGCGTGTGCGTGTGCGTGTGCGTGCGTGCTTGCGTGCGTGCGTGCGTGCGTGCGTGCGTGTGTGTGTGTGTGTGCGTGCGTGCGCGCGTGTGTGTGCGTGCGTGCGTGTGTGTGCTGTGTTTGTAAACAGATTTGTTTAAAAACAGAATCTAACTAACAAATCTAACACATCCACTCTATTGGCTCATTATGAATCTGCTGGAGATTGCTGTGCTGGGATTGGCTAAAACGCTGCCTCACCACACACAACCTCTTTCCCCTTCACAAATTAGCACCACCTTTCCAGAGCCCGACTAATGTTTTGTTTTCATGATTTGTTGAAAACAACAAAGTTCTGGGCCGGCTGCAGGACAAAGCAAGTTTCTGTCTGCAGGGAAATGGCTGCAGCATCAAAGTAGAAGCAACATAGAGGGGGAAAAGCAAAAAACATAGCTATGTACAATATTTATTTAGATTTCTGGCTAAAAAGTTGCCTCTATTACCTATAAAGGTGTTGTACAAATGCACTATTCACTTAGTAGATTTTGATTTGTGTTACAAAAACATACGTGCACTCGTGCAGTCAGCGTGGCTGCTTCCACCAATTACTGTACAATCCTCTATCTGCCCTCTCTCCGCTCAGCCGCGACTCAGCAGGCTGGAAAATGTGGTTTGTACAGACGACAGACAAGGTCAGAGAGAGAGAGAGAGAGAGAGATGAGGGGGGAGGTAGGACACAGGGTTATTCAGGATTATGACATTTGAGCTGCGTTGTCGCGCACATAAATGCACTTAATGACTTGAGTGTGTTTTTGGCATTGATCTTTAGGACACTATAAATAAATCACTGACCGTTTAGGCTTTGTAAAACACAACAATTTTGAAACTGAAATATACAAGGAAGTGTCTGAGGCAAAGTATGGGATGTGCTACCACTGTGATAGGCCATGTTATTTACTTTGTTATTTAACCTCAGTTTAAATCTGCTGTTTCCGCTCATTCTATTTTATATTTCTATTTAGTTCTGTGACACACAATATTTATATTGTGCAGGACTTGTATTAGGCAAGTAAAGTATCAATAATAACATCAGTTGTTGTTGAAGCTGCAACAGACACAAAGCATGAATAAAGCTAAATGTCTGACTCTGAGAGTTTTTTCTTTTTTGAATGATGAAATGGTGTTTAGTGCTGAGACAATTGTAGTTCGTTAGTACCATCATATTTCAAATAATTTCAAATATACTGTAAGCTTTAATTTGAAATGTAGGTTGTTTGCATGCCATTGTGTTTGGTAAAGGCATGCCCCACCAACCCCCCCCATCGCCCATGCCTATGCCCCGATCCGGTCCTGGCTTTCTCACATCAGATATTGGCAAGCCTTTGCTTGCCAATGCTGTAATAGTTGTGACAGGTCTGTCTGTCCAGAGAGATCCAGAGAGACAGAGTGATCCAGTAGGTGACGGAGGGAGAGAGGAGACGACAGCAGGCAGGAAGTGAGAGGAAAGAGAGGGGCTTGGTTCCTTTCCTTCATGCTGTCTCCCATGCAGTCAGGCTGACATCCAGTCCTGCTATGGGCTGCAGATAGAAACCAAACAGCACCCAGTCAGTGCCTTCTGGCTGGGTGCCCTGACACCCGTCACTGGCAGCACACAGGCCTGTCAGAGACATCTTGATGGCTAATTAGTAAGACTTTTATCAGAGAATGGTCATCACAACACACACAGACACGTGTTGAACTTCCTCTCTCGGGGGTGTGTGTGTGTGTGTGTGTGTGTGGTGTGTGTGTGTGTGTGTGTGCGTGTGCGTGTGCATGTGCGTGTGTGCGTGTGCGTGTGAGAGAGAGAGATCCGGATGCCTCTATGGGGTTCATTTGACTCCATTTGTACAGTTGTAAGTTGTACACTGTCTGCATTGGCTGTAAGGATCCATTTGGTTCCTAACTAACAACGCTTTATTGTGCTAGGGTGTAAGGACCCCCACAAGAGAACACTTGCCATTTGTGTGCATGAACGACTCAAAATGAACACTTTCAACATATAGATTTTGTTTTATATTATTACAGCTGTACCCGCTTACAGCAGGGCAGTAATGTATGTGACAAGTAGCGTGTCAAAACTCGATCTTGTAGATCCGTTATTTCCACCCACCCCCACATCCTCCCCCCCAATCATTAATCATAATGGAGGTAAAAGTTACAGTATACCTCATATCGCCCCTGAGACCACTACAGTAGCTGGAACGCAGACATATTTCTTTGTTAATCATGATTTAAACATTTAGAGTTTTCCAATGAACTCACCCATGGGAGACCTCTGCATGCTGAGTGAGAGAGTCTGGTTTTACACTTGGCACCGCTGCCAACAGCTTTGCTGTTTGGAGGGGCAGTCATTATCTTAATTTACACAAGAGAAAGGGAAAGTGTGTTGCGTGTGTGTGTGTGTGTGTGTGTGTGTGTGTGTGTGTGTGTGTGTGTGTGTGTGTGTGTGTGTGTGTGTGTGTGTGTGTGTGTGTGTGTGTGTGTGTGTGTGTGTGTGTGTGTGTGTGTGTGGGTGCGTACGTGTTGTGTTCCTGTGATTTTAAGTGGGTGGTGGTTGTTTGAATGCAAAGCCCTTCACCTTCAAGTGAGATTTGATACTTGAGCCTCTTGGAGTGTTTTCAATGGAAACCCCCATGAATGATTGATAAATATAAGGGCGGGAGAGCGGCTTAAAAATCAACCCCCGGCCACCAGTGAACCATCAATTATTCAAAGCGTTGCTCGTTTTGTGTGTGTGTGTGTGTGTGTGTGTGCGTGTGCGTGTGCGTGTGTGTGTGTGTTTTGAGTGGCTCTTGCAAATGTATCAGTCAACGGACTGTCTTTAAATCTGGAGTTGACACTGTGTGCTGTGCTCAGAAAGGAAACATGGAGTTTTGTATTGATTTCTTCTGGTTCCCTTCTGAAAAATGCTGGGCTGTTATCCGTGTCATAGAGCCGCACTAGTGGGGCAATAGCAGCTCCCAGCTGGCTGTCACTTTTGAGACGCTCGTGTCAAACGACAGGCTAAAGCCCCGGTTAACTCGTACAATGCCGATGACTTGTTTTTCATGAACACTCGGAGCGTCAGTATTGTGATTTACATGTTTTTTAGCATCCTGTTAATTGATAACATTATAAAATTCATGTAAATCAATATAATTTGGAGTTTCAGTTCAAATATGATAATATTGGAGGTTTTCCAGTAATTATTTTCGGTGGGTTCCCAGTTCAAATATGTTTTTTTGGGGGAAGGCAGCCTGCAACAGTCAGTTACCGAGCATTCGTGAACAGTAAAAGTTAAAAATGTTGTGTTTTAACACTTTGAGTCGCCAGAACGCAGTCCTCTGTCCTACTAAAAAGGTCCCGTAGTATGCCTCAGATGGAGGTTAATCAAAGTCTCATGCTTTGTTATTCCATTCTTAACTGAGCCCACTGGTGTACTGTATGATAGCATCACACAGCGGCTGACAGATCTTTAAACGTGAATAACTCCTGATCTAAATCAGATGCCAGGGCTTGACACTAACACTTGCCCGCTTGCCCGGGGCAAGTAAAAAAAGTGGTGGGACAAGTGAAGACTGCTACCTGGTTGCCCGATCGGGCAAGTGTGCAACTTAGTGCACTATCACACAGCTAATTAAGATGATGAATTTTAACTCTTGAGAGTGTAAAAATGAAACCAAATGAACCCGCAAGGGTCCATTTGGTTTCATTTTTACGTTCTCAAGAGTTACATCTGTTTAACCAACTTAACTGGGGACCACCTGGAACCCTCTCAGGGACCACTGGTGGTCCCCGGACCACCTGTTGAAAACCCCTGGTTTAAAGCACCCAAGTAAGAAGTCAACTTAAATGCAAAATTTACAATATATTTTTGGGGGGCAAGTGACCATGAGCTGAGGGCAAGTAGAACCTGACTTGCACTTGCCCGATAGGCAAGTGCCTCGGAGACCTTAGTGTCAACCCCTGGATGCTATAAAACTCTAATCAAAGCCACCGTTTTTGACGACCCATCATGGGCATTCCTGCCGTTAGTCACGGTTAGGAATAAAATTGCATCCCATTGTTGCCAGTCGTTTGTGCTTTCTTTTGGCTTCCTCCTGCTACTTGTAACTACGTTCAAGATGGTGCCTAGTGGCGCCCCTAAGAATAGGCCAAATCGCATGCCCACTGATCCCCCTGCCGTTGGTCCGTATACCACCTACTGGATTATTCTCTGCTTCTGAGAGATGGCAAGTGAAACAAGCGTGCTGTAATCCTGAACATTTTCCACCTTACTTCCACTGAGTGAGTGTTGTATGCATGGATAACTGTGTGTGAGCGCTTCCTTCACCAACCTCTCTCCTGGGAGTGTGTGCGTGTTTGTTTGATATAGCCAGTGTACTACACACACGCACGCACGCACGCACGCACACACACACACACACACACACACACACACACACACACACACACACACGTCACTCATGAGTAGACCCCTCGCAAATATAATAACATACTAATCATTACTTCACCTATTTTGACCTGAGAACTGATTCTATAAATCGACTTCACTTTGAACCAGTGCCGTGTTGTCACAATAAATAAATACAGCTGTTTTTCATTAGCTAAAGTATAACATGAAGCTTTGATCACCCAAAATTGGTTAATAGCAATTATTTGATGTAATCGTGATTATTTTGCATAATTGTCATCATTTCCATGTTCAATAAAATAGTGCAGTGTGGCGTGTTGTAGATGAGCTACTTCTTGTATAATTATTTCTTTGTGATTACCATATGAAGCCTAACAACGAAATGGAAAAATTGGAAATGCATTCTTAATATTGTTCAAAAATAATTAATCGGCAACTTAAAATGTGTAATCACTACAGTCTCAATCATGCTACGTGAAAGATTGTACTGGGTGCTTCCAAGGCAGAGAGATTCATTTCAGGTCGCGCACGCATGTGCGCACGTGTGTATGTGTGCGTGAGTACATGCGTGCTGGTGTCAGTGGAGTGTATCCGAGGCTGCGTGGAACCAAGCGGTGATGTGATCTGTGTGGAGACACACAGCCTGACAGGCTATGGGTTCTTATGTGTCATCGCCGCCCAGCCTATGGGCTCTTATGTGTCATCGCCCAGGCTTCTGTCACTCAGTGACAGAATGCTGCAGACACCATGCTTCTTCTCGGAAGACGCTGGACCTTTCAGTGACATCAATTGGCATCAATATATTGGCATCAATATAATCAAAGTACCCATCATGCAGTAGAAATGCGGCAAAATTCTTTCGTTAATCTGTTTTTCCCACTAACTAGAGATGCCCCGATACTTTATCACTATTGCCCCTTATAATTATGTCATATTGGACCCGTCTGACCACTGATCTAACACAAGGATAAGGGTTTTACACGACAAGTACATAAAATGTGACTGCTTCTAACTGAGGTTGAGTCATTGTGAAAGGACTAACTGTTCAGGAGTGGAGAAAAACTGATTTAATTTAATTTAATTTTGATACAAATTGAGTTAATAGCACAGTCATGCTCTTCTTGACTGAGATAAATGTCAAAACTGAATTCGACATGTAAACATGAAATAAATCCTTAAACATGTAACTAGCTAAATATGTAGGTGTAATGTTAGAGGCCAACAGAATTTAACCTTTCAAGCTTGTTTTCTCAACTCGCTGTTTTCTGCAAGACATAACTGTAAGCCATATTTTCAAAACTGGTGAGGCAAACTGAGCAACCAATGTTATTTTGAAGCTACGATATCCTGCTTTCGCATGAAAAAAAGGAAAAAAAAGAAAAAGAAAAAATCCCCAAAGACTCAACCCTGGTTGTGAACGGTTACAAATGTTGGGGCATCTGTAGAGTTTGCTTGAAGATGCCCAAAAATCAAGTGCATATTTGAGTGAGGAGACTGCTATAAACACACCGGATATATAGCTAGACAGCTATAAATACAACACAAGATCACAACACTGGCATAGGTATTCAGTGTCGGTATCGGCTAACAAATACATTGTGGTATTGGGATCGGATCGGAAATGAAAATGGTGCATCAGGACATCCCTGGTAATGACAATCTAAATCCACAAAGTAAGTAGTAAATACAACAGTAAAAAAAAGAGATGTATTGGAGAGTAGAAGGAAATGTACCTCGGGGAAATTTGCACACACCGCAAATACCGTACGAAATTGACCTAGTTATTATACTATCCATCACTGCACGTTAAAGTCTTTTGTGGTGTGCGTGAGCCACCGAGGGAGGCAAGGCACGCAGGCAGTTAGGCAGTAGGGTGGATGTTTCCTTGGATGTGTTGAGTGGTGCTTACAACCTTCCAGAAAGTAATGACTCTTGGCTGCCAAATGTGCAAAGCTCACAGCCAGCCTATGCGTGCCAGCCAGTCATTCAGCCCCGGCTGAACGGACCGGCCGCTCATCTCCCCAGTTGTTGGGACTCATCATCCAGCGTGACTGACAGCCCCTCGTTTTGCCCCGCTGTCAGTATTTCAGTTACCCGTCGTCGTTGACTACACCAGGGAAGGACTGGATGCCCCGTGGTGAACTGTGTCTGACGTCGAGATGGTGAAGAGTGTTTAGTAAACTGCTGCATGGGCCGGATCCGCAGTGAGAAGTGACACTGAAACCAAAAAGAGAGTCAAATGGTTGTCAGCCTTGAAACCTCTTACGAAGGTTCCAAGGTTGACAAAACGGGCTGCGTTTTTAGCTTGCAGATCTGCTACTATTTTGTGCAACAGTCTCACCTCATCCTTCCTTCAATGTGTGAGGAATTCCAAGCCAGATTTTTTCACCAGTTCCTTTCCAATCCCATCGGACACTGCTACTACTAGGATTTAGCATTTTTATGAAGCTGACATCATCACTACATGAGATTTGAAGTTTGCTTCTGTGGGTTTTTGCTTGTGGTGGAATGAATGTAACTTTTACCTAGTACAAATGAATGTTTGATCCACTCGTTTGTGAATCTCCTTGTCTCCCATAATAGTGCAACAGGTTAAGCTAAGGAAATCCAAGATGGCTGCTGGCTTCTGAGACCCAGTAGATCAAAACCATGATCAAAACACCATTTTCATTGAAAATTAGATCAGCACTCAGTAGAGTGCCATGCCCTACTCGTGTGTGAGCGGAGCGGGCTAATATTCATGACATTAGTTAGAAAGATCTCACATCATTACGTCATCACCTAAACCGGCCAATCGAAGTACCCCAAGGGAACGATCGCTGCCAAACAAACATGAACACTGAGAACCAAACATCACGCACCGTCCGCCTTACAAGTGCTCACTCCGCTCACGCAAGTAACCATACGGATCTATGGGTTGTAATTTCTTGCCATCATAGAGGGACCGGCCGTTGGATGTTATCAATGAGAAGATACAAAAGATGGTGCACATTTGAACAAGGTAAGAGTTACCTTGAGGCTAGCCTGGCCTAACCTGAAATGATTTTGGCCTTGGGGGGGTGGGGTGCCGTGGGATCCACACGGCAGATCGAGCTGATCTGATTTGATCTCACGAACGCGTCGTCATCCCCGGCTCCTCCCGCGCCCGTCCACTGGTGTTCTACGTCACATCATTTGGAGCTACGCCCACCTCGGAAGGTTGACTCCCCCCTATAGGCCACTGTGGGTAACAAGTCCAGGCTTTCCGTTTTCGCGCAACGCGAACGAAAATGAAAGCCTGGGTCTCGAGGTTACCTTGAGGCTGAAACGAACAAACCAACAGAAGCAAACTTAGACTCCTGTGTAGTGAAGTCAGAATAAAAAAAGCCTAAATCTTAGGCTAGGGGTCACCCTTAGGGGCTGACCAGGAGGAGGCAGTGTTAGAGACCAAGATTACTCAAGGTTTCTTTACCAAGGTTCAAGGTTAGCTTTATTAGTCTCCCGTGGGAGAAATTTCTCTTGGAGTCAGAGAGCAGCGCTGCATACAGAGTTTCATACAGACAAACAGAAAACAGTAGACACAGGACAAAACAATTACGTATAACACAATAACACCCTAGTGTGTACCCTGCGTGCTAAATGCTCTCCCCATTCAGGAGCTTAATCGAGAGAGGTATAAATGAATATCTAAACCGGTTGTATTTTATCAACGGTGGAGCTCTGTATCTCCTGCCCGTTCTCATCAACACATTTTGGGCAGACAGTTGAGAACATGTAAGGGATCAGCAACAATACATTGAGCCTGTCGAACTACTGCTTGTTCGAAGATGGCTTTTAGGGTGATCGGGGGGCTAGACAATCCCATAATCTTCCCAGCCTCTTTTACAAGTCTTTCAATCTGAGACTTATATTTGACAGTTAGGTTACCAAACCAGTTAGCTATCCCATATCTCAGGATGGACTCTATGCTTGCCCTGTAAAAAATCATCATAATACTCAAACTGACTCCAAACAATCTGAGTCTGCGAAGAAAGTGTAACCGCTGATGTAACTTAGCACAACAGGAAGTAACATGCGTTCTCCAGCTCATGTCCTCATCAATATGTACTCCAAGATATTTATAAGAGGAGACCTGTTTGATGTTGCTGTTATTGACACTCAATACGGTGTGATTGCCAATGGACCTGGGATCTATAACTACCTCCTCTGTTTTCTTAGTGTTGATCATCATGAAGTTCCGTGCGCACCAGTCAACAACTTCATCCACACCTGCTGAATGGCTGAGCAGGCTAGAGTTGCTTGATAGTAGACTTAATATGACAGTGTCATCGGAAAACTTGATCACATACTGGTTCGGACAAGAGCTTACACAGTCGTTCGTGTACAGAGTAAAGAGGAAGGAGGAGCTCACTGTTCCTTGTGGAACCCCGGTACTACTTAGCGCCTCCTCAGACACTACTCTGTTGAATCTGACCCTCTGTGGCCTATTCAACAAGAAAGAACAGTACCATTTAATTGCAAAAGGGTTTGCACCCATCTCCGCCAGCTTCCTTAGCAGTAGATCAGGGTGGATGGAATTAAAGGCGGAACTAAAATCAATAAATAGAGCTCTCACATAGGCACTTTTGTCCTCCAGGTGTTTCAGTGTGAGATGTGCAACAGTAGAAATGGCATCACACGTGCTACGATTCCTGGCATAGGCAAATTGGTACTGGTCTAAATTTGGTTCTACGTCCCTCCGGACTGTATCTACCAGGATCCTTTCCAGTGCCTTGACTACATTAGAAGTGATGGCCACTGGCCTGTAGTCGTTGTTCTCAGATGGAGAGGTTACTTTCGGCACTGGAACTATGACTGATTTTTTCCATATCACTGGCACAGTATGTGAGTCTAAAGACAGCTGAAACAGCATGTGCCATGCTGGCGATAGTTCTACTGCGCACGTTTTCAGCAAGGACGCTTGCATCCCGTCAGGCCCGGTTGCCTTGTTAGTCTTGATGGTTCTGAACACTTTGCAAACGGTATCAAGGTCTAGGACCAGCCTATTATCGATGTTACAGACAAGAGGATTAATCACATCACGACAACCCTGAGAAGTGTCAAACTCAAACCTCATGAAAAAGTCATTAAGTTCATTTGCCTTTGCGCTCTCATCTAGAGCAGCAATGGGCTTCTTCTCTGCCCTCATGTTCGTCATTCCGCGAATGGAGTCCCACAACTTTTTCGTGTTAGATCTTGCCAGATACATTTCCGCACGTTCCTTGTGCCTCCGTCTCGACTCCCTCACTAGCCTGTTAAGGTCCTTCTGTGCCACCTTCAAAGCACCGTGGTCACCCGCTCTGAAGGCCACCTTTTTCCTCCATAAGCAGTCTTTTATCTCCCTGGTTACGTAGGGTTTATTGTTCGGGTAGATTACTATGGACTTCTGCGGAACGATTGAGTCCACACAAAAGGAGATATAAGCAGTGATCGACTCTGCGGCCAAGTTAATGTCTGCATCTTCAAAGAATATGTCCCAGTCCGTCAAAAGGAAGCAGGCATGTTTTCTTTACTACGGTTCATACCTATACCGTTCTTTTCTCTCTTTTTTCAGCAGCTTGCGTTACACCCAGCGCAGGCAGATGCAGTGTGGCAAAGCAAGTGATTAGATTTACAGATGGAGATTAATATGAACAAGAGACGGCGGTACAAAGGCATAAATCTCAGGGGGGGAGGAGGAGGGGGATACGGGGAGGAGGGGAGGTGGAGGGGGATTGCAGGCACTGTGCTTGACCTTTCTGAGTGGTGATAATGATAGCGGGGAGTGGGATGCATTCCTGTTGGAGGGGGGGGCAGGTGGTGGTGGGGTGCCGGCCCGGGACCGCGCGGTACCGCATGCGGCTTATGTCAGGGGCTAAAAGCTGCCCTAAACACAGGCTGTGCATGTGTGTGTGTGTGTGTGTGTGTGTGTGTGTGTGTGTGTGTGTGTGTGTGTGTGTGTGTGTGTGTGTGTGTGTGTGTGTGTGTGTGTGTGTGTGTGTGTGTGTATGTGTGTGTATGGACTGTACATATGTTGGGTATGCAAGGGGCTTAAACAGGGTGTGTTCACAATGTGGTGGGCTTTACGTTAAAGGTCTCTCTACATATGCTATACCATAATATAGCTGCTGCTGCTGCTGCTGTCGCGGCAGAAAAAAACCCTCTTATCTCTGTCCGTGTCCTAAAACATTAGTTGTGGTTGTAAAAAACAACAAAACGGCTAAGTCTGTCACACGCACGCACGTACATAAAAGTAGCGTGCCAACATATGCATCTTGATTTCTGCCGTTGTCAATGCCTCTCTCTGAAAAGTGGGAAGTGAAACCTGCGTGCCTGCTGTATACCTGCCTGTCTGTCTGTCTGTCTGTCTGTCTGTCTGTCTGTCTGTCTGTCTGTCTGTCTGTCTGTCTGTCTGTGTGTTTGTGTGTGTGCGTGCGTGCAGTGCAGAACATCAGCGGGTTATTAAAGGAGCGCTGTGGCTGCCACTGATAAGGGGTGTGTGTGTGTGTGTGTGTGTGTGTGTGTGTGTGTGTGTGTGTGTGTGTGTGTGTGCGTGCGCGTGCGCATGCTTACAGCTTCTTGACACTGATGGTGGCGGCGCGCGCACACACACACACACACACACACACACACACACACACACACACACACGGTGACCTGGCTGGGGAGGATTACCGCCTTGCTGCCATTTCTGCTGATGCCTTTCTTTATGTTATCCTCTCCACTCACATGTGCTGCGTTTCCTCACTGCCTGAAAAAACACTTATCTCCATATTCACATCCCCCCACCATGTTTCATAACTTTAAGAATGTACAACACGCGCAGCGGTATGGCGGCATGGGAAAACATCGCCAGCAGCAGAGCCATGAGTTCGACCGCACTGTGTTGTGCGTCGTATATACATATACTGCTTTTCCCGTTTTTAAATGTACATGTTGAATGGGCAGCTTTTAGTGGACATACGAGTTTTCCTACCTGACATACCATTTGAATGGTTGTACAAATGGAACTCCTTGTGAGCAGAATGTGTCCTCTCTCCCACTGCATACATACACATACTGTACAGAGACAGCCTGGTGCACGGTTACTCATGGGCAGCAATATTACTTAAAGGGGAACTCCACCCATTTTCAACATTTTAATATGTCATTAATATCTTAGAGATGTTGTGTGGACATGATGGAAAAAGTTCCCCCAATTCTGTATTTCCTAAAAATGGAGGTCTGAAAAAAATCATTAACATGGTGAAATACATCTGATGACATCATCAAGATGTATTTCACCATGTCAATGATTTTTCTCTCTGGCACCTTTTTCCTGAGAGGGTACAAATGGAACCATTCCGTTCACATTTGTATCCTCTCAGGAAATTATTGAAAATGGGTGGAATTCCCCTTTAAGAGAATAATATCTAGGCGGGATGTCCTGATTGAGGCATGTTTTAACAGAGTAACATATTACATATTACCCATTTTGGCAGAGTAATATCGTTACACTACCTTTGCTGGAAGGTATATGTAGCATGTAATTCATTACTGCACAACACTCCTCATGGACTCAGGCAGAGAGAGAGAGACTAAGTAAGCATTGTTAATTTGCTGCATTCATTTTTCAACCGTGGCTATTGAGACTACAGAGATAACATACCATGCTGTGTAGTACTTAGCACTGCTGCTTTGTCAATGCCTACACACACACGCATGCACGCACACACACACACACACACACACAGGAGCCACGGGGCGCTGAGAGATATCATAGACTCTTTCTGCCTTTCGTCCCTGCATTGTGTATATGCCCTTTCATATAATAGGATGCAGGGAGGTTTACTGTGAAGTTTTCAACCATCAAGTGTCACTTATTTTGTGCACTACTGTTTTTTTTTTGGTCGTCAGACACTTGTAGCAGCAATAACATTGTCTCTGGGGGCACGGTGGCAGTCTGTCGCCTCTCTGCTAGAAGGTTGTCGTGGGTTTGATTCCTGTCGGGAACACTTTGGGTGTTGGTGGGTGACTTTGACTCAGGCTCCACAATCCTGACTGATTTTTTTTCTGACCCATGGACCACCATCCTGACTGCTTTTTGACCCAGGGACCACCATCCTGACTAAGCAAAACGGTAACTCTTGAGGGCGCAAAATTAAACCGAATGGACCCGTAGGGGTCCATTCGGTTCATTTTGCGCCCTCAAGAGTTAAATATCTACTGTATAAGGGTCCATGTGTTTACCAACTCTCATCATTTGCTTGCTGCTTGGGGGACCACCTGGAATTCTCTCCAGGACCACTGGTGGTCCCCGGAACCACTGGTTGAAAACCACCGCTCTACAGCTCCGCCTGTCAAGCTGTGACACATTTGTTGTTCGCCTCTGCTCTCTGCCGCCGCGGTGGATGTGAAATAGCCTTTTTTGGATGCATGTGTGTGCTGTGTGTATGACTCTTGCCTCTTTGTCCGGCCACCCTGGGACCAGTACAATACCCTTATGTGTGGCCTTGATGATAGAGAGACCACAGCCGGCCTGGGTCACTGACTCACTGATGATGATGCCACCTGACTGGCCCTGCCGTCGTGGCAGGGTTTGGATTGAAGGCCAGAGGCCTGCCGGACAGTAGGACGCCCAGCTAAAAATACCCCCCACAATATAAATAGACTTCATCTTCAGCCTCTTCTTGTGACTGTGCTGGCAGAGTAAACTCAGGTCATGCATTTTGATGCTGTCTGTCTACTTCTCTCTTATCTCCATAATTTAACTATTTTTTTGTGTGTGCGTGTGTTTTTTTAACGTCCGTTTGTCCGTATGTCTGAGTAGGACCTTTGACCCCTATGTGAGCACGACCTATTTGACCCTGCAGCTCCTTAAAGGTTTCCTGGCTAATAAGACAAATATGCCTTAAAACATTATACTTGCCTTCTATAACTAAAACGTAAAGATAAAAACGCTTTCGATATCTTGTTTCTTTCAAAAATGGAGAATCTTTCACTCAATAGCCACATGTCCATGAGTGGTCCGCCGCTATGAAATATATATGGAGAAAAAAATGTTTACATTTTTTCTTTGATGCTCTAAAAGTATTACGTGTTTATTTGTTAGCATTATGCATTTCATAGTTTCCTATTGAGACAGGAGCAGTCTCTATTGAGTGAAATATTTACTCTTTATTAAATAATCTTGCCCATGAAGGAGACATGTAGACAGAATGAGCCGAGATGCGAACTGCCAACCCACGGATCGTTGGACAACCTGCTCTACCTCCTGGGCCACAGTCGCCCCCTGATGCTCACAGTACTTGTAGATCTGCTGGTTTCTTTTAAAAGGTCACCACAGTCCTTTTACCTTGTGACAGAGTATTGTGGTGCTAGTAAACGGTACTCCTCCCCTCCGTGCTTCTCCTTGCACAGAGACACAGTGTAGTACTTAGAGATCAGGACGATTCCTCGTCGTTCTGAATCATTAAAGTGCTTGTTGTGCCATTATTATTTGTTTAGTCCCGTTTCCGCCAGCACCGCTCCGCTCCGTTCTGCCTCTGCTCTCTCTTCTGTTCTCTCCAGAGGGCTTTTTATCCCGACAAATTCGCAGATAAACACTTCCAATCTTATCACGGTCACTGCTGCCGCCGCTGCTTTGTGGCTCCACGCTAAACGGAGGAGGATTTGTGTGATTTCTATTCCCCTCAGAGATGTGGCCAGCTATATTAAAGCGTAGGAGAAGAAGAAGCACTTTGTGTGTGTGTCTGTGTGTGTGTGTGTGTGTGTGTGTGTGTGTGTGTGTGTGTGTGTGTGTGTGTGTGTGTGTGTGTGTGTGTGTGTGTGTGTGTGTGTGTGTGTGTGTGTGTGTGTGTGTGAGGCGTCGAGTGAGTCACGAAGTATTGGCCACATACACACCGGACGTCACTGATGACATTTGTCGGCGATATGAGTCACAGTGAGCGACATCGCCTCGGCTTTCTTTTCAGATATATTCATTATTTCCTTCTTTTTTCAGGGCTATATTTGTGAGTCACGGTTTTTGAAGTCCACTTAACCACTTAAGCCCCCGCTGTGGATACCGTTGTGTGGTGAACGGCTGAAATAGCCCATCATCTGCCAGCACACAACACAAACAGCAGAAATAGTCCATTTGGCGTGCATTGCCGTGCAAACCTTTTTTGCAAATGTTTTGAAAAATGCAAATGTATTTTAGCCAATAATGACATGCCAAAATGCCATACAGGTGGCCGTTGTCATACCGCTGCCATCTTGCCATCAGAGTTTGAAAGCGCTTGTTTTCAGTAAAACACGTCCTGCTTTATGTGCAAATTCCAAATGAGTGGTATGAATGGGCTGTTGAGTGATATCTACTGTAACTGCACCAAAATAATCACCTGCAAATGCATGAAGTAGCTTGTATGTACATGTGCCATGTCTGTAGTGTTTTTTATTAAACAAAAACTTTGAGAATAGAAAGAGGATAATTCAAGTTTTTTGCCACAGTTGCCATGTTGGTGGGTTTGACATTGTTTAATGCAAGCAGGTAGGACTTTTCTGTTTGGATGAATGGGCTATAATGGTAAGTAGCACCTTGCCATTGACTTGCATGGTAAGATGGCCGCCACATGAATCTGGTTAATCTAGTTCATGCTGAAATGTATGGACCATATTCATATAAAACTGTGATGTGATGAAAAATATTATTATGGCAAAACATGAATACACGTTTTCACATTTTGAAAATAGCAGATCTACGAGATACAAGACACATAGTGAGCTTCTAGAAGAACATTTTGTGAAATGTGACATTTTCTGCATACTGTAATGAGTACTTTCTACGCTTGACTACATTTATTTGATACCAATACTTGTGTGCTTTTACTTGAGTCAATAATTTTGCGATCCAGACTTACACTTGTAGCTGACTACTTCTACATTGCAGTATTTATTTGTTAAACAGGGGGTCCATTCTGCACACAAAGGCACAGACAATATGAGATTTATTTGAGACCATGCATACTGTATACTGTATCAACATACTGTAGTAGTACAAGGCAAGGTGACCTAATAAAAAAGTGTGCTTGTCCGGCAACTGGTCGTAAAAGGCACTTCAAACGGGTGAACTTCGACACCGCAGACACCTAGGTCTAATACTAATTAGGCTGACTAATTAGGGCTACGGGGCCAATACATCAAAACCAAGGTGTTTGACATTTTGTGAGTGAGCTCGCGTTACCGGCTGTGTGTGAGAGAGAAGGAGAGGTCAGGCTGTATTTTCTCCAGGGCGGGTCGTCACACTGTGCTGACAATGGCAGGTTGTACCAGACAGGATCACCCTGTCACTCACAGCTATGGAGAATACACACCGTATTACACAGTCAGCACTACCTCGAAACACCTTGTTTCTATTGTTATTATTTTGAGCCTTGATAGCTGGAGAGGTGGTCATTCTTTTTTAAAAAGGTATAGTATAGTATAGCAGTGATCCACTGCCCCGCCCTCTCCGCCAGGCTTACAGCTATAGACGGGGGGTCAACATGGGAGTCAAGGTCTGAGTCAAGGTGCTTTGTTTGTTTAAGCATTTTCCTAGGTCTGTGTCACTGTCCTTGTTGTTGAATCCGACCTATCGAGTCTCTCTTCCTCCCTGTACCTCTTGGGAGGAAGGCTCTGGGGCTATTGCTCATTTGGTACATTCAGTAGCTTGCTATGTGCCCGCCTTGCCTTGCGGGTCCTGCTGTGACTGGGAGTCGCTGGCCCTTGTTACCCTGCCAGTCAGTCTTTCCTGGAGGTCAGCTGTCTTTCCAGCGTCGCCAAAATTCCTCGGTTGCACATTATATCTTTTAAAAAAACTGGCCGGATTTGCTGCGGAATTTGCTGAGTGCGTTTCATGCTAACCCCGGAGCATAAACCCCAGCCATTCGAGTGACCGCCGTGACTTTTTATCCGGTGCCAGCTAGTGCTTTAGACGACTTTAGACTTTTATATCCTTGGCAATGTGGCATAGAATGGCAGTCTAAGGATGTAAGCAGGTGTTAGTTGTTATCCTCTGATTGTGGGCACTGCCCATCTCTGGGCGAGCTATATAGCCTACACCCCATCGCCCCGTGTTCTCACTGGGGATCGAGCCTCGAAACCCGAGCCCATTACAAACTCGATAACAAATCTATTGAGACCCATTTATGAACAAGCTTTGGGCACAACAAATCTATTGAGACCCATTTATGAATAAATAAGCTTTGGGGCTTCTTGAGTCTGTTAACGAGCACGGCGGGCCCATATTGACATCATCGCGTCCAAAGAAGAACGACAAGAGGCGATCAAGAAATAAAAAAGAAACACCCAGGCTGGCACAGGCGTGCATGACGGTCTAGTGTATTGATACCTGCCAACCAGCGTTGTCCGTGTAATCGATTGTAATTGGCTCACTATTGGATTCGTCACCTTTTTCAACGGCATTGTTCTCAAAGGTTTCATCATCATCCTCTTCTACCCAAGGTATGTACTGTATCATGGTGCATAGAGCCCGACTGATACCATAACTGATTCGATCCATATATACAACCACTGATAACCGATTTGCAACAGTGTTTTTTTTTTTTAAACTGGCACAAAAAACAGGTGAAGATAGTGCAAAGAATTTGCACCTATATGATTATGCAAAGCTACAATGAGAGTGATGGCAGTATAGCAGGAGGCTGCCTTAGCTGCTACTGTGATGATTTTGAAGTACTATAGCGAACTCACTTTTTTGTCACCGGAATGACCATATGGTCAAATCAGTGGCCGTTATGACGGCTCTAACGGTGCCTAATGGCATGCTGGGCTGTTAACCAGTTAACCGTCTTTATAATTCAATATATTCATATAATTTTCCCTGTGTTATAATTAGTCACTTGCCTTCTGTCTGTTGGAAAAGTACTGTATTTGAAGGCCTGGTGTAAAAGGTAGTGCAAGTGATATTTCTTTGGGGAGAAACAAAGACAATATAAACACTTATTTTATTGGAATTATTCACAATATAAAGCCATTTAACACTGCACATTAATGAATGATCTTTTAAAATAATTCTGGGCACAAATATTTGTAACGGCTGCTAGTCTAAAGATGTCATTCATATTAGCTGGTTCCAAGCGGTTTTGGTCTGCGTGTAAGGATCAACACGGTCTCTAGTTGCCAGGATTCTTGGCTTTATTATCGCTCAAGTATTTCCTCCTCCAAGAGGCTGTCAGTGTAATCTTAACATGGTGACGCGCAGTTCCAAACATGATGCGATCACTTATGCAGAGAACAGGCGTTGAGCTTGACCGATATGGTATTTTGGGAACGATATGATAACCAATACGATAGAGGCATACAGCCACCGATAACCGATTTGCATTATATCAGAGACATTTAGACCGATTTTGATATGTCCTTAAATGGTTATATCGGGGGCTAATATGGTGTCCCATTATAAATGTTATCGGTCGGGCTCTACACGGGCGATCTAATATTTAGTCTGGGTCAGTCTAATGCAGGTGAGAGTCATCTCTTTGACTTCTCCCTGCCTCTCTCCCATCCAACAGGTGTGGTTTGTCACCCGCTACACATGCACACACACACTCACATGCATGCACGCACACACGCACACACACCCTCATCCCACCAACCTTTGCTAGCCGGGACAGGCCCTCTGAAAAGCAAGATGGAATTCTTGAGCTGTTCCACCCTATACCCCCCCCCCCCCGCCAACAACACACACACATGCGCGCGCGCGCCCCAGCAGAACGCTGGCTCTACGCAGAGCTCTTCTCCCTTTCAAGTAGAGGGCTGCCGGCCTTCCTTTGAAGATGCGATGTGTGTAAGAACACAGAGACATCTCCGGGATTATCTTAAAATGACTTCAGTATGTCAACAGCCTGTCAGTCCTGTGCGGGAGCGTGGCGCAATGACACCCCCGAACCTAGGGTAGGCGCTCTCTGGACCACGGAAGGTCCTTCATGGAGGGGCACAACCTCCATGACATGGACTTTCGTCCGACCAAAAGCCTGTACATGACCTACCGGTAGTACATTTACTTAAGTACTGTACTTAACTACAGTTTTGAGGGATTTGTACTTTACTTAAGTGTTTCCAATGTCCAATAATTTTATAATTTACACTTTAGGCATGTAGTAGACACTCTTAATCCAGAGCACTTTACAATAAGCAAGAATAAAAAAAGACATGGCAATATAACATATACCACATACATACTGAACTGTATATGTTAGGAAGTGCATTCCACAGTTTTGGAGCCAGATGGAGAATAGTTTTTGGGCGTGTGGAGCGTTGTCCAGACACTTTTAGTGAAGGCACTTCCAGCTTCGCTGCGTTGGCTGATCTGAGTGCTTGGGAGCCAAGACAAGTCTTGGCTGGTTAAAGGCCAAGTGAGCTGCGGCATTTTGGATTAATAGACCTTTCAATAAGTCCCGCCCTCTCCCCAGTGTCCACCCAAGGCTAGGACACTTTCCAGCTGGGCTCATTCTTTCCAATGTAAATATCATGGGCATTACACATTAAATACTGGTTCAGTTGTGGAACCAGACCTTACAAAATCTATTACAAATCCATCAACAAGGCATGCCCAATGCAGTGGATTTTTTTATTTTTTTTAAACAATGTTTTATCATATAGGAAAGCTATTGGTGGAACGATTTGTCTATTACAAGTTATGCTTAGCTGTGATTGGACCATAGCAGTTTGGGGAGGGGCTTACTGAAAGGTCTATTGGAGAGGCTTAAGTGCACATTCAGTCAGTAGACTAGTAAGGAGGGAATTACAGTAGTTCATTTTGGACATGACTGATGTCCGGATAAGGAGCTGGGCTGACTCATGGGTGATGAAGGGTCTAATTTCACTTCTGCTCCACTACATCTCAGATCCAAATATTGTACTTAAAAAACAAACAAAAAAATAGGTTACTTACTACAAATCATAAAAAATGCACTAAAAACATGCATTGTTGCCTCAAAGGAAACATCCCTTTGAGAAAAAGGAAGTACCATATTGATGTTTCCTGCCTGATGACTACAACATGACGTAGCAATATAAACCCGATAAGCAATGCCCTGCCCATGCGGTCTCTGCTGTTGAGATGACAGGCTGTATATATACTGTATACACTGTATATCTCCAGCACAGGATCAGTGTTGCCTATCATTAGAGTTAATGGTAGCTCATCCAGAAAGTGTGTTTTGACAATCAGCAAAAAGGGTTCCAACAACAGAACTACTATTGGCCACAAGCATATTAACACGAGAGAGCGGTGGAGGAAGTCGTGCAGGGGGAGTGTGGGTCTGTCTGTATGGTAAATTGCAGGCGTGTTAAGTGGGTGCACTTCCAAGTATAGGAGATCCGGGGCTTTGTAATCACAGCCGGATGGTTTATACCGACGAGTACATTTGCTACTGGCTGGGGGGGGGGGGTGGTGGTTGAGACGTGAATCAAAGACAGTGTCTGTCTGTCTGTTCGTCCAGGAGAACACATTGTTATCGTAATTGGTCTGGCGTGTGATGAGTGACTGCAGCCAGCCAGCCAGCGCTGGAGTTTAGCTCACGTAGAAGAGCCGCCCGCCCGGGTTTGCGTGTGTGTGTGTGTGTGTGTGTGTGCGTGTGCGTGCGTGCGTGTGTGTGTGTGTGTGTGTGTGTGCGCGTGCGTGCGTGTGAGAGAGAACACAGAGAACTGCAGGGCCAACAACACAGATATTGTTATGGTGAGATCTGGCCTGGAGATTTGCGATGGACTTACGTCAGAGACGGTGAACGTGTGCGTGCCTGGCTGGCTGCATGCGCTGGCAGGCTCCAACAGTACAAATAATATACACGTTGTAAGCCTGTAGATCAACAACGTGTTTAAAAAAATGATTGAAAATGCTTTTTCAACATGGAAACGATGATCAGCTATGCAAAAACGATTATATCACATCATTACGAATGGCCGATTATGTTATGTTATCATTGTGAGAGAGAGTCGGAGAGACAGAGGTGGGCCAGCTAGAGCGCCTGATGGAGGGGAAAAGGAACTGTACATCCAGCTGGGGAAATTCCCTAGTATGCTGTCAGGGGCGGACATAAAGGCAGCTTGGACGCTCATGCATTGATGGAAGAAGCATGAGGTCACCCCAGGTGGGTGGAGAGGAGTGGGGTGTAGAAAGAGTCCAGCTCTGCTCCATAGCTCCGCTGCTTCTATGATTTTACCTTGCAGTGTATAGCTCTGTGAAAGACCATGTAATCTTTGGGATGGACCTCTGGGATGGAAATATAAGGAACATTTTACCTACTCGGCAAAACAAACACGGCTTAGGATTTGCGCCCCTCTACCAATATTGGCCAAAAAGTACCATTTTATCTGTGCAGTGGGGGGCTCCGAGAGTTTCCACTAAGGAAAGCAGTAGGCAGTAGTAGTAAGTAGTAGTAGTAGTTTATAATCAAACAAGCTGTGTTTGTTTTGGTAAGTTCTTTATATTTCCACTCCAGTAGAGAGACTGGTCGGAGGTCCATCTGAGAGATTACGTTGTTTTTCACAGAGCTCCACCGCAAGGCAGAATCATAGCAGCTGTGGAGCTAGAAAGAACCCAGGATTACATTAAACACAGTATTTGACACTGGGCGGTTATACAATTGTGGGTTAAAAGAGAGCGAGAGAGAGAGTCTGAGAGACTATGAAAGGGCTAGGTACCTGTAACCTGCAGTGGGCAAGTAAGAACACTTGCCCTGCGTGTTTGGGGAGAATGATATTCCTGCTCTAATTTCCTCCTGATGATAAGCATCTGAAGGCTCATAGTAAAGTGTTTTATCTCCACCGGAGGGAAATGGCTTCTCTCTGCTCACATCGCCAATCGATTCCATTCAGAGGGAGCCCTGGCTCTCTACCACGCACACACACGTACACAAACACACACACGCACGCACACACACACACACACACACACACACACACACACACACACACACACACACACACACACGCACGCACACACTTAGTGTATGCACACACAGACAGTAGACACGCACACTTTCTCTCTCTCTTGGTTTAAATTGCATTCCCCTGTTTCGGAGATAGACTTTTTTTTTTGCACATTGTTGGAAAAAAAAAAAAAAACTTGTATCACCACTGTATTTCAACTTTTTTTTGTTGTAATTTAACTTAACACAACCCTGGCCCAGATTGACTTTGATTCAATTGATTGATGTTTTTTCATGAAAATGTTCCTGTTGATTTTAGCATTTTTATAAAAAAGGGAAACTTGGATGTCCCACAGTCCAAGTCCCAGGCCAATTCCTGGGGGAGGTTCCTTGGCATGAACTAGTTTCAGAAAAATGTCATGACTTAGAAGCCTTTTTTAATCAACCTCAGTCTCTGAAGAACAGCCAAGGTGTTGGACATACAGGGTTTCCACGGCGACAGTGACAGTAAAGATAATCGATGCAGTCTCTCTCTGTCTCTTCTCCTGGGGCTGAGAGACTGGTCTGTCTGTCAGAGTGTCTCTCTCAAAGCGACACACCGCTGGACGCTCTGACACTGTCCTTACCTTCCATCACTGACCGCTGTGTCGGAGTTATTGATTTTTTTTTCTTCGTACAGCTTGCTCTCTCCGTGTGTTATATTCTCACACACTCCTTTTCGATCTCTCTCTTTTTCATTGTCTCTGTCTCTATCAAACAGTTGTGTGGAAATTCTCAGACAGTGCTGCCTTTTTTAAAGTGCAAATAACATGGGTTCCTAAATTGTTTTTTAATACTTAATATCATATTATATCTGCCCCCCCAAGCTTAGTTGTAATGGTTTGAGCCTCAGTCACCACTGATATAACCAGTCCTGGTCATTTCTTTATAGATATGCTGTAGTTTAGCTGCAGTACCACAATGTCCTGAGGTGGTGGGGGGCGCTGATTTGCAGGATATTTTATAGTAGTCATTATAATACTGATACTAGATGAAACCAGTTTAAATTCCATGTCAACTTAGAAAATCAACAATGGTGGACATTATAAGCAAAGTGGAAATGCAAATTTGAAACTGAAGACTGAAGGAGAGGAGGAATTATACAAAGCAAGGTGCATTGATGACATCACTATGAGGCCAAGCCCAAAATAAAACAAGCTGTTCCTGAGAGCAATTTCTATTAAAGGTCCTATATGATATGAAACACTGATGGTTCAAACTAGAGCATTTGCTGGATTAGAGAACACGCATGGGAGCACCAAAACACACAAAAGTTCAATTTCATGTTATCATCCCTTTAATTTAATTTATGTTCCGATTTTGAGGCATGCCTAAATGTTTTGCAGTTGATCAACTGTTTTGCAGTTGATCCAAAGAACTTCTATAAGAAATTCAATGCATTTTACAAACCCTATTTCAAGACTAAACACTTCTGAACTAAAGCACTTTTCACACTGAGCACTGTAAAACACGTGATATTATTGCGATAGGCCAATGCAAGAATCTATAATTACACCAGTCACTTTCATGTTTTTAATGGAAATAGCTGATCTCCAACCTCTATTCTGGCCATTCACCATATACTGTATGATGGAGCATACGGGTATAGTATAAGATGGAGCATATAGTATAGGGCCTGAGTAGCTATTAAGAAGATGAGTTGAGCATTTATTGTCCTTCCCTATAGCCTGTGATGATACGGGTGTGTGAGAGTGTGTGTGAGGGGAGGGAGGGAGTGAGAGAGAGCAGACTTAGGTTGCAGCCGCTAGAGACTAGGATTCCCCTTAGGAAGCTGAAAGTAAACGTTGTGGTTTTGAGAGCTTTTAACAAGTAGAGCTCCAGCTTTGTTGGAATCACTGCAAAGACACTACAGTGTAAAGACACTATACAGCGCAGTGGCGTAACATCACGGTGATAGCAGCACCAGTGTGTTGTCTCTAGAGTTCTATATAATCTATAGAGCATTACATGGGCAACTGGCGGCCTGGCGAGCACATGTTCACCTGATGTGGCTCAGAGGTTCATATCAGTATACTGACTAGGGGTGTAACAGCATCGAGATTCATTCATATTACAGCAAATTTAGCATTTTTTTTTAAAGGAAAAAGTGCTTTAATTCCTTAGTTTATTTAGTTTAATTACTTAATTTAATGTAGTATTGCATTAATACTACATGAGATTTAGCAAAAGAAAAAAGAGTGGTTCAGTTACCTACAGCAATGTCAATGTACAGTATTTTAAATTGTTACTATATCAATTTCAAATCATTAAATCGTATCGGATGGTATCGCCAGAATGACTCAATAATATGGTCCATGTATCGTATCGTCAACCATGTAGTATGAACTCGCTGTTAAAATGTATTTTTACACACCTAATACTGAGCTGTTGGATTACAATTCAAACATATTACTTGGATTACAATTCAAATATAGCAGGAGTTCAGTTATTTCATTTAAAATGAATGACACTGGGCAAGGGCAACATGTTGGCTATTTTGTTGCTTCAAAGGTAATAAGAAATCTATCTCTCGGGAGTGCAGCAGGGCCAAAATCCAAAAATACCGGCCCATAGGCCCGTGTTATGGAGCCGGCACAGCCCGTCAGAACTGGGACGGCGATGGGGCAAGTCGCTCAGTGGTGTTGGAAGTACCCAGAGTATGTATGATGGATGTACCCGTTGTTGGCTGTGGTTGGCTCATGCCTGGTCTCATGTTTTAAACAACGTCCGTCCACATGCACGTACGTCCAGCTTTGGCCAGTGTAAGGTGTCTGTGGCTTCAACGTTAGCCAGCAGCTCCGGAGGCCTGGAAGTAACGGAGGATGTGGTGGCCATGCACACACACACACGCACACACGCGCGCGCACACGTACACGCACACATGCACACCTCGTTCAGCCACTTAACCACATGAACCCGAGCATCCATCGACATTCTTGGGGGAACATTATTGGCCAAAAACATTTGTTCGAAAAAAAAAAGCACAGTACTGTACTGAGCTAACTCAGGTCCAATTAACTGCGTCTAACACGGCTTTTAAGCGCCTTAAGCCCTTTGATACTTTGTTGTCCGACAAAATGGCACAAATTGCCAATCCTGAGCTCTGCTAATTCCGCTATTTATTCTTGACAAATGTTTGACACTTTTTAACCGTATTTGCTTACACTAGCTAGCTGACAGTTTCCACCTTAGAGCGACACGCATGCCCAGACCGGGGATATATATATGCCAGGTTGAAAGTACTTAACACGATTAGTTTCATTCGAGGATTAGTTTTTCTTTTTCTTTTCTTTTTTTACTGCAGCAGAGCTACTTTCATCCCCAGATGAAAGAGTTCAGCACTCTCTCTGTCGAACACCAGCAAAAGAGTCGACAGATGTTTATGAACTGCTTTTGACTGCAATATTATCCTCGTTACCAGTCCTTGTTGTTAGTGCTGCAGCGCGCCTCTCCATGCATGCATGCATGTATACGGTCTGGTACCGTATGTATACGGGTATAGCTGCCCAAGTGGTAGCAATTTCCTTAGTTTCATGTTTTTTTCCCCCTCTGCGAGTATTAGAAAGTAAAATTGGATTGCAGGATCTCCAACTCGACGTTCCGGTTCATTAGGTTCCTCATAAACGTTTGCATTTTTTTTTTTTTTTTTCATTCAGCGGCCGCTCTCCAGTGCCGGTTTCTAATATCGTGGCTGTCATCGGGCATGCAAAAAGGAAAAATGCGTATGTCCACAGTCTCCACACAGCACAAGCCACCTTAAGATCCTTTCAGACAGACAATGGATCACCAGGTCTGCTACAGGTGACAATATAAACATAACAAGAGCTCAACAGACTCTAGGTCTAATACTCGATTGTGTGTGTCTCAAAAAACATATTTTTGCCCCCAAACTATGTTAAATGTGAGAGAAGTGTACATACAAAATAGTCATCATGAATCAACAGTGGAATGTACTGTATATTAGGACAAGTACTACCGCTAGTGCTATTGGTTAATAAAGAGCAATGTCCATCCATAGCTCAGTCTTGTCCTGGTTATTAAATCCAGATTTAGCCTCAAAGTTGACTATTGGACAAAAGACCTCTCCAGTCTGACCTTATTGTGGGCTGGAACATGCTGTATCTCCTTCCTGAAGGCAGCGGCTGAGTATTATATGCAATATTCTTGCTTATTATGTATAATATATCCCTGCATCATCCTTCCTTAGGATGATGTTATCATACATGGACGTACAGAGCCTCGGAAGTGGTTGTCTTTGAACAAATGTTCAGTACGCTTGCATTGTTGACGCCCCTTGACCTCTCCACGAGTGCATAAAAAATGCAGGTCATTAAATTGAATTCCTATAGACACGTTAATCGCTGTGCATCTGAACGGATCTTTAGAGCCACTTTCACTTTCGAGATGTTTCTTTAACAGCAGAAGCAGTCAATCTACAAGCTCACAATGTGTCTCATCGCCTCACGCCGTGAGCTTGTCGATCGGCTATGTTTGCCATCTATCCTATGAATGATGCAACATTATTTTCTACCAAGAAATAGTATATTAACTTGTTATATAAAAAACATGAAGTTGAAAAATGGAGATACAAGGTTTCTGGCAGGCAAGAACAATCCGCAGACAAACACTGGCTTCTCACAATATAACTCTCTTTCTCTCGCTCTCTGTCTTGCACTCTCACAATATACCTCTCTCTCTCTCTCTCTCTCTCTCTCTCTCTCTCTCTCTCTCTCTCTCTCTCTCTCTCTCTCTCTCTCTCTCGCTGACAATGAAACCTGATCTCATTTCAAACTATGAAAGCAAAACGGCCTACTTAATGTTATTCTTTTGTTTGGAATCCAATCTAACCCACATTGTTGGAAGAAAAAAACACACATATTGGACTCTTTCTCTTTTTTCCCTCCCCCTTCTCCTTCCTGAGCGCCGCTGCTCACCTCTAATACTGCTGCTGAATGATGTCATCTTAATGGAAAAGTTCTCTTCTTTGTGTCTTTGTGAAAAGCAGATGTTATTGTGATAAGGAAGAGGCGATAAGAGCAATTAATGGAGTGCTGGATGTGTGATAGTTTATGTAGACGTGGTTAAACATGGAGATAAGATATCATCGTTCATTACCTGCTCTCTGCTGCTCATGGGAGAACAAGTAACTGTAGTACTTTTACTACATTGTCATTTTTTTTTTCAATTCTTCTTACAGTATGTCTCCACTATTGTACAAATATACTTTACCGCTTTGCCCCATTGTGGTTACAAGTTACTTTGTAGATTATTATTATTAAACAAATGTATGTTTCATACATTTGAATGTAATTAAGACCCCATAGAGGTGCTATTATTTTATTGGCAGATTTACATGAAATCACAGCGAAACTTTGTACATTATAGTAGTACCACCAGCCACTGTTATAGCGCCACCTGGAGACAGTTTTCCCACATTTTTTACGTATAAATGCACCAACCTGAGTGAAACATTGCATGCACCCACCCTATGAGGATAAGGACAAACCTTTGACCTGTATTTTTTGCGTCTGCTGTTTATAGCGCCACCAGGAGGCCGATCTTTTAAAATACATTCTTTCATATTGCTCCTCTAGATTCTGTCCCCAAATCCTGAAAATCATTACACAATATCTCCACGGCCATGTGCTACGGTTGGATATCTCCCATGTATTTCATATTTCATCCTATTTCTCTATAATTGGCTTTCAAAGTTTGCGGGATGTCTGTTTTTAAGAAAAAGCATCAAATCATAAACGCAGTGTGCAACTTACATTTACACATCTGTAATGCACTTTTCTACTAGGTGGACAAATATAACCCCGTCCTTTTCATATTGGCTTGTTATAGCGCCACCAACAGGTGTTTTTTTTTTGCAAAGCACCTGCAATACCTGGTGGATACCTGTGCCCAGAAGGGCACTTTTTCGAGTAATTTCTTGTTTTTGACCTCGGCTCCTCAAAGTGTTAAAACAAAGATTGTGTGTGTGTGTGTGTGTGTGTGTGTGTGTGTGTGTGTGTGTGTGTGTGTGTGTGTGTGTGTGTGTGTGTGTGTGTGTGTACATTGTACCTCTGGTCCTCTCCCACCAGCAGTGCGATGGTGTCATGTTTAAGAGGGCCCATCGGTGCGTGTTATAGCGGCCCTAATAGGCTTACCTGTCAGCGCTGTACAGGAACATGGCTCCTGTAAATCACATTTGTCAGCGACACCTGCTTTGCGCTCTCTCTCTCTCTCTCTCTCTCTCTCTCTCTCTCTCTCTCTCTCTCTCTCTGTTTATGGCTGTCTTACCTCCTCCTTCTCCTATACTACTCCTTCTTCATGGCCAGGGACCAAAAATTCCACCCCCTCTTCAGCTTCCCTCAAAGGATAATCTCCTCGTACCAACCTCCCCCCAACCACCCTCTAGTCTACACCCTATTGAATGAATGGAGGTGGGTGTTAAAAATATATGGCGGGACCCCCCCTGCCGCCCTCCTCCCCCAATCGTCCTCCCCCACAGTCAGTACCTTTACTCTCTAAACCCATCCAAGTGCTTGTAACGTGCCATTGAAAGGGGAGTGTATGGAGTGTTAAGGAGGGCTGGCAGGGTATTAAGGCCCACCCCCCTGGCTCTGGGGCGACTCTATCTGCATCCAGGCTGCAAAACATTTTCTGGTCGAAGAACCCCAAATTTGGATGCGGATCAATCCTCCCCACCACCACCACCACCACCACCCTCAATTCACCCCGTTTGGGGAAGAAGATTTGTATTTAAAAACTCTCCCCCTTTCTCCTTCAAGGACCTCTGTAGTGCGGGTCCCTGGCTGGACCCCCACTTTGACACAACCCCCCACCCCCCCAGACCGCCCCAGCAAAGCCAGGGGCTCTGAGAAGGAGAGTGTGAGAAGGAAGTATATTAAGGTGCACTGAGGCTGATGGCTTTAGCCAACTCTGTGTGTGAGAGTGTGTAATGGACTCTGGGATGATGGCTGACCAAGTGCTGGGCTGCTGATAACCTTTAGGAAGGACATTGTTTCCTGTGTGTGTGTGTGTGTGTGTGTGTGTGTGTGTGTGTGTGTGTGTGTGTGTGTGTGTGTGTGTGTGTGTGTGTGTGTGTGTGTGTGTGTGTGTGTGTGTGTGTGTGTGTGTGTGTGTGTGTGCGCGCCGCAGTGTATATACAAGCTCCGTGCCGTAATGGAAGGTGCAGTGGTTCATTGGTTCTCGGTAAGGGTTTAGGTGTGTGTGCGTGTGTGTGCGTGTCTGTGTGAGAGAGTGTGCGTGTCTGTGCGCGCGTGTGTGTGAGAGAGAGTGTGTGTGTGTGTGCACGTGGTCTGTGTGTGCATGCACCTAGTAGCGAGGGGGGGGGGGGAGGGGTTCCCGGGGGTCTTTCTGCGTATGTTTTGTTTTTGCATGCAGGGACACCCGGGTCTATCATTCATTTACCCTCTGTCTGAACCATGCAGGCTTTTCACTGGAATGTCACTGCAGAGAGAAATACAAAAGATAGAGTAAAAAAAACGAGAATCATTATCAGCTTTTATTGTCACATCACAGGTTTACAGGTGTAAAATACGTGGGTGATATATTTTTTTGTTTCGTTTTGTTTGTGTTATATACACGCTGTGGTGAGAGTGCACTCCATTTAGTTGTTTTGATAAGAGGTAGAGTCACAGTAGCAGAGAAATTAAGGTAAAAACACGATCCAGGCAGAACAAAAATCTAAATAAATGATCTTGGACAGATATGGTTGGCACAGTATGTATTAGCATTATCATCATGCCGGTGTGTACATGTGCTTAGAACAATAGAATCCTCATGTAGATGTGACCTGTGCATGATGTAATTGCAAAGTAATCATAATGCAGGTCTGTACATGTTCTTAGAACAATAGAAACTTCAGCAAGTGTTACACGTTCTTAGAACAACCACATCAGTAATTATGCAGGTGTGTTTGTGTACGTAGAAAAGTGGAATTATGTGCAGATGTGTTCATGTACTTATAACAGTAGAATTATTTGCAGGTGCGTTCTTGTAATTGTAACAATGGAATCATAATGCAGGTCTGTACATGTTCTTAGAACAATAACATCTTTAGCAGGTGTATGCATATATTTCAGGGTATTAACAAATAATGTACTGTATGCAGGTGTGTTCATATACTTAGAACAGTGGAATTATGTGCAGGTGTGTTTCCACACTTATAACAGTAGAATTATGTTCAGGTGTGTCTATATACTGTACTTAGAACAATAGAATAATGTACAGTGGAATTATGTGTAAGTGTGTTCATGTACTCAGAAAAATATAATCGTTATGCAGGTGTGTTCATGCATTTCAGGATATTAACATCAGTATACAGGTGTGTTCATGTACTTAGAACAATAGAATTATGTGATGAGGAGTGTTCATTTAATTCCGGATACTAACACTGTATGCAGGTGTGTTCACACTCTTCAGAAAAACATCTTGTGCAGGTGTGTGTGTGTGTGTGTGTGCGTGTGTGTGTGTGTGTGTGTGTGCGTGTGCGTGTGTGTGTGTGTGTGTGTGTGTGTGTGTGTGTGTGTGTGTGTGTGTGTGTGTGTGTGTGTGTGTGTGTGTGTGTGTGTGTGTGTGCGTGCGCGCGCGTGTGTGTGTGTGCGCGCGTGCGTGCGTGCATAAACGTGGCGTCACCAGGCACGCAGAGCAGAGTATCGGCAGCAGCAGGTGCACTTCACCAACACTTCACTAGAGCCGTTATTTGTGCTACGACTCGGAGGGGGGAAAAAGGTGTATAAAATCCACAAACATAACGGTGTGCTGTTTGTTTTTTGTTTGCTTTTTCTTCAGAGTCTCGCACCTTGAGACTGGAGGAGGAGAGGAGGAGTGGGAGGAGGAGGAGGAGGAGGAGAGGCTGCGTGGGACGGGAGTACACGCCGCGCCGCGCCTGAGGAATACATGAAGGGAGGGAGGAGGGGGGAGGGCGAGGAGAACGCCTCTACCGCACCGCCGCCACGCTCCACACTCAAAGATTGTACAGGTAAACCAAACCCACTCGCCATGTTTCTGTTCAGTGTAGGTTTTTTTTTTCTTGTGGCCTGTTTTTATTTTTATTTCCCTGGAAGCTTGTCGCAGCATTTGCGGTGGTTTGATTGGTTGGTTGGTTTATTGATTGACATTTTTACTTTACATGCTGTAGATTGGATGCATGGCCGTGGGAAGATATTTACAGTAGGGGGTGCTGGACGTTCACTATGGGGTGCTACAAAATGAGCAAGCACCCAAAATGACCAGCTCAGCCTTGTAATTAGTGTCTCCACTCTGAGGCTGGGAAGTCGGGGTTCGATTCCCCACTGGGTCATACAAAAGATTCTAAAAAATGGGACCCAATGCCTCCCTGCTTGGCACTCATAAAGGGTTGGATTGGGAGTAGGTCCCTGCGACATACTAGCGCCATGTCTAGGGGGTGTACTTGTGCATCAATAGGCTCCTCGCGCTATGGGCCTGATGGTTCGACCTAGCCTCATGACATCATGGTTCGGCAAGGCTTACTTACTTAAGTAAAATGCGGCCGGGCCTTAACTGGGCCCTAACTGAGCAGGTCCGAGGCCTGGCCTGCCCCGACTAAATGGAATAGATTTGTAGGCCCAACCCGGCCCTAAACTTTCGGATTTGGGCAGAATTTGAGACTTCTCCACTGAGTAAAAGTGAAATGCCAATCAGCATGATTGGATACATTTGAAATCAATGCAGAGGACAATACAAAAACTGTTACTTGAGGATAGAACCATGAAAAAGGGCACTTTTCAGGATTCAAATTCACAAGCATTCTGCCACTTCGGATTTGACTAGTCTCTGATTGCCTTGATCTGGCCGCAATCAAGACGTCAGTAATTCTTCCCAGTCCTGACTGTGTTTGCTGGGATGAAGCCGGTGGGTCAGCTTGGCCAATCCGATGCCTCATGATATACCACCTGAGGTTCATTGCATTCTCCACAGACTCTCCGCAGGATATTTTCGGTTCTGTGAAACCGTCGGTACGACAACATGCATGTCCACTGCACAACCTCGGGCCTCATCTGGGGGACACATGCCAGGTTTGCATCAGTGTCATTTTAGATTTTTAGTGCTGCCCCAAAACATCTGTACATCTGCTATTTTTGAGAAAAAAATAAATCTTTAAAGTGTTTGAAGAATTACTGCTTTTAGAAGCCATGTTCACCTCCAAGCTGGGGACACCAGGTTGAGTGCTTATTATTAAAGTCTTGAGGAGGAGCAGGAGGAGGAGGAGCGTTTTATCTTTTGCACAGAACCAGAGAACCAGGCGGCTGCAGTGCAGCTCAGGCAGCGGCTGCTTTTCATTGAGGGTTTTTTTTTTTCCCGGGGCAGGACTCAGACAAACACAGGGTCCGTCTGGTCGTCTGCTGCTGGTTACGATGGGAGAGGAGAGGGGATGGTAGGCGACGTTGGTTCTGTGTCCAGAACCTCAGCCCGGGCCCCCCGAACAGGATGCCTGTGGCTTTGAGAGAAGAGAGAGAGAGAGAGGCCCCTCAACACCTGCAGAGCAGAACTAAATAACATGACGTTATATCTCTGCACAGAAACGCACTGCCAGATGCAAAAGCTACTATTACATGTTTCAGCAGTGTTTGGAGGTGGTTTTCGCATTACTAATGGTCCCTTTTTGGGGGGGCTCAGTTCACCCCTCAAGTAAATATCTTTATCATCCATGGTACCCCTGAATTACATACTTTATAACACACTATGTGATATTAACCTAAATTCCCCTAAGATGCAAAATGTGCTGAGGAAGACTAGCATTCCCTATTCTGAGGGAACCTTTATAGCAGGGGTTTTCAACCTTTTTCATACCAGGGCCCACTATTTATTCAGCATTTGAGCCACGGACCACCATTTGATGACAATTTCACCCCAAACACCTAAAACTAATGAATTATTTTGGTTTTGTCCACAATACCAGGCTGGATTTGGGGAAAACAAAACAGTCAACAACATACAGATCAAAATGACCATAAATCTCATACATTCTCTAGTTGTGTGGACTTGGGGCTAATTCAGATGATGAATATTTTAACTCTTGAGAGTGTAAAAATGAAACCAAATGGACCCGCAAGGGTCCATTTGGTTTCATTTTTACACTCTCAAGAGTTACATCTGGTTAACCAACTTTCCATCATTTAGCCTGGGGACCACCTGGAACCCTCTCAGGGACCACTGGTGGTCCCCGGACCACTTGTTGAAAACCCCTGCTTTATAGTGTCCCATTGGCCGTGAGGTTTAGAGTCCCATGGGCCGTATAGGGCTGGTCTCCCATTGGCTTAGAGGCCAGCCAATCATGACAATCTCACCACTACATCGCTAGTAGTACTACATTGATCAGCTTTTCAAGCTGTTAAAAAACACACCGAATGTTATAGTGAGGATAAGAGGTTTCTACCCGACAGTAGCGGCGCTATCCGTTTGAGCTGCTCTGACACCTTTATACTGTAGCAATATTTTTAGTTTTTCCTTTTTCCCTTATGTTTGCCATGTTGTTGTTGTTGGGTTGTTTTGGTCTCCAACCCAGTACTCCTTTCCTAGTGGGGATTAAACAGGAGGCCCGTGGGTGGTGTTGGGTGGTGCTGGAGTGCCGCAGAGAGATACAGGAGGCGAGGGAAAAAATAAAGAAATAAAAGGGATGCTTAATCTTCCGTTTGCCGCGTGTGAGGGGATGTGCAGCGCTGCACGCCTGCCACCCGTGAAACATCAGCCTCACGCGCAGGCACGCACACACACACACACACACACACACACACACACACATACACACACACACACACACACACATGAACCACTGGCAGGGATCAGCAGCCAAAGCGATTAGCACACGGACGTCAGAACATAGAGAGCGACAGATTTAACACACATACAGACGTGTGTGCAATCCGTGCATGCGTGCACATGACTGCAGTGCAGACACATGATGGTACGACGTCATCCAGACTGTTCAGAGTGGGCTGTGAACAGTCTGGAGGGGGGGGTGGAGTGGACGCATTAGTCTGCCTACTTACCCTAAGATCTCCCTGCACACATCTGATTCAAATGAAGGATCAATGGCTCTCAACAATTGCTCTTAAGCTAGAGCCGTATAGAAGAAATCCATGGAGCGATGCCCTACAGACCAGGTGTGGACAATCAATACAGAGGTGTCAAGCTGCACTTACACAGTGTGTGTGTGTGTGTGTGTGTGTGTGTGTGTGTGCGTGTGCGTGTGCGTGTGCGCGTGCGTGCGTATATATACTAGTGTAGTACATAGTATATACTAGACTAGACTTGTATATAGACTATAGACTAGTTGCGTCACATCGATTCACTTCATCATCCCAGGTCTTCTTCGAAGAGACTTCTCTTCGACTAATAAGGCCTGTACCAGACGTTTACAGAATGTACTGTGAGTCTATGAGTGTTTTTCACTATTTCGCTAGTGTCTATGGGTTTTTGTTACCGTTTAGCTGCTTGGATTCTATGAGCATTCGTCCCTATTTCACTGGAGTCTGTGAGCATTTGTCAGTATTTCACTGGAGTCTATGAGCATTGAGCGTTTACCTGCACCTATGAGCGTTTGTTGTTATTTCACTGAATCTGTGATCATTTGTTCAGTGTTTCTGAGCCCTCAGGTCCTCATCGATGCAACCTGTCCAACAGAACGTTTTTGGCTCCCTAACAGTAGCCTTACAGCCCCGTATTTCATTCTTACAAAACATTAAAATGCGCCCTGACACACCACCAGCTTGTATAACTTCTATACCAAACAAACCACTGGTCTGTCACAGGTTTTCAGTGTGTATATATATATATACACGCCATGTGTATAAGCACAGAGCAGTATAGCCACAGCGGCGTCCGTTCGTTGACAGGACTTGGCTGTTACGCTGGGCAGTTTCTTCTGCTTTTTCAGTTTCGTATGACACGCTGCTATTTTTGTGTATAAGCACAGAGCAGTATAGCCACAGACGGAGCACAGATCCTCTAGTTCAACCTAGACTTGAAGCTGACTAGTGTCAAGCATGGGCAGGTGTCTCTACCGCTCAACCTGTTGCAGGTGTTCCTAGAAACTCGAATCGAGGCACGAATGGGTTAACTCCCCGTAGTGAGCGGGCACCGGCGGCCGAGTCTACTCTCAACAAGGACTCTTTAACCAGGCTGAATGACAGGAAGGCAGACAGGCGGGCACGCCGCCAACCGCACACACTCAGTCTCACAGGCCTGAGGGCAGCGCTGCCAACTCTACCAGACCACAGGAGACCACGTGACCGTGTGTGTGTGTGTGTGTGTGTGTGTGTGTGTGTGTGTGTGTGTGTGTGTGTGTGTGTGTGTGTGTGTGTGTGTGTGTGTGTGTGTGTGTGTGTGTGTGTGTGTGTGTGTGTGTGTGTGTGTGTGTGTGTGTGTACTCGTGTGGGCCGTCCCCACCAGTATAGCAGGATTTGAGAAAATGTTTCCTCCTGGTCCTCAATAAGAGATGTTGTTTTATGGACAGAGAGAATTGAATGTACGAATAAGCATAAGAGAATTGAATCTACGAATAAGAATGGGGCGGCTGTGCTTCAGGAGGTACAGCAGGTCGTCTAATGATCCAAGGGTTTGCGGTTCGAATCCCGGCTCCTCCCGTCTGCATGTCGAAGTGTCCTTGGGCAAGACACTGAACCCCAAATTGCCTCCAATGAGTTGGTGGGAGTGAGCTTGTCACCATTGGTGTGTGAATGTAGGAAGTGAGGATGAGGATGCTGGTGTCGACCGTTCACCGCTTCACATCCCAATGTATGAATGATTGGACCATTGTAAAGCGCTTTGAGCCTTTGGAAAAGCTATAAAAATACAATCCATTATTATTATCATTATTAATATTATTAAGCATCTATTATTGCTGTCTTGTAGAGCGTCAGTCAGACATAGAGTGCCGCAGCCCCCCCTTTCATGACGACGAGCGGCCCAGAAGTAAATTCCTCATTCAAATTCCTCGCAAGACATTTCAAAAAGTATTTATATAAAGATATTTTAATCATCATCATCATCATACAAATCATGATGACGCTGTGTTGAGCGCACGGCATGTGTGTTTAAAAGTCTGTCGTCCAGTGCATGCCCTGTGTGTTTAAAAGTCTGTGTCCAGCGCATGGCCGGTGTGTTTAAAAGTCTGTGTCCAGCGCATGGCCTGCGTGTTTAAAAGTCTGTCGTCCAGCGCATGGCCTGTGTGATTAAAAGTCTGTCGTTCAGTGCATGGCCTGTGTGTTTAAAACGCTGTTGTCCAGCGCATGGCCTGTGTATTTAAAAGTCTGTCGTCCAGTGCATGGCCTGTGTGTTTAAAACGCTGTTGTCCAGCGCATGGCCAGTGTGTCGGTGCAGTTCTCTGTGTGCATAGTGACTGACGGAGAACCTCAGCCCAGCGATGACACAGCAAACAGGAATGTCTCTCTCCCTGGCAGTCATTCCCTGCTTTTCCTTTCTTTTCTTTTTTTTCTTTATTTCCCTCCTCCACTCTCTTTCTCTTTTCTCTCCCTTTCTCCCTCCCGCTGTGGGCTAGGCCCACATGTATAACCCAGTAATTATCAAGGATATTTTTCTCTGGTTGGTCCATGCAAATCCCCGTTTATGGGTCATATGCTTGTGTCAAAAGACGGAGGCTGTTTGACGTCCGTCAAAGCCAGCCGTGCAGGATGTGGGAGAACGTCGGGAAACCCCCCCGACACCACCACCACCACCTCCAGAGTGAAAAAAATCTAGGCAAAAACAAACATCTCCTTTTGTGCAAAAGGCTCCACTCTTGGCAGCATTAAAGACGCTGTGCCATGATTTTTTTCTTCCCCCACCCTAAAACATGATCACATGATCCCCCTGAACTAAAGCCACACCCACCGCTTAAGTTGTATGATAAAGTGGGAGGAGTTAGGGGAGGGGCTGATAATGTAATGGCAGTATATTACATTTTTTTACTGGCACATTTGACTGGAAAGAGTTCAGCTACCAGGAATGAACCCTAAATACAGAGGGAGACATCACAACATCATTTTATGTTAGAAATGTTAGAAACTACCAGATGCTTACTTGCATATGTTGAGCAATTTTCATAATTGGCCACCATACAATTAACAACATATAGAAGGCAAAATAGTCAAAATGTTCATGCTTTATGTTGCATGTGACTAACTAGGGTGTTTTTGTGATGCTGAATCCATTCCAAGCATTAGCTTTGCTAAAAAAAAAAAAATGGACATTTGGACAAGTGCTATGGCCGTTTTCAGCCAAGAACTAATTGCAAAACTAATGCTTAGAATGGATTAAGCATCATGAAAACTCCCTAGTTAGACATATCACATACTACATACTGTAAAGCAGGATGAAATTTTGCCTTTATTTTGTTTGTTTTTGTATTTTTTATCTTGTGCCTATAGGTTGCTAATGGTACGGTCACATATTATGCCAATCGTAAAACAATTCTCAACATATGCAAGCTAGCATCCGGCAGTTCCTACATGCTGGGGACCCCTACTCAACATTTAACATAAAACCTTGGTGTACTCAACATGTCTGGGTTCACAATGGGTACTGTAAGTACTTCAGTACTGTACTTAATGTACAAAATCGGGGAAAGAAAATATCAAATTCACAGCATTCCATCTCTCTATATATATACCAAAGGGAAGACAGAGAGAGAGAGAGAGAGAGAGAGAGAGAGAGAGAGAGAGAGAGAGAGAGAGAGAGAGAGAGAGAGAGAGAGAGAGAGAGAGAGAGAGAGAGAGAGAGAGAGAGAGAGAGAGAGAGAGAGAAAAACTACCATCCAGAGCTTTCGGTAGCTGTGTCATGACCCCGTGCATGAAGGCTAGGGCAGTGGAAATGATGTTCGCGTGTGAGCGTAGACCCCAGCGCTGGCCGCGGCCCAAGAGAAATCTGCTGGTGGAAAACCCACTATATCCACACATACAAGGAAAGGGGGGTGAAGAGGGGGATTCTGACAGAAAGGACGTTGAAGACTTGACAAAATAAACGGGCGACGCTCGCGCACAGAACCGGCCTTATGCGGAATATAAAAACCACACAAAACAACATGAAAACCCCACAGGGCTCTTTAGCGCACCGTATGGGGACGTTAAGTGTATATTTCCTGTTTCCGTGTCCGTTTAAGTTGAACAAACACAAAGAGATGTGTTTTTTAAACGGTTGTTAAATAGGGGTCCCTATTGAAACTCTTCCTATTGACACGGCACCCTGGGAGAACTGTGACCCGGAGGTTTACGGTGCAGCGTTTTCCTGTGGCGATGGAGAGAGGGAGAGGAAGCAGGGCTGCGAAAAGGGCATAACTGTTAAAAAATAAAGTGAAGAAAAAGAAAAGAACATACACCAATTAACTCAATGAGCCTCAATGAGCCACAGGTATTAAACCAGGTTAATTACAACCCTTGCCTTTCTGAAAACGGATACGCTTGTTCTGGTAGCGCTGAAGCGCTGCTACCGCTACCAAAACAAGGTCCCATTATCCTAATAACTTCACTTATTATGAGCCAAAAAGGCACATTTGTATGTAACGAGCTGCGCAAGCCAGAAGTAACACTGCACGCACACGCACAAACACACACACACGCTCGTGCAGCAAACACACGCACACGTGGGCGCCCGCAACATCGAAAAAACGGCTCCCTTTCACAAAAGCTGCTTCCTCTGTGTTTCATCACTCAGGCTGGGCTTTGTTAGTGTGCGGAAATGCCTGGAGAGAGAATGAAAATACTGGCAAGTCCCTGCAACGTTTTCTGGAGAGAGAGAGACTCTTTGCAGCTGCATGGAGTTGTTCTCTCTCTCTCTCTCTTGACGCACGCATACATGCATGCATGCACGCACGCACGCATGCAGGACACACACACACACACACACACACACACACACACACACACACACACACACACACACACACATATACTGTATAGGCTGAAGAGGGGTTCAGGTTACGTACTGCGGAGAGATCAGCACATAAACAGAGCAGTGTTGTTATGTTCCACCGTGGCCAGGTCACAGGAACCAGGCAGCGTGTGTGTGCCAACATACGCACGTATGTACATACGGGAGTGACGCACAGGGGGTCTCCTCTGATGCCTATCGACATCATCACACACATGGCACACACACACAGTCCACCGGACAAGACCACCAGGCCACAGTGGGACGGGATGTGCTAGCAAGCCTTTATCTGCCTTTGCAATGCAAATTGTCCCATGCAGATTGTTTTTATTGTGGGAGGATTTAAGCCCTACACACTGGATGCGTAGCATAGCGCCACAGTATTGCCGCTAGGGCTGCAACTAACGATTATTGTCATAATTGATCCATCGGCCGATTATTTAGGTGGTTCATCAGTTCACGACACTTTAAATATCACTATTGTTCTTGATACTATAATAATTATTACGTTCGATCCCAGGCACTGCCAACTCAACATGTGAATAACACGGCTGGATGGTCACCCTTTATGGGTCCATTTGGTTTGATTTTACGCTCTCAAGAGTTAAATTATTAACATCTGAATTACTAAGCGTTCGTCCCACCAGCTGTTGTTGTCAATAACACCAGATCATGCATCGTGTTCATAAACAGCCATTCAATCTGTTCCTTTCAACAGCTAGCTAATGCCTAAAACACCAAAATGGCGTCCCGTACATACTGACTTACATTAATTTGAGAATGTAATGTATGTAATTATCCACAGGGCTTGACACTAACACTTGTCCGCTTGCCCGGGGCAAGTAAAAAAATGGTGGGGCAAGTGAAGACTGCTACCTGGTTGCCCGATCGGGCAAGTGTGCAACTTAGTGCACTATAGCACAACACAAGATACATTTGTCTTGAAGGCAGTCATTGCGCTCTGCCTCTGTGTCTTTCCCTGCTTTCTAGCTGTCCACAATTCCAGGCTGGATTTGGGAAACAAAACAGGCAAATTAACATACACATCAAAATGACCATTAATCTTCTACATTCTCTAGTTGTGTAGACCTGGGCTAATTAAGATGATGAATTTTAACTCTTGAGAGTGTAAAAATGAAACCAAATGGACCCGCAAGGGTCCATTTGGTTTCATTTTTACATTCTCAAGAGTTACATCTGCAAAATTTACAATATATTTTTGGGGGCAAGTGACCATGAGCTGAGGGCAAGTAGAACCTGACTTGCACTTGCCCGATAGGCAAGTGCCTCCAAGACCTTAGTGTCAACCCCTGATCCAACAATAACAACAATCGTCATCAAAATGAATGGCGGTCCGTACATGGCTGAAATGCCCAAATAAATAATGGGCCTTCCCTTGATACTGGAAAAAAGGTTTGGAAAAACCACTGGAATAAATAGTTCCTTCCTTCCTTCCTTCCTCCCTCCATGCAGCCAGTGCTGCAGCAGCAGCAGCGCAGGCTGCCCCGTTGTGTCCATGCAGTCATCCATCCATCAACCAGGAGGCCTGGCGTTGTCAATTACCCTGCAGGAAAACACCATTAGAGGGGCTGAATGGGACAGAGAGCCGTGGCAGGCCTGACATGACTGTGTTATATGATTACACAACCTGTTGGCTGTCCGCCTGTCAAGTGTCTCCTCCCGTATCCCGTCCCCGGCTCCTCTCTCTCTCTCTCTCTCCTCTCTCTGATGAATGGCTGTAATATGGCGCGCATCACGATGTGCGGCTAGCTTCTCCGCACCCTCATTAATAGCTCCTCATAATGCCACGCACGCTGCCTCCACGCAGGCAGCGCCACAGTGATGCACACACAGAGAGAGAGGAGAGAGAGAGAGAGAGTTCATGAATACAGAAGCCTTGTTCCCGTGTCGCCATTCAACACAAATCAACAGCGACAACAGCAGAAAGAAAAAAAGAAAAAACAACAACAACAATGTCCCTGATTTGAATAATTTCACAAACGTTTGTGGCAACATGCCAGAGTCACAGTCACGCTTAGCACGCTTTACACTCTCTCTCTCTCTCTCTCTCCAGCTCCCAAATGAAGGAATGGCGGAGGAGGGTAAGAAGAGAGAGATCATAAAGAATCAAAGTCGTGGGGTGGGGGGTGAAACACATGTGTTTTGTTTGATTGGATACACCCGCTAGTTCAGTCTCACGGACACATTTGCATAGATAATCAAAACTGCGAGCAGCGGGGCACGCTCACACGACAACAAGCACAACACGGATAGCCTAGTCTGAGAGAGAGAGATAGACAGACAGGGAAGCTCGTATAGCATTGTGCCGCTCAAGTTGATTGCTACTTTTTCTTCCCGCAGAATCGATGTCTATCAAAGACCCTCCAAACTACTTCCCTCTCGGCTGTGACAAATTGCATTTGATTTCCAGTTTCCAGCTCCGTGGGGGCTGGGTTAGAGTTAGTTTTTAGGATTGGAAAGTTAAGAGCACTTTTCCGGAAAATCTATAAGCGGGAGAACGGGTCGTTGTGCTTCATGCTGGCCAGAGAAGAAGTGAAGTGTTTTGACTGCAGCTGACCATTTTTTTTTTTTTTTTTTTTGGGGGGGAAGAGGTTTGTTAAAACAACCGTGACCTGCTGTCCCCAGGCCTGCAACCACGTTTTGAGTAATTAGGGGTCTGCCATAGGCTGCACTGTGCACTGGGCACTACCTAGAACAGGGGTCAGCAACCTGCGGCTCAGGAGCCGCATGCGGCTCTAGAACACAGCCCTATAGGGCTCCCTGGCTGTAGCATTATTACATACACACTGGGGTGATCCACACCAAAATAATATAAACATTTCAGTCACCCAAAACGCGTTGCGCTGTCTGACAGTTGCCAGTTAAAGTAGCAGTTATCAGAGGTGGAGCTTTCAATCTGAACCACTCATTTTCAAAGGTTTACTATGTCAGTAATATACTTTAGAGATGCTGTGTGGACTAGAAATGGAGTTCTATAAAACCTTTTTTTTTTTTTTTTAGAAACTCCATTTCTGAAGAAAGGTTGTGTTTCACCATGTTAATGATTTTTCTTTGAGGACCTTTTTTTCTGAGAGCGTGCAAATGGAATGGACCAGCCAGGGTCCATTTGGTTCACATTTGCACACTCTCAGGAAAAAAAATAATAAAATGTGGCTCCAGATAGATTTTGAATTTAATTTTGGGTCGAAAATGGCTCTTTCAACATCTTGGGTTGCCGACCCCTGACCTAGAAGTACATTAAAACACAAAACAATTAAAACACAACTCGTCTAAGGTGTTCTTGGGAGGGATGCTGTTCTACATGCAAAACGTCGTCTAGAGAACTGTTCATTTTTAGTTGAGGGTCAGCTTGGCACTTTTTGGAACATTCTTGGACCCCTTGGCATGTCGCAGTGCGTATTGCACTCATACATAGTGGTGGCAGTGCTTCTGCAAGCTCAAAGCCTGTTGCTTTGCGTAGCATTTCAAGTTTGCAAATCTGCTTTACCTTTGATGTTGTAGTCCGTGTCAGTATAACGATGTAGTGTGATTTAGTAGGATGTCGATTTATGAAAAAACAACAACACAGAGACAAGTTTCTGTCTAACACAAGCTACGGTAACAATGACAGTGCCGGTGTTCAGTATATCCTTAACTACAGGCTGGCTTCACTGTTGGTCTGTCAAATATACTCTTTTTTTTGCGTTCCCTCCTCCTGTTAATATCATGGCAGCTCTTTTCTTTTCTCTACGAAGCCGTCTTAAATAGAGACAGCTGTTGTGCGGGTTTCAATTTCACCCCCGCTCAGTCACAACCCATCACAATGCCAGCGCCTTCCCTGTACTGAGCAGAAAACTGCACCTGCACTGCGTACAGTGACTGTGTGTGTGTGTGTGCGCGCGCATGCGTGTGTTTGTGTGTGTGCACATGCGTGTGTGCGTGCGTTAGTAGTATACTTGTGAGGACCAAAATTGTCCACCGATTTTTGTAACAGCGATCAGCAACATGTTACTGTAGTTATAGTGTCGGCCTGTGAATACAGCTGGTTTAAACCAGAAATACCTTCTGGGAAAATAATCAGATAAATGGATTTAAAAGTAATAATAATTTGGAGGTGGACAGCAAGATCATGTTTCACTTCACTTCAAGTTCACTTTACTCCATCGCCATAGCAACCCAGAGCTTTCCATATGTTGTATAGCTCTGGAGATATAGTTATAGACTCTATTTTCGTTACCGCTATACCCCTTATCCCTTAAAGGTAGGGGAAGTGATTTGAAATTCATGGTGTAGTACCAGCCTGGTGCACTAGGGGCCCCCAAAAGTAGCTACACTATGTGAACCTGCTGCTCTCTTCTGATTGGAGGAGAATTGTGGTGACCTGGGGAACTTTTATTAGCTCCTCTGCTAACGTGGGGGAGGGGGAAACTCCATATGTGGTTTCCACACCTTATAATAGAGCATTTTAACAGAATTTTTTTTTTTTGGTGATATCTGACAAAAGTGAAATCACTTCCCCTACCTTTAACTTCTTTGCCTTTTTAAACTATTAAAAAAAACATTTCTCAGTAGTTCAAATGGCCAGTCTACTAGCTCACGTGTTAATAGATTGACATGTTGAAATAGTCCAAAAAAGTTTTTCAAAATAGTGAAAATGAAATAAGGATATGGCATAAGGGGTTTAGCATGTAACGAAAATCTCACCCCTAGTTATATACTGTATGTCTGCTTATGTCATTTAGATATCATTTTATGTAAACATAGCATTATATAGTATATCCATAGTTTCATTATATAGATATTCCACTGTTATGTGGCTTACGTTTGATTCATGATAACTAGTCTTAAAGTGCTTAATGTATGTGATGTGTCATCATGTTTATTCACGCTCAAAGGCTTACTGGTTGGGTAGGTTCCCTGCTGGATTTGATTGAGTAATACAATTCCCAGATTCCCTTGTGCGTTTTACCGGGAACTGAATCTGTGACTGTATTTTGTTTTATTTACTTTTAGATAAAACAGCAAAACACGGTCAAACGTCAAATCTCTTAACCCCAACCCAGGACATGATACCCCATCATCACCCTCATCACCAAAACATATGTAGAACTGCTTTGCAGGCTGGAATTCATGGAGTGGGTTATCTGACAAATATGCCAGCCATAATTTACCGTACATCAATTTTAAGATTTGCTTTAATGTAAGTCATCCTGGTTAAGAGCTAATTGCCCCAAATTCTAAATTGGGGTAAATTGGGGTGGCAATTGATGGTGGCACCATCAATTGCCACCAAATGGTGGCAATTGATGGTGGCAGTGCATCAATTGCCACCTCAATTTAATTTTCGTTGCCATGTGTCCTGTGTCATGCACCAAAAAACAGCTGATCTACAACCGCATGGTGGACTTCTAGATCTGTTTTCAATTGTTAATTTCTTCCCAATGGTGTTCATGAACTGAATCGTGCCAGTAAAACGGTGACGTCCTCACGAGTAAAGTAATATGTACAAGTGTGTGTGTGTGTGTGTGTGTGCGCGCGTGTGTGTGTGCATATACTGTATGTGTGTGTTTGCGTCTGTGCATGTCTGTGCCTGCACGTGCGCCCACGCAAGAGAGTATCCCTGTATTGGTGTGTGTGTGCGTGCATGTGCGTGTGTGTAGGTGTTGTTGCTTCACAGCGTGAGTTTTTCTCATTTCTGTAATCCAACACCTGCAGATGTGTCTTGTAAACTGGCACAGCCCGCCAGCTTTTCTCCTCCTATTCAGAGGGGACCGGTGAAACAAAGCAATTAACTATAACGGAGGCCCTGTGTGTGTGTGTGTGTGTGTGTGTGTGTGTGTGTGTGTGTGTGTGTGTGTGTGTGTGTGTGTGTGTGTGTGTGTGTGTGTGTGTGTGTGTGTGTGTGTGTGTGTGTGTGTGTGTGTGTGTGTGTGTGTGTGTGTGTGTGTGTGTGTGTGTGTGTGTGTGTGTGTGTGTGTGTGTCCATCGGCCAACATGGTCGAGTGTGATTTGCCAGGTATGACATCGTCTCTGTCAGCAGTGGAAACCTCATGTCTAAAACTCTTTTTTGAGTATTCTCATAAACGGCAAAAAGTAAGCATCCTTTGATGCTTTTGTGTGTGAGGCTTTTGTGTCAAGTTCGAATAAGTTATATCGAATATGGAGTTATAACTTTTCTGTGAAATGAACCCACATGGAAGTATGTGTGACTTGTACATGTATATAAACCAGTTTGGTTTCTCACCCTGTGCAGATCCGTCCACAGCCCTGTTCACAACATTCAAAGAAACAATCCAAAAACCTTACCTTACCCCATACAAAATGCAAAAAACAAAAACATCCACAAACAAGCATATAAGTCATCATTATATAGCTGTTTTAGTTTAATATTACGCAACAACAAGCTCATTTGTAAAATAATGAGGTGTGTTTTGGTGGTGTAACATATAACATATTATCCGCTTTGGCAGAGTAATTGTTACAGTACTTTTGCCGGAAAAGGTAATAATACAGTAATATGCGATTTGCCCAATGACCAACTCTGGTTATTGACACCAGCTAGCACGCGCGCGCGCGCGCACACACACACACACACACACACACACACACACACACACACACACACACACACACACACACACACACACACCACAAGCTTTGATGTACTTTAAGCTGCAATGGATATATTCCCATAGCAGTGATTTCTGCAACATAATGTAAAACACTAAGTTTCTGCATCAATGAATGTTTTTTGCGGCTTGACGGAATGCGACACGCATCGATGCGCACACATACACACACACACACAAGCCGGCTAACGGAAACGGACGAATAACCCGGATGGATGCCAATAAGGAAACCTTTGAATTTATTGAATCACATTTGCGAGTCGCGAAGCAATGCAGTAGCTTGCATTGTGTAACAGGTAGTTTTATGCTTTGTTTGTGCTCGGCAGCAGATCCACAAGCTCACAACGCTGTGTGCTCACAATGCACTGTGTTGTCCAAATCAGACAGTGCAGCAGCAGCAGCAGTTGTTCCTCTACTCCGGACGCTGCTGATTCCGTGCGTGGCTGCGGCCCCAAGATCATACCAGAGCCCTGTGCTGTTCTCTCCCTCCATCGCCCCCTGACCCTGCTAATTGACAACGGCTGTGGCAGAGAGACAGGCACGGCGACAGGACCAGAGAGAGAGAGAGAGAGAGAGAGGGAAGGGTGGGAGAGAACGCTCCTTGCGTGAGAATGGAGAAAGTATAGCAGGAACGAATGAGAGAATGCAAGAAGCAGTTCTACCCACTGACTGTACTACGGGGGCCATAGAACTGAATGTACTACCCAGCACTGTGCTGTTACTACAGGCCGTAGAACTAAATGTACTCGTACGTCTGTTCCTACCAACTGTACTGTTTCTACAGGTCATAGAAGTGAATGTACTACCCAGCACTGTGCTGTTACTAAAGGAACTTTCTATAACTGCTAGTCTAAGTGATTTGATTGTCTGATTTGATTCTGATTGGCTGGTCACCGTCATGTGACAGCTGTAAAACCCTCCGGTAACCCACTGCTCACGTGTCACAGTTACTAGTATCACTCCGCCACCCGGAACCGACTTTGCTGTTGTTATGGAATCTTGGATGGATGGAATCTTGGATGGATGGAGTCATTGCAGGTGTGTTGTTTCTACAGCTGGGTGGCTGGGAACTACTTTCTTTAGCTGGATAACTTACAGACGCCATTGTGCTGCTCTGAATTATTTTCTATGCTACTTATCCAATTTTTCATGTTGCCGTAATGAAAGTGTGGGACAAGTGGGAAAACACAACACAATTCAAATATAGGAAAAAAATGCAAATCTACAAGCTCAAAACAAGCTCAATTGAGTGACTATTATAGCAGTCACAATGAGGAAAGAAGGCTCTTAATGTGAACACTGATGTCTGTCAGTCACAATGTGGGACAGTCGGGGTCTCAAGATGTGGGACACCTGAAAAGTCTTGGAGCTGAGGGACTGTCCCGCACAAAGACAGACATCTGGTCACCCTAACAGAAGGTCACTATCATGCAGTACTTGGCAGAGTGACTTCTGATAGTTGTACTGGAAACGTTGACATGAAATAATAGTCCTGTTTAGTGTCTTATTAGGCTGATCGTGACATTACTGCCAACAGGCGTGGGTGTTGTCGGTGCATATGCTCACGTGCAGTTAGAGGCGTACATGTCGTGCGAAACGGAACGCGAAGGGAGCAGCTTCTTGACAGCCGCACGCACGAGTGTTGTGGAGCGGCGACCTGTCTGTCTGTCTGTCCATCCGTCTGTCTGTCAGTCAGAGTGGATATTTCTGTCTGCTTAGCGGCTTGCCCGCTGGCTTGCCAGAGACACTATGTCATCGCTGGCTGCCTGCTGTCATTGGCTAAAAAGGAGCGAGGCAGAGAGAGATAGACGGTGTGTGTGTGTGTGTGTGTGACACTGTTGTGTGTGTGTGTGTGTGAGAGAGAGAGAGAAACAGCCCTAGCAGCTGTCTTGAAGCCTTCTCCACTCTGTCACTAGGTTAACATCCCCTCCTCCTCCTCCTCCTCATCGCTGGCCTATAGGGCTCTATCTATGGGCTAACAGTGGCTCAGAGGTAGAGTGGCCGGTATAGCCGATGTTGTTCAATGTGAGTGCTAATGCCATGGCATGGTTTGCTCTGCCATCGGTGGGGAAATCAATTTGCGACAGTGACATATATCGCGACGCGCGACGGGTGGCCAAATGGCCGTGATGGGTGGCACGACCATTATTAATTAGTCATATAAATTAGTTGCGACTGGTGCGTTTTACTACCGCCCAACGCTCATGACCTTTGGTCACGCTACTAAATCCCCAGTCTTAACCCCAGACTGTTGTGTCACCGGTCACAACCTTTGTTGCCAAACATCGCAACATATGCCGCGGTCACAAAATGATTTCATGGAAGTTGAAAAATAAACATAAATTAGCTGCGACCGTTTGACCAGCCGACACCACGTATGTCGCGATGCACGATGTACAGTATGCAGTATGGTTGCAAATTGATTTCACACCTCCTAGTATGATTGTGTACATGTCTGAATGGGGTAATGTAATGTGTGTGGTCGTTCATACCAACCAATCAGAACAGTAAGACAACAAATGCTTTTCAATCGAAACTGACATTTCCGTAGGCAGTCAGCAGACCTGAATCAGACGTCATTTTTTGGGTAGTGATGGTAGCGTTTCAGGGCTGGAACCAGACGGTGTCCGGCCTGAAACTGGAAGGTTGGGGGTTCGATTCCCGGCCGGGTCATATCAGAGACTGTAAAAACGGGACCCAATGCCTCCCTGCTTGCTTCAAAATAAAATGCCCAAATTAACCATTTTACTGCACTTTAAACTTTGCTGCTGAACCACGTCCATCCCAGCTACCACTGCGTGTTTTGGATCTGCTGTTTAGGTGCAGGGAATTCTGAGTTTCCCTGTGGTCAGGATCTGAGTAGCTAGAAAGCAGATCCAATTCATCGCCAAGCCATAATAAACATATTGCTCATTTTATATTCAATCCCTCTTGAGTTGTCCCGACTGGTTTACCTTCATCCATTTATGCATTCAGACCTGAGTCTCGATTCTGAAACACCACTTCACGCACACTTTCAAGTTTCATTTATTTATTTATTTTCCATGTTCAAACGTAGCAGATGTCCATTACAAGCTGGTTGTGGATCATCTGCTATTTTTGAATGGCCAACACTAAAATGTAAAATGACACACAGATGGTGGTTTCCACGGTTCTAACCACGTTAGTTATGGTCCTTTGAACAAGGTCCACCTCCGTCCATGATGTGGTGGTGTTTACGCCGGGGGGTGATGCTTGGTGTTTTAATGCCACGTGCGTCGTTGTAGCCATGGACAAGGACTCTGTCAGAGTGGCCCTGCTGGGTTTCCACAACGACACTTTCATTACAAACACCTGTTGTTGGGTTTTTTTTTATCCAGAAAAGATGGTTGTGAGAGAGATGATGTCATGGAGTATTTTTTTTTTACCAGTTTTACCAACGCCATCAAACACTGGTGTAAAGTAACATTTACTTAATGGCTGTATTTAAATACAGTCTTTAGGTATTTGTGCTTTATTTGTGTATTTTCTTTGTTCTTCTTCTACTCCACCACTACATCCCGGATGCAAATATTTTACATTTATTTGTCTAGCCTGGCTAAAGCTAGACCAAATCAGCCGTTGGAAAAAGTTGCCTGTCGACAACAATTGTACACCCATGTCCTACTCCAGAGAACTGGGGTGGCCAATCAGGACACAGTATTTAAATGTTTGCATACTGTGTCCTGATTGGTCACCCAGATTTTCTGGAGTAGGAAATGGGTGTATACATTTGAGCTATTCCAGACCAATCTGCTGACAGGCTTTTTTGCCAACAGCTGATTTGGTCTGGCTTTACTTCATATTTCACCAAAACCAGAGCAGAACTCTCATCATGGGACTCTGGCAATAAATCAATACAGTTGCAACCACTGGCAAGTATTTCATACAGCTTAACTTAAAAATCTGAATTATCCTTTAAGTACATTTTGAAACCAATACCAAATACAATTACAGTTTAACATGGTGATACCAATGAAGCAGTTCATTTTGATAGCAGTACTTTTTATTACTTTTACTCAAGCGCATTTTGAAATGAAATTTTTGAAAGAACAGTAGTAATACAGTAAATTGATACTTTTGCTAAGTAAAGCATGTTGTTGTTGTTTTTTTCAACCACTCTGCCTGCTGACAAGGAATGCAACACCGTTGGTGCTCAGGTTATTTATCTAATAACCCCAGGCTGATATTATAGGTACCAAAACTTGTCAGTTTATGGCATGCTTAAAGCTTAGCACATCTGCTATCCCGGCCAAATGTGACACATTTTGTCCTTTTCACTGCCGTGGACGAGATATCTCATCACTCACATAAAACTAAAACATTTATACAGACGACAAAATGTTATGACTCAAGCTAAAAGGAATTTTATTCAAAGGACTGTGACCCAAAACTCCATCAAAATGTTTCAGTCCAGCAGTGTAGTAGAGAGTCTATCCTCACATAACCTGTTCCTCTGAGTTCCACTGAGACGCAGCCAGAATAATACACTCCTACTCTGGGCACAGCAGGTCCCATTTAAGCCCTTTAGAAGACCTGAGACCCATTCTGAAAACACAGAAATCTCAATTCTCTGTGAAAAGGAGTAGAAGTATTTTGCTGTATGTATTTGGCCAGTGGCCACGGAACCCCCATCTCCTAATGTGTTCCAGGCCAGGAATGCACAGAAGAAAGATTTGAATTAAAAGAAAATACACATTTTTATGATCTATATTCAAGCAGCTTTTATATCTGCTATTTTTTAAAATGTCCAAAGCATTATATTTCGAGCCAAGTGGTTAAAAGGAGGATTCAGTCATTTGGAAAACTCTCCGGTCCCCCTGGTAACAAGATGTGCACATGCACACACTCTACAATAGGGGGAAGTGCAACAGGCCAACAGCACATACACCAAGGCCCACCCTGATTGGAGGAAGGGCCCTCCCATCTTGGTTGGATGATAGGCTTTTCTCCCAAAGCCCAAAATGAAACTAGGGTTTTTTGACACCAGGAGCTCACTGGGGGCAGGGAGGAACTCCTTATATGGTCACCACACTCTATATTAGGGAGGATTAGCAAAAACCTTAAAACCTTTTGCTGGTGGCCCCACATGGTTCATTGAGGAACCACCCCTGGTCCACAGACCCCACTTTGAGAACCAGCTACAGGGGTACAGCTGAAGTCTAAAATGACACAGACGCTTTCCCAGCTTTAATGCATGTGTACACTCACCTCCGTTGTTGTTTTTTGGCGGTGGGGAGAGAGAGAGAGAGTGAGGATTTTCATATCAGAGCAAGAGAAATGCACAGGACCAAAGGAACGCAATGAATGAATGGATGAGTGAATGAATGACTGAGTTTTCAGGTCCTTCCAGTATAGTCTCGTGACATCGTATTCATACGTATCGCAGATTTTCCTGGCCGCCTCAGGGCAACATTGAGCTCCGCGGAGAACGCTTGCTGCCTGTGACACGACGTGAAAGAAATTACTCTTCTTACTGTAGTCTTCATTTCTTTGTTCCTTCATCCTCTCTCTCTCGCTCTGCCTCTCTCTCCTTCCCTCCCTCCCACGTGCACATGCAAATATACGTGATGCAAGAACTTTGGCAATCTATAGAAATTATATTCTATTGTTGTTTGAAGAAACAGAAGATTAATTATTCAGTGCACGTCAACAACCACTATTAAGTTGGCTCTAAACATGACTTCCGACATGGTATATTTATAGTATAGTATATTTAAGCAATATTACACGATAGGGTGTACGGGTGAGGGTTATTCTTGGCGCGACGGTGATGCGGTCCGCAAGCATCACTGAAGAGAATCTAAGAGAAAGAAAGCACATCTGAAATCATCGTTTTGATTAGGTGTGTCTGTGTGCTGCTTTTAGTAAGTGCATGTGACATGTTTCAACCAATCAGATTAGACCCTCAAAACGACCTGTTGTATATTTCGCATCAGGGGCGGATGTAACATTTCCCAATGGGGGGCACCCATACCATTTTCAGTTATAGGACTTATATTAGGCAAGTAAAGCATCAATAATACCATTAGTTGTTGTTGAAGTTGCAACAGACATGCAGCATGCATAAAGCTAAAGGTCTGACTGAGAGTTTTCGGTTTTGTATGGTGAAATGCTGTTGGTTTAGTGGTGCTACAATTGTAGTTAATTAGTAGCAGTGTTTCAAATCATTTTAAATATAAGGACTTTAATTTGAAATATCTTTGAAATTTGGACTGTTTACATGCCATCATGTCAAGGCATTTAGGGGGCATTGCACCCCCCCCCCATGTCCATGCCTAGATCCGCCCCTGTTTCACGTTAAAATAATTGCCCCCCAGCCATGCACGCTAACCTACCACTAAAATCCCTGTTAGTTGCACACTCCATCCATGTTGCAGCCGGTAAATCTACAAGCTCACACGGTGAGCTTGTAGATCTGCCATTTACTTCACCCCAACCAGTGGCCAGCAAACCACAAGTAACAGGGATAATTGAGGCTGTGTGATGGTGACCTTCCATGGCGTGCCAATCACAACAGAATGTGCTCTCGTCACTTGAACACTGAGAGGAAGAGATTGTAAATGTGAAGGGAGAAATCCCTGTGTGCTGAGAGAGAGATAGAGAGACACAGAGAGACACGCAGAGAGAGAATGGATGGATGGATGGATGCTGCCTTCCTTGAATAAATTATTCAGATGGCAGCCTCTCTCTCCTGCATGGAAATCTCGCCTTCTGCTACGTTTAATGACATCTGTGATAACGCCCAATGGAGATGAATCCAGATGTAACACACGCACACACGCAAGTAGCATCCGTGTGCACACGTATGTGCTTGGTGTGTGTGTGTGTACTTGTATTACTACCCTTGTGGGGTTACATATTTGATTCTGTTGGGCAAAAACCTTCTATCTCCATAATTTATGTTAACTTGTGTTTTTTGTCCCCTCCTGTAAATCAGTCAATTCCCTAACTCAATCACACTACAGCAGCGGTCGTCAACCAGTGGTCCCTGAGGGGATTCCAGGTGGTCCCCAGTTAAATGATGGACAGTTGGTAACCAAATAGACCCTTATAGATGTGTAACTCTTGTGTAAATGAAGCCAAATGGACCCTCACAGGTCCATTTGGTTTCATTTCATGCTCTCAAGAGTTACTTCATTTTCAAGAACCTACACAATTAGAAAATGTAGAATAATTGTTATTATGAACAGTTTGACAGTTATCTCTCCTGAATTGTGGACACCAACTTGAAAATCCTTTGTTTTGGGTTCTGAGATCAAGCATCAAATGGTGGTCCGTGGCTAAAATGCAGAATAACGGGCCTTGCAACAGGCGCTAAGTGACACATGGTGAGCTTGGAGATCTGCTATTTATACATTGCTTACTTTTCAATACAATGTTTGTTTATGTTCCCGAAACTCATAAGAAACCTTTTATGAATATGACCTTGTGTTTCCTGGAGGGACATGTTTATTTCATGGTTGAAAAATAGAAAATATATTAGGTTAAGCAGTACAATAAATTTGCAAAAAGAGAAAAAAAAGATTGAGGTTGTGGTTTGCGGTTAGCATTAGACATTTAGAGGTCAACCTTTGGGGTTTTATCCCTGGTTCAGACTTGGTTGCTCGCAACGCAACGCTTTCCATTTTCTCCGCTCATTTAAAACATCTAAAACCGCCACAAGGTTGTAAAATTGCCATTCTTAAAAACAACCGTCATCCTCCTCCTAAAAAGGTTGGTGTGTCCTCGCAAGTATTGTTAATGCGCCCCAGGCGGCAACTCGCGTGCGACCGTGTGTGTGCGCGCGGGTGCGCGTGTGTGTCTGGTTGTGCCGCGGTTGGGGAAACAAAGCACAAACAGGGGAATTTATTTCTCCTCCTGAGAGGGCCGTAAATAAACAAGCAGTGAATCAGTGCTTCCATTTGTTTTCCTCTCTGATAATTCTGCCCGTGTCACGAGGCGCTGTGACCGCCTGTTCCACAGAGACGCTGCGCTCTACTCTGCTCTGCTCTGCTCGGCGGCCATATTTCCTCTCGCCTATAGAGAGAGAGGGGGGGGGGGGGGGGTAAAGCATGCCACACACAACGCCTCATGTTTCATAACCGTGGGGTCGGCCTTATCGTTATGGTTTTTCTGCCTCTCCACCTCTGCGGCGTGGCTTATTTATTTAGCGGCCGGCAACCCTGACGGAATATTTCCGACCACCGGGTTGTGATATTAATCCTTGTGTTCAATTTTGCGTGTTGATATATGTTGAAGAGTGAAACCCACCCTGCTGCCCCACCGGACTAGAACCTACGCGGGTGATACGTTTTAACGTTGATTGGATACGTCCCATGAATTCACGATACATTGTTGACGATGCGATACATGGATGATATTGGTTCATTCTGGCGATACAATACAATTCGATTCAATGATTTAAAATCGATACAGTAACTATTTAGCAAATACATTAAATATGTGTGAAACGTGAATACTGAAGGGTTTTTAAGGGGGTTATAATCCATTCTATAACTAAGAAAATATCCAGCGTAAGCGATAGTTCATGGAGGCACGGAGGGCAGAATGGTTATTGTGTTATACTCCTCATTCTCAGTCAGTATTCATTCTGTTTCTTTAAATCAGCAGTCTCTCTCCATGTCTACTCCCCTCACTCTCATTGGCTGACAGCAAGTCACTCACGCCCACATTCATCAGGTGTTCTTTATAAGCAGTCATTCTGTTCTCAGCCTTCCTTCTGGTCGACTCCATGTGCCTGTTCAAATGTAAGCGTTCAAATTTCCTCCACCTCCCCGGCCTCCTCCCTGTGGCACTAGTTCAGAGTGGCTGATTATGAGATGATCATGATTAGTGGATTGTAACATATTGTGGTGCCTAGTTCTGTTATGGGTATCTGTGATCATTATGTGTTCTATGGTCTGTAATATGTTCGTTGTGTATTTGGAATGATTGTGTCTATGTTGTATGTGTTTATGCTAGGCTCTGCTCGGGGGGGGGGGGGTTGTTGATGATCAGAGCTGCGTCTCGGTGCCGAGACACAGAAATCTGAGATATCAAAGGTGATATCAGACCTATGTCTCGTTACATAGATTTGATATCACACGAGCAGAGCCACACCGCCATGCTAACATGCAAAAGCTTTGCAATAAATGGTCTATGGTCATTCTGAGCCGAAGTGTGTCAATGAACTAAGGAAATGTCTGTCTGTCTGTCTGTCTGAATGTCTGTCTGAATGAATGTCTGAATTAGGCGCAAACATACTACTATAACTAAGGAAATGTCTGTCTGAATGTCTGTCTGAATGAATGTCTGAAACAGGCGCAACTCCTCGTTGGCAGCACCAATCGCAGTGCTAACATGTTACCAAGAATACACTGTATGAGGGAATTCCAAAGGTGAGCCAGAAAGTAGCAGCCAGGAGAATGAGACTGGCAGGATGTAACAATATTTCGATACAGTTGCTCTATCATTACACCCCTACTAGAACCACATCCATATCTGCTGCAGAATTATCACCTTTGTGGCCGTTGCGGGCGAATGCCCATGGCTGATGCCCAGTTCCTGGGGTTCCACATTAATCTTGGCGTGGAAGTGAACGGCTGAAAACTGGCCTCTTCCACAACACTGTTGGAAGTGGCTCCCCAACGTGCGGAACCCCCTGATCGACTGGGGAGGCACGCTTCTGGTGGAAAGCTGGTCAGTAAGTAAGCTTTTCCGAGCCATGTAGGGTGACCACTTGTCCCACATCTCGCGGGGACGGTTCCCAAAATAGGACTATCTGTCCCGTGTCCCACAAAAAAACAGAACCATGCCCCAGATTCTGACACAAGGTCAGACACATTCTGACACAAGGTCAGAATCAGAATCGCCATATACTGTAACAGACTTCTGTACTAATACTTGGCAGTATTGATACTTTTGTTTAAAGGGATATTTCACTTAAAAAAAAAAAAAAACTTTTGGTCATTATTATTGGTCTACTCGGGCTCATATGAACACCCCAGACAGTTACTCCATTCAGTATTTTGATTATTTTTCATTTAGAGTTTTCATTTATTTTTAAAATATTGTTTTGGAAAACGTAGCAGGCAGCCTCTATACTTGGACATGCCCACCCTGGTTGCGGTTAAATGAATAAAACAATATTTAAAAAATAAATGAAAACAGTAACTGAGAGCACGGCGCCCTCACATGTTAGGAGCACAATAGTAACCAGAAAAATAACCAGAAAAATAGATTGGATGTTTTCGATTATTCTATTATCGTTGAAAAGGGTGTTTACGACTAATCTATTATGGTTAAAATGGAATTTTAAAGGTAGGGGAAGTGATTTGAAATTCATGGTGTAGTACCAGCCTGGTGCACTAGGGGCCCCCAACATTAGCTACACTATGTGAACCTGCTGCTCGCTCCTGATTGGAGGAGAATTGGTGGTGACCTGGGGAACTTTTATTAGCTCCTCTGCTAACGTGGGGGAGGGGGAAACTCCATATGTGGTTTCCACACCTTATAATAGAGCATTTTAACAGAGTAAAATATTTTTTGGGTGATATCTGACAAAAGTGAAATCACTTCCCCTAATTTTAAGTTATAGTGGGTTTGTATAGGAAGGGGCAGGGCAACTAAAATGAACATCAAATATCTAAATACTGAATGGAGTAACTTATAAACTGTCTGTGGTGTTCACATGAGACTGACCATAAAGCGACCAAATGTTTTTTTGTAAGTGAAATATCCCTGTAAGTAAATCGTAACATTTTCCATGGCTGGTATTTGGGCATATAACCCTGTACCGTACTTCCCAGTCTCGGGGCAGCCGTTCGGTGCCAACGAGCTGGTCATTGGCCACTGGCCAGCCAGTGTTCGATAGCCGTGGCAGCGGGCACTTCCCATGATGTGTGTGTGTGTGTGATTGTTAAGGCAGGGCGTAGCTGAACAACAGCCTTCACGCTCAGTGAGTTTCCTCAGTCCCCTGGATATAATAATAATAATAATACTGGTTGGAAAAAGTACACCGATGAGGTTAGATGTATTATGCTGTATCTGTTTACCGGTATATCAGTGATTTTCAACCATTTTGGTTCCAGGGACCGCTATTTATTCTGCTTTTTTTTCTACCAAAAACACGAGTAACAATTATTCTATATTTTCTAAATGTGTAGATTCTTCAAAATGAACTAATAAGACAGTCCATTTCGTTTCACTTTACACACTCAAGAGTTAAAGATCTATAAGGGTTGTTCACCAACTCTCCATCGTTTATCTCAGTGGGTTTTAACCAGTGGTCCGGGGACAACCAGTGGTTCTTGAGAGGGTTCCAGGTGGTCCCCAGCTAAATGATGGACAGTTGGTTAACCAATTGTAACTCTTTAAAATATACATCTTCTGAATAAGTCTACACAATTAGAGAATGTAGAAGATCTCTATGTTTGCCTGTTTTGTTTCCGAAATCCAGCCTGGTATTGTGGACAAAAGCAAAATTAAGGTTTGTGTCTGTGGGTCTAAAGTGTCCTCAAATGTTTGTCCGTGACTCAAATGCTGAATAAATAGTGGGCCCTGGTATCAAAATGGTTGAAAACCACTGGTTTAGCTAGCTCGGGACCACCTGGAACCCTCTCAAGGACCATCGGTTTTCAAAAGGGGTCCTTGAAGGCTCTCGAATACAGGACTATATCAACTTGTGTAGCCGGTATTTTCCTTGTATATAAAATCTCTTTGTCATTCACAATCTTACTTGGGTGTTGTCGATGCAAAGTTTGCAGACTTATTTTCTGGGACAATAATGGCTTGAACTTGTCAAAAATCAACAGTTTTTTTCTGAAGTTCTGTGTTCTTTGCAAAATACAGTATAATGAGTTGTGTGTGTGCGCAGTGTGTGCACTGGTGGACCCCTCCCGGAAAATATGAGTGGAGAGAGTGGATTTACTTATGTTTGTTCTGGTCCATTGATATCTAGGAACAATGAATAATAATATTAATAATAGTCTAAAAGAACAGCTCAGTACTGCACAGTGGGGAGAACAAAAATAAACCTCAATAAGTCTTTATACAAAGCTCAGCTCATAATTCGTCATTCAAAGGCAGCGGTTTCCAATTGTCAGTATTTTTACTTCTACTTCACTACATCTCTGAGGCAAATATTGCACTTTTTAAACTCCACTGTATCACAAAACACTAGGGGTTTACATTTCAAGAATCAAACTATACCGAAATGAAAACAGCAACATCGACTATGCTTTGCAATGCCGATAATCAGTATCGAATTGTTCTGTGTTATCTGTGCAGATAATCGATTGCATTAATAGAAGAAAAAAGAAAAAGAAGTTGTTTAATGACTTACAACATACTGTAGTTTAAGACAATGTCAATGTATTTTAAATAGTTACTATATTGCTTTCAAATCATTGAATCGTATTGGATCGTATCACCGGAATGACCCAATATCGTCCATGTATCGTATCATCCATCAGGTATCTTGATACGCATCGAATCGCTGTTAAATGTAACGTTACACCCCTACAGAACACACATGATTTGAAAATAGCTGATCTACAAACGCACAATGTAACCAATGCCTGATGCTCAATTGCTCACATGACCTAGTTAGTAGTCTATGTCGCTTCTTTTGGGCTTTGTTTTCTTGTTTCATGTGTTACCGACCGAAAACGGAAAGCCTCGACTAGTTTGTTAGCTGCGATTGCCTAGAAGTGGGAGTCAAGTTTTCGGGGTGGGTGTCGCTGAAATGATGTGACGTAGCACAGCAGTGGCGGGGCAGGAGGAGGGCCGGGGATGACGACACGTTGGTGAGATCAAATCAAATCAGCTTATCTGCCCCCACACCACCCCCCCAGGCCAAAATCATTCAGGTTAGGCCAGGCTCATGGACTGGCAACCTACAGCTTTTCTTCATAGACCTGGCTGCTTGTTTCTTCTCGTGCGATATCCGGCGCTGATGATCTGTATAGCGATCACCGCTAACGCCCGCCGTGCAAGCGAGCGCACAGCGGGCCTCGCTAATGAACAAACGCTCCGCCATGTTCCTTTGTGTTCAAGCACCACCGCCGCCACTCTGTATTCCCCCATATCCAAGTGTGAAATTACAATATCTGATCACATTTAGTTAATTAAACCCATATGACTAATTTAATTTGACTCAAATATGGTCGGTTGGTGGTTGGTGGCGGCAGCGGCGGCGGTGAGGAAAGGGGGCATGAATAAATCATACCGGCGTCTTTAGCTAGCTAGTGCTGGCGTTAACAGTAATTAAAATGTGGGGCAATCTGTACAGTGCCGTGCAGATAGATCGCTCCAGTCGCTGTTTTCCCCCCTCTGCCTCCAACTGTATGCTCGCAGGATGTGTACAGGGGGAAAAAAATGAAAGCCAGACATCTTTGAGGAAAAAAATACGTATAAAAAAGACTAGTCTAGCAGAATGCTAATGCATTAACAAGGGAGTTCCCAAAACCCAGAAATAATACAGCAGTTAATAAAGATGCAGTACGGCTAAGTAGCGCATTAACAGCCGTGGTGAACTTTGATTAAGTGAATTTACTTGAGGACTGTAAGTACTTTACATTTTGAGTACATTACATCAGAGTTTGGGTTGTCGTCCCCCACCCCCAACGGCAACGCGACCAGAAGCAAGCACTAAATGTTTTCAGAGATATACCTGCCAGACGATAATGATTAGGCTATAGAAACAAAGGCTAAATGAAAAGCATAATTTGCATTATAATGATTTGCATTATCACCCACTGTGCTCACTAGGTTATAGTTCTCAGCGCGTTGACATGGGAGGGTCTGATCAACATGTAATGGATTCTGTACTGGCCATTGTAAGAAGCATGTTTCGAGTGTAGAGGGTTTGATGAGGTCAGAATGATCAACATATGGAGAGTGGTTGAACAGGTCACCTCTGTATATGGATATCTAAGAGTGGTAGCGTGCCGCTTCACGGCTGCACTAATAACCTATTGTGTCAGCTGCCCGTCTAGAGTTTGAATGGCAGGTTTCAGTCAAAAGGAAGACATCAAAGAGGAATTATGGATATAGTAGGATCCACATATGTCAAACTCAAGGCCCGGGGGCCAAATCAGGCCCGTGAATGAATTATCTTCGGCCCGCGGGATGATATTGAATTAGTATTAGAACTGGCCCTCTGGTATATTGCACACACCATGATAAGAAATGAATGCAACTGATTGTTCTAATTCCTCAACTCAGTCTTATTTAGCTTTAACATATTTTGAACTGATTGTACAAAATGTTCACTCCAAAAGAACATATAATATTAAAATTTGCGCTGTGTTTTGTGCTGTGTTTAACATTTTTCGCGAAAAATAGCAGGTGTTCACGTCTCATAGACGTGAACACCTGCTATTATTCAATAAAACTTTTTAAGTTTCAATAAAACATTTTAAGTTTTATTGAAAAAAAAATAGCAGTTTACGTCATCGTAAACTGGTGTTGAAACACAGACCGGTATCTCCGGCCCTCAGCTTGTACCATTTTTTCTATTTCGGCCCACTCTGTATTTGGGTTTTACACCCCTTATGGATGTAGTAGGATCAACATATGTAATGCCAGAACAGGTTGTGACATACATTCATATATGTAGATCTAAGGGTTTGGTGGGTTAGAGGTGTTGAATTGCTGGATAATATTGATGACATCATTGATGGCGACAGCAGGTTGCATTTATCACATCAGGGATATCCATATCAGAAATAGCAGATACATAAGCGTATATCTACTCTTTTAGAACGATTGTGAACATCTCTACTATCTACTGTATAGGCTACTTTAACTTGAGTACTGGTGCGTACTGTACTTTGTCCATCCCTATAATAATGCTTGTACACACAAAAATAAAAGCCAGACATCTTTGAGGGAAAAAAGGACTGTCTAGCAGAATGCTAATGTATTAACAGGGGACTTTCAAAGGCAGAAATAAACGCCTTAAAGATACAGTAGAAGCACTAAGTAGTCCAATGCCCTCGAAATCATGCAGGAGTGCTCACAACCGCTGGGTGCCAAGGACCCCCAAAATGATATGTTATTAGGCCACGAATCCCCAGCTCCCCACATACCTCCCTGGGAGAAAAAACAGCTTTCACTCACGTGATGGAACATTTATGATCTAAAAACTTTGCGCTATTGGCCTAGCGTTCCATCATATACCATAAGCATTATTATTGATATCAAACTGGATCTTTGTTTTCCACTTGACTCTCGTTCGTAAACTAGGCCGCATCAACATGCACTCCCATTGTACAGGCTGTCTGCTCCAGATCTACACAACTCTCCATGGTTTGGAAAAAAAAACACTTGATGTTTGGGGATCTTTGCTGATTATCGGGTGATGCTGATTAGAACATTGGCGTTTTCTGAATCAAGGATGGACCCATTTTAGCTGGCTAGCATTAACGTTTAGCATCCAAGATGGCTTCCCAAACCGGATGTGAGTCTCGGCAGTCTGCGGGTGGCTTGTGGCTCCAGTCCTAACCTTGGCAGTATTTAGGTTAACTTTTTATCGTTTTTTAAGGATGTTAGAAGTCAGGCTAGAATGGGCCCTCAGTATACATCTTAACACTCTCCGTGCCAGCCCTTTTTCATATTTTTGGAGGTAGCCAGTGCCAGTTTTTTTCATCAAAAACTCATATTTCATATTTCGGTCCATGTTTCCCCACGGACAAGTTAGTTGGCGACACACACTTCCGGTTGCGGTTTGGTGGGTCTCTTGTTATTGTCTATCAATGGTGGATGCGGTCGCTGCTAGCTGCTGTTAGCATGGGGATCGAATTAAACCGGCGCCGGTAACTACGTCACGTACAGTAGCGTTAACGTCAGCGGCATCAGTTGTTACTGTAAATCATAATGATAACGGGAGACGTAGATCTATTTCAATGGCATGAAAACTGTTAATAGGTTAAAAAACAACAAATTGTGATTGGATGATGATGACCATGATGTGTTCTCTCTCTCCCCTTTATCTTCAGACCCGCCTGTGATTGGCTGAGGCCCGGTGAGGATCCACTGGTGTTTACCCAATAGGAAACACAGGACCCTCTTCCTCCTCCTCATCCACTGGTAAGAGAGAGAAAAGAAATCTACAGTATATCCGACTGTCTGTCTGTTATGTCCTTGTTCTTTGTCTGGCCCTGTGCCAATGGTCAGGGGATGAATTACCCCTTTGTTGTGCCTGTTGTGATTTTAGTTGACCACCTGAGTGGTCCCTCGTGAGTCTACAGCTACAGCTATGAGGATCAGCTGAGTCATGCATGTGGACATTATGTCAACACCAGGCCGTATTGCATATACAGGTGCTGGTCAACGAATTAGAATAATTTGAACAGTGCAATCGTTAAATTCTTTGAATGCATTTCTTGTGCAGAAAACAAATCAGGTGTTCACCGCGCCTGTCCTACTGGTTAGAGTAATCACAGAACTCGTAACCTGTAAAAAAAATTGCTCAGCTGAGCTTTCCAAAAGGCCCATTTAGGCCATTTAACTGTGACACTGTTGTTTCATTGAATTAGAATAATGGAGAAACCGTTTCATTGAATTAGAATATTTTTTATTATAATTAGAATCATCACTTTCTCAGTATTTTGTGGCTGCCCCCTTGGCTTGTATGACTGCCTGAAGTCTCCGTGCAGGGGTTGACACTAAGGTCTACGAGGTACTTGCCCATCGGGCAAGTGCAATCAGGTTCTACTTGCCCTCAGGTCATGGTCACTTGCCCCCCCAAAAATATATTGTAAATTTTGCTTTTAAGTTTACTTCCTACTTGGGTGCTTTCAACAGGTGGTCCAGGGACCACCAGTGGTCCCGGAGAGGGTTCCAGGTGGTCCCTAGCTAAGTTGGTTAACCAGATGTAACTCTTGAGAGCGTAAAAATGAAACCAAATGGACCCTTGCGGGTCCATTTGGTTTCATTTTTACGCTCTCAAGAGTTAAAAATTCATCATCTTAATTAGCCCATAGTGGTCACAGACCGAGTGGTCCCTGACCCCAGCAAAATGATAGTTTGGAACCAAATGAACCTGGGAGAGAGATAGGTAGAGATAGCTAGAAAGCAGGGAAAGACACAGAGGCAGAGTGCAATGACTGCCTTCAAGACAAATTTATCTTGTGTAGTGTTATAGTGCACGAAGTTGCACACTTGCCTGATCGGGCAACCAGGTAGCAGTCTTCACTTGCCCCACCATTTTTTTACTTACCCCGGCAAGCGGGCAAATGTTAACTGTCAAGCCCTGTCCGTGGCATCGATTTGAAGAACTAGCTATCTCTACCTATCTCTCTCCCAGGTCCATTTGGTTCCAAACTATCATTTTGCTGCAGTCAGGGACCACTGGCTCTGTGACCACTATGGGCTGATTAAGATGATGAATTCTAACTCTTGAGAGTGTAAAAATGATACCAAATTGATCCGCAAGGGTCCATTTGGCTGACGGCAAGTAGAACCTGATTTGCACTTGCCCGATGGGCAAGTACCTTGGAGACCTTAGTGTCAACCCCTGCACGGAGACTTCAGGCAGTCATACAAGCCAAGGGGGCAGCCACAAAATACTGAGAAAGTGATGATTCTAATTATAATAAAAAATATTCTAATTCAATGAAACGGTTTCTCCATTATTCTAATTCAATGAAACAACAGTGTCACAGTTAAATGACCTAAATGGGCCTTTTGGAAAGCTCAGCTGAGCAAATTTTTTACCGGTAACGAGTTCTGTGATTACTCTAACCAGTAGGACAGGTGCGGTGAACACCTGATTTGTTTTCTGCACAAGAAATGCATTCAAAGAATTTAACGATTGCACTGTTCAAATTATTCTAATTCGTTGACCAGCACCTGTACATTCTACACACACAGAGAGACAGTGGATAATATATGACGTGCCTAGCAGATATGGAGGCGACGATAAGGACTGAAATGAACAGGAACGGAGCATATCATGGTATCGTCGTGCACATAGACGTTCAGTCTCTCAGATAAAGCCTAGAGGCTGGTCTTCATATCATATCATGGATATCAATATGCTCACATACTGCAGATGAGTCTTTTTAGCCACTGAGTCAAGCCGATAAGGTCCTCCTACTGTAAAATCGTGACAGTTCCCTGTGCCCTGTGGGATGGGTCGCCTCACCAGTGTGTGTTTGTTGTCTGGGTGGTTGTTGGTATTCTTCCTTTTGTTGCAATAAAACAAAAAAGAAACCCATCTCCTGCCATCACTACTGCTGGTGCAGCTTACTTACGTTACGTCAGCTTCAGTTGTCATCTGACAGATGTGAGCCTCCGGACGCTATAACGCTGTTCTATAAACTTTTTTTATACCGTCAAATAAATAACGGCTTCTTAGAGCGAAAGCAGCAATCTGGCTGAGAGTTAGTGATCTCAGAGACACAGAGAGAGAGAGAGAGAAGGGAGAGAGAGAGAGAGAGAGAGAGAGAGAGAGAGAGAGAGAGAGAGCAGGTTAACAGATTTCGTGCCGTTGAAATAGATCTACGTCTCCCGTTATCATTATGAAATATAGTTATGACCGATGCCTCTGCTGTTGAGCTACGTCTCTATGTTGCTTACCGTCGCTGGTTTGATACGATCCCCATGATAACAGCAGCGAGCAGCGACCGCATATTCCATTGACAGACCATAATAAGGGACGGACCAAACCGGAAACCGGAAGTGTGTGTCGCCAACTAACTTGTCCGTCGGGAAACATGGACCGAAATATGAAATATGACTTTTAGATGAAAATCGCAGGCACTGGCTACCTCAAAAAATATGAAAAAGCGCTGGCACTGGGTGTGTTAAGTTAAGTTAGGTTAGGTTAGTTAAGTGGCTTAATTCAGATTATTAATATTTTAACTCTTGACAGTGTAGTAAACATGAAACCAAATGGACCCGCAAGGGTCCATTTGGTTTCAAGAGTTACATCTGGCTAACCAACATTCCATCATTTAGCTGCGTACCACCTGGAACCCTCTGGTGGTCCCTGGACCACTGGTTGAAAACCACTGCGCTAGACCATGAATTAAGCAATATTGCACAAGAGAGGGTGCTTTAACATGAAATCATTCACACTTGCCTGAATCTGCTGCACTCTGAGAGGAAAAACGCTGAAATCTTTGTTTTTGATTAGGTGTTACTGTGTGGTGGTTTAAGTAACTCCATGTGACCCGTTTCAACCAATCAGACAATCAGATTTAGTTCCTCAAAGCGACCTGCAGAATTTACCACACTCTGATGTGGAGCATTTTGGAGAATTGGTTTTCTTGTAATTTGTGTTGCAGGTATTTTTCATAGAACAAACTTGTGTCATTACGCTACATCTCTGCTATAGCTAAAGGTTGTTGGGTTGCGCCCCAAAAATAGATTGTAGATCTGCTATTTTTTGCTTCTTTTGGTCCAAAGGTGCCCTTTTATGGAATTTCAGCCCCTGCCCCTGTAACACTCTCTGCACGTCCCTGAGAGAGAAAAGGATTAACTTAACTGGATATATTGATACGCTACACACACACACACACACACACACACACACACACACACACACACACACACACACACACACACACAGTGTTTTGCAATGTGATGTCTGAGGGAATGGAATGGCCTGCTGTTTGTGTTGTGCCCACAACACTGTGGTGAGGGACACTCAGTTCTCTTTTATAAGAACATAAACAGAAAACAGACCATCTCCTCTTATTGTAACGTTCATGGTGATTTACTGTAGTAGAAGTTTTTTAAAAGCAACAACAACAATAATAACCAGCCGTGTGTGTGTGTGTGTGTGTGTTTGTGTCATAATACAAATCATCTGTTTTATGAGCAGCAAAAAGCCATTATTCTTGCGTCATGTTGGATACCGCCTGAGCTAAATGTCTCTGCATGCTTGTCAAATGTCAGAGTCGCTTCTCAAACATTGTTTTGCAATTATTTCCACGGACACCCCCACATGACTCCAGTAAGGGTCCATTTGGTTCCGTTTGGCGGGTGGCTCTGGGGTAGAGGTGCCAGATGGTAACCGCAAGGTTGTCAGTTCGATTCCCGGGCTCCCCCAAAGTTGTTGTCAAAGTGTCAATGGGGAAGAAACCAAGCTCCTAATTGTTGTTCCCGGTGTGCAGGTTGGTGTCTTGCTTGTTTGTGTGTGTGTGTCTCTGGGTGTCCTCTGTCATCGGTGTGTGTGTGCGTGCGTGCATGCGCGTGTGTGTGTGTGTGCATGCGCATGTGTGTGTGTGTGTGTGTGTGAGTGAGTGCAATGCACAATCTAGGCGCCATAAATGCACCGTTTACTATTTACTCTCACAGTTACATAACCTTAAGTATCTATGAGGGTCCATTTGATTACCAATTCTCCAGCATTTAGCCCGGTGCAAACCACCTGGAACTGCCTCAAGGACCACTGGTTGAAAACCACAGATTTACATGATCATCATTCATTCATCATCTCTCTCTCTCTCCTTACGTCTGATGGTGTTCTGGAGGTTGTTTGCATGCGTGACAATTAAATCCAGCCTGTTGTTGTTTTCCACTGGAACCAAAGGGAAAAACCCAATCCTCCGTCTCACTATACATCACTGTTGAGGAGCTTAGTTGTGGTCGACTTCAAACGGGAGGCCTATAGGCAGGGAATGTTGACGAGGAGCCTGTCCTTACAGCATACCGTACAACAACCCAGTGGATGAAGTGTGTAGAACGTTACAACTGAGCCCTGGATCCCCCCCTGTTCTCAATATGCAGTCTGTTTTTCTTTAGTTTTAGTCATCTTTAAAGGGGAATTCCACCATTTTTCAACATTCTAATATGTCATTAGTATATCCTAGAGGTGCTGGGTGGACATCATAAAAAAAGTTCCCCCATTCTGTGTTTCCAAGAAATGGAGGTCTGAAGAAAACGTAAATGTATTTTCACCATGTTAATGGATTTCTTTATGGGTGAAATCCATTAACCATTTCAAATGGGTGGAATTCCCCTTTAAGTTGTAGGTTTTATTTAGTTTTTATTCTGCTTTCATCAGTGGGAGAAAAAAAGGTTGTTAGCGAACATTTTCAGTGATAGTTCCAAGGCCTCTTATAGTCATCGTGGCCCAGTTTTAGGTGATGAGGTAACCACCGGAAACTTCTAAGCGACTCACCGCTCCCACAAACACACAGCTCTCTGTTCTTACTAACCACCGAAAAGTAGTATAAGAACAACACGGAACAGTACAGGAATAATTGAGTTTGTCCTCATACAGTACATCCCTTTTAGCTGATAAGATAGATAATGGGTGTGTAGCTTATCACCTAAAACTGGAGTATGAAACTATGAACAGGCCTTCATTTGGTTGTTATTAAAAATGCTGTTTAGCAGGAAACGAGGGGGTTGATGTTTTTTAAGAAATGTTGATCATTTCTGCCTATAGAGGGTATGCACATGACATCACACCATCATTACATCCAAACAGAAGTCCTGTCTGATTGCATTAAACAATGTTAAACGACCTGAGAACTGATCCTACAAATCTGTCTAAATCCTGACAGATTTCTGGAACAACTCAACTTATTTCTGTCAGTGGTCCTCAAAATCATCTGTATATGCCCACCAACCCCTATCTGAAAATATGTAGTCCCAGAAGCCAAATATTTCAGTTGAAAACATTCACTGTGAACGTTTGGTAGCCGGTTTAGGTGATGACGTAATGATGACGTAAATAAGATACAGTACCTTTATAAGTAAATTACTGGCTCCCTCCGCTCACACACAAGCAGACCATGGCCAACGTGTGCACAACGCGCACGGTTGCACTCTACCGAGTGCTGGTCTAGTTGAATTTTGTTTACCCGTTTCCCCACTTGTTTTCCATGCATGCAATACTTCCGTCCCTCAAAAAATGAACAGCTTGGATCCGCTGGTCACCCTAACATAATGCTTAGAACACCAAAAGGCGTTCGTGCCAAAAAAGGGGTTAAACTGACTTTGCCACTCAATTTGCCACTCCATTTCCCATTCACTGCATGCATGCGTGTGTCCTCTGCAATGACATGATGAAAAAATTACAAAAATGCACCATGTAGTTTGGAAAACGCTCAGCGACCCTCTATCTCCCGTGTGTGTGCGCACGCACATGTGTGTATGTGTGAGCGTGTGCATGCGTGCTCCGGCGTGTGTGACACCATCAATAATAAACCGTGGAGCATCCGCGACAACGCGTACCATAGAGTAACACGTTAGTGACATGTTGACGTTCTCCTCCCTCTGTGTTGTGCCACAGCCAGCCAGCCATCCGTTGGTGGTGTTGAAATGTCGGCCGGGTGGTAGTTTTGTGTAACCCTACAGTACAGTATGTAAAGCAAAGAAAAAATGCAGCATCTAAAAAACACGCCCGGGAGGTGGATAATAATTTATTTTCTTCATTTCTTTCTTTTTTTTTGTGGCATCTGCACATTCTGCAATATGTTAATGAGACGCAAAGAAGCTGCAAAAGCCAGATTGCAGAGAGAGGGAGGGAGAGACGGGGGGAGTGAGAGAGGTTGGGAGGGAGAGGGAGAGAGAGAGAGAGAGAGCAGACGGAGGCTGATGTAAATTATGGATGCAACCTGCGATTTCCAAGAGGAAAGAGAGAAAGGAGGAGAAAAGAATCTGAGAGGAACCTCAAGTCATGCATATCAGATTACGCTTTTTTTCTTTTTACCACGTTTTCCTCATCACGCTCCTTTGAGCAAACGCGCACACAATCTGGCCTTGTGGCGTGCGTGCATGCCTGCGTGAGTGTACGAGTGTGTGTGTGTGCGCACGAGTGTGCGTGCACCAGGCTCGTGTTAACGTGCTTGTGAGGAGGGCCATGTGTCACCTATAACTACATACTGTAGCAGAGTGTTGAGAAATGGACATGATTGTGAGGACCTATTGTCCCCGTTCTCACGTTCCCACGTCCGTGTGTGGCTTACGTCATGTCATCTGAAAATATGTTGTACCTGGGATCCCCTAGAGACAGTAAAAATGCAACCTGTAATTGTGGCCAAAACCAAAAGAAATCTTTCGTTATGGGTCTGGGGGTGAAAATGTCGTCAAATGGTGGAATGGTGGTACGCGGCTCAAAAGTTCAATAAATAGTAGACTCTAGTATCGAAAAGGTTGAAAACCACTGTTGTAGATTCACCGCTTTAGGTGATAGTGTTAAAACAAAAACAGCAAACCGCGAAAGATGGTAGAAAATGGCTTTCCTCCCCAAGAAACACTGTTGTCCTGAAATGTTGACATCATCACAACTATAGTTGTGTGTGTACTGTATGTGTGTTCATGTGTGTGTGTGCATTTGCATGCGAGAGAGAGAGAGAGACTAATGGTGCTTCTCCTCAGCAGCAGCACGCTATGCTAGATGCTGGCAAGCATTTGATCAGCCCCGCAGCGCCCATCCTGCTCTGCTTCTCCATTAAACCACAGACCTGTTAATCTAGTCGCACGCAAAGAGACAGACAGAGAGAGAGAGAGAGAGAGAGAGAGATGTAGAGAGAAGAGTCTCCAGAATCAGAAGAAAGTCAAATAAATGCATGTTGTGGGTGATGCTAAATAAGCCTCATGTTGACACTGTTACTCACCACAGTATATAAACACTTGAACACACTATGCTTTGTTCTCCTTCACATATCCAGTGCATGTATCAATGCGTCAAAAACGTAGTTGCCCTCTTGCCTCTCAAACACAGGATGCCAGGTAGTGATTCATACAGTACATTCATAACATAGTGATTCATTCCACCAGCTTTGACCGTTATCAACCGATAATTCCCAGTAGGTTACGTATCAAGACGATGATCTTCTCAAGCTACTGCATGTATCGTCTGGGAACCGACCGGCACGATTGGCATTGATAACATGAAAACCAGCAAATCCAGCACCAGCATAGAGGTTTTAAGCCCTGTGTGTCCTGAACGCGTTTTGGTGTTTTATCTGTTGAAAAATAGCAGATCAACAAGCTCATGTCGCGCCACCGAGTGGCGCGACATGAGCTTGTTGCTCTGCTATTTTTGAAAAATTGTGAAAATGTGCTGCAAATCTCTGAATACATTATTTTGGAAGCAAACATTTTATCTCAATTTTTCGCTTCTGGGAACCCCGAGAACAACATGTTTTCAGATGGCGGTCTGCAGCCCAAATATGGATAATTCTGGTGGTCCTTGGCTAGAAATATGTTAGCATCACTGACACAGGAGCACAGATTTTTCAGAAAAACTAGAATCTAGTGTCAGAAACTATAGAATCTAGTGTCAAAAACTTGATTCTAGCGTCAGAAAGTAGATTCTAGTGTCAATTTAGTGTCAATAACTATAATCTAGTGTCGGAAACTACTGTAGAATCTAGTGTCAAAAGCTAGAATGTTGCTGCAGCTATAATCTGGTGTCAGGAACTACTGTATAATCTGGTGTCAGAAACTCCAATCGAGGGTCAGGACACAATGGGTTAAAGATGAACATGCAGGTTTCATATACTGATTAATATTACTTTGGGCCACGGGGAATTTGGCTAGCATCAAAATAAAAAAAGAATTATGAAAATTGATCCAGTTTTGACGATTTTATAACTATTTTTCTTGACTGGAGCTGTCAGCCCAGGCACACGCACGTATCAGAACTATTGTGCACGCGCTTGCGAGTGTGACGTCACGATCGGTATCCCGTGCAGCAGAGGGCGCTGCCTGGCAGTACTGCTACTAGCATCTTCCCGCTTCTTGTCACGAGTCCGGTTCGGTGAAAGTTCGGTGGTCGTGTTTTTTTGTCTCTATTACTTTTTCACAACGTGGTTTATGTATTAGAATCAAGATGGTGAACATCTGTGCTTGCGCTGGATGCTCAAACTCCACCATTTCTGGGCATAGAACGCACTTTTTCCCGAAAAGAGGCACACCCGCCTTCAGAGCATGGGTGAGGTTTGTGCAGGTGAAACGAGCAGATTTCACGGCGTCATCTGTAAAAGTCCACTCATGTTTGTGCAGCGAACATTTCAAAGAGGATGACTACATACAGGGAGACCTCATGGAGCACCGAATGGGATTCAGGTCTTTGAGTCAAGTGAGACTTATTTCGGGTGCTGTTCCGTCGATCCAGCCTCAAAGTCAAGCTGCTGAAGCTTCCACTTCAAGAGGATCAACAGCTCAACTCAAACTTGGACTGGCTCGGGTATGTGTCTAATTGTAAACATCAACGTTAGCTTAGCAGGCTGTTAGCACCCCCCGCCGCGAAAAATAATTCTACGTGCGTGGCAGCATGTGTATAACTGTAAACGTTAGGTTGGCATCAGGGCCGGATGTAGAGGGGGGCAGGGGTGGGCACAGCCCACCCAAATGTGCATCCTGCCAACCCAATGAAAGGTAACATCATTGGTTTTCAACCAGTGATCCGGGGACCACCAGTGGTCCTCTAGAGCAGGGGTTTTCAACAGGTGGTCCGGGGACCACCAGTGGTCCTCTAGAGCAGGGGTTTTCAACAGGTGGTCCCCAGGCTAAATTATGGAAAGTTGGTTAACCAGATGTAACTCTTGAGAGTGTCAAAATGAAACCAAATGGACCCTTGCGGGTCCATTTGGTTTCATTTTCACAGTCTCAAGAAGTGCACAGAAGAATTCTTTAATTTTAGGTCTTTGGTGTGAAAATGTAATCGAATGGTGGTCCGTAGCTCAAATGCTGAATAAGTGGTGGGCCCTGGAGTCAAAAAAGTTGAAAACCCCTGGATTATACGAATCATTTTGGGACAAATAATAACAGTAGGAGACGGCGATCAGCTCGAATCTTTGTCGTGTTTATATAACATTATCGCGCTATGGATTATGGCAAGTAACGGGTTTCAAATGAATATGTTGTATATAAATATATTTACAGTAGGCTATGCCGCAGCCTAAACCAGCGGTTTTCAACAGGTGGTCCGAGGACCACCAGTGGTCCCTGAGAGGGTTCCAGTTGTCCCCAGCTAAGTTGGTTAACCAGATGTAACTCTTGAGAACATAAAAATGAAACCAAATGGACCCTTGCGGGTCCATTTGGTTTCATTTTTACACTCATTTTAACATCTCCTGAAAAGTCATTTTTTATCTGTATGGTAATTTCCCCAATCCAGCCTGGAATTGTGGACAATAGCAAGAGAAATCTTTAGTTTTGGGGTCTGTGGGGCTAAAATGTCCGTAAGTAGTGGTCCGTGGCTCAAATGCTGAACAAATAGTGGTCCCTGGATCAAAAAGGTTGAAAACCCCTGCTCTAGAGAGTTCCAGGTGGTCCCCTGGTAATTGGTGGAGAGTTGACAGTGTAAAAATGAAACCAAATTAACCTTGCGGGTCCATTTGGTTTCATTTTACACTCAAGAGTTAAAAGTCTACAAAACTAGAGAATGTAGAAGATTAATGGTCATTTTGATCTGTATGTTTGACTGCTTGGTTTTTGGTTTGTGACAAAAGCAAAATAAATCTTTAGTTTTGAGTCTGTGGGGCTAAAATGTCCTCAGATGGTGGGCCGTGGCTCAAAGGCCGAATAAATGGTGGACCCTGGTGTCAAAGAGATTGTGATTCAGTGCTATCAATGGGATGAAATGGTCTGAGGAAGATACACTGCAATACATTGCACGTGTTGGAAGAGATGTTCCAACTATATCCACAATGGCAAGATTCCATTTAGCCTACAGTACATACATCACAGCTTGAAATGATGTCATTTCTGCATTATGCCCTGCATACCATTTCAGGAGAGCAAGTCATAATATCTAGGTCATGTACTTTGTACATGTACATTGAAGGTTCAAGTAACAATAGTGCAACAGATGAATTCAACAAAGTGCTAGATAACTATAACAAACCTACGGTAATTATAAATTGAAGATATTATAAACTATAATAATCTAAAATGTATAAAGTGACAAAACTAAAACGTGTGTGTGAGAGCGTGTGTGCATGCATGCCTGTATTGAGGTGTGATTAGTCAGGGGCCTTGCGAGCACAAACTAGCTCTGGTCCAGAGCTCCACTGCTTCTGAGTCTGACTTGCAAGTCAGACTCAGAAGCAGTGGAGCTCTGGACCAGAGCTCCAAATATAAAGACCTGCAGACTAAGACTAAACCACTGAGACTAATTTATGTTTGATATTTCAGAATAATTGTGTGATATTCAAAAGGCTAACATTAGATCCTAGCCCTTTCAACAAAATTACCCCAATGCCCCCAAGAAAGTGAACACTGAGCACTCCAATTGTGATTGGCGATAATGGATGATGTATATGCTGATTAGAGTGCTGCTCTAATTAATTTTCTTATTGTTTACAACAGACACTTCAAAGCCTCTCTGGAGGTCCTGGTGTGGAGGAGCCTACAGTATGTCACAAAAGTAAGTACACCCCTTGCATTTTTTCAAATATTTATTGATATATATTCCTGGGAAAACTTTGACGAAATGACACTTCAGTACAATATAAAGTAGCCACTGTACAGCTTGGAAAATGCTGTGAATTTCATTTTTTCATCAAAATAACTGAAACACAGCCATTAATGTCTAAACTGATGGCAACAAAAGTAAGTACACCCTTCAGTGAAAGTGTCCAAATTGGGCCTAAGTCGCCCAAGTAGACATTTTTCCTCCCCAGTTCCATGTGATTTGTTAATGTTAACACAGTCTCAGGTGTGAGAGGTGAGCAGGTGTGTTAAATTTGGTAATATCGCCCCCTACATCTCACAATGGTCACTGGAAGTTCAACATGGCACCTCATGGCAAAAAAAACTCTGAGGATCCGAAAAAATGATTGTTGCTCTAGATAACATGGGCCTCGGCTATAAGAACATTGCCACCATCCTGAATTTAAGCTGCAGCACCATGGCCAAGGGCATACAGCAGTTTAAGAGGACAGGATCCACTCAGAACAGGCCTCGCCATGGTTGACCAAAGATGTTGAGTGCACATTCTCAGCATCAAATCCACAGGGAGACATCCGGAAATGGTCATAGAAGTTCTGTAAGCATTGCTACAGAGGTTGGAAGGGTGGGGGGTCACCCTGTCAGTGCTCAGACAATACGCCACATGCTGCATCAACTTGGCCTCAATGTCTGCCATCCGAGAAGAAAGGCTCTTCTCATAATGATGCACAAGAAAGCCCCCAAACAGTTTGCTGAGGACAAGGAGACTAAGCATATGGATTACTGGAACCAAGTCCTGTGGTCTGATGAGGCTAACAAACATTTTGAGGGCTTTCTTGTGCATCATTATGAGAAGAGCCTTTCTTCTGGGATTACAGCCATAGAGGCCAAGTTGATGCAGCATGTGGCGTATTGTCTGAGCACTGACAGGGTGACCCCCCACCCTTCCAACCTCTGTAGCAATGCTTACAGAACTTCTATGACCATTTCCGGATGTCTCCCTGTGGATTTGATGCTGAGAATGTGCACTCAACATCTTTGGTCAACCATGGCGAGGCCTGTTCTGAGTGGACCCTGTCCTCTTAAACTGCTGTATGCCCTTGGCCATGGTGCTGCAGCTTAAATTCAGGATGGTGGCAATGTTCTTATAGCCGAGGCCCATGTTATCTAGAGCAACAATCATTTTTTCGGATCCTCAGAGAGCTTTTTTGCCATGAGGTGCCATGTTGAACTTCCAGTGACCATTGTGAGATGTAGGGGGCGATATTACCAAATTTAACACACCTGCTCACCTCTCACACCTGAGACTGTGTTAACATTAACAAATCACATGGAACTGGAGAGGAAAAATGTCTACTTAGGCGACTTAGGCCTAATTTGGACACTTTCACTGAAGGGTGTACTTACTTTTGTTGCCATCAGTTTAGACATTAATGGCTGTGTTTCAGTTATTTTGATGAAAAAATGAAATTTACAGCATTTCCCAAGCTGTACAGTGGCTACTTTATATTGTACTGAAGTGTCATTTCGTCAAAGTTTTCCCAGGAAGATCTATCAATAAATATTTGAAAAAATGCAAGGGGTGTACTTACTTTTGTGACATACTGTATGTTGCAGGAGGAGGTTCAGGAGGAGGATCTTCCTGTCACCGACTCTGTTCCACCCTGTGAGCCATACAGGGAATCTACGGGCCATAAATCTACTCAGTGTAGCGTCCGGAAACCACACCGTTCTTTGGGTATGTTTTCATTTGCTCTGCATGTTTTAGAATGGTCCATGGGCTTATGCCCACTTGCCTGAAAGGTAAATCACCCAGTGTAAAGTGCTAGCTGTAACTGCTGATATTAAAATGCTTACAATAAAATACTAAAATGGCTAAAATAACAAAAAAATCATGATCATAAATGAATGTGGCATAATTAATCATGATTCATGAAACATAATTAATACATAAAAACAATATATTTCATACAAGGCTAAAAAAACAAACAAACAGAAAACATGATGTGGTAATGACAGCTTTTCTGGCAGAACCAAGTTCTCCGTCTATCAGTAGTACTACATTAATTGATTGCATGTTATGAAACGCAGGTGGTGCAAACATTCTCACTCACTCAGGCTCTGGTCTCCATGAAGGAAGCAGCACACTTTTGCAATTTAGTGTGTTACACTTATAGATTAGCATACTTCAGCACATTATAGGTAAAGAATGCTCTGGTCACACGCAGGTGTTTAGACAGATATATATGTATTGTGTTTACAGTTGGTTGTATCGTCTGAAAGTCTGAAAGCAGATTCCACCTGCTTGAAAGTTTTATTTACCTGCCTTAGTGTCAATGGCTGATGGTTATTTTTCATTTATGTTTATACAGGTATCCAGGTATTCCCGCAAATGCTGTCCATGGGAACACAGGCAGCACCGAAAATGGTGTCTGTTGAAACCCAGACAGACATTTCAGGTTTTGCGGAGAGTTCGAGCCAGCAGAGCCAATGCACTCAGAGTTCTCAGAGTGGCAGTGAGCAGTCAGGTAAGTGATTTTGAACTATTTATTAAGGGCATATTAATATGAATTGCTTGTAAAATCCAAATGTGTTATATTGATCAACTAATCGATGAATCAACAAATCATTTCAGCACCAAACCAAGTTGATGAGGATTGGGTTCCAGGGCCTGAAGATGAGCTCTTCTCTGACAGCTCTGACGTGTCAGATCCTGAACCACTCTCTTCCCCTTGGTAAGATACACTTCACATATACGCTAATCAGTTCATGCTATGAATATCATGATACTGATTGAACTGTTGCTTTTATTTTGTCTTATTTTCTCAGCATCATCGACAAGTATGTTGTCTGCCACAGCCAGCTGATGATGCTCTTTGCTACTTGTCCGATCTGTTCTGAGGCCACTCAAGGCATCATACAGAGACAGGAGGGGACATTTATAAAAATCCAACAGGTAATGTTTTTATCCTGCACCTGTACAAAGTTAATGTTGTATGTTTTCTCACATTATTGCGCAGCAATAAAAGAGTACACTGAGACGGCACAACACAGATTATTTGAATATATAATCCCACAGGTTTGTTCAGCCTGTGGGTTCAAGAGGCCATGGCAAAATCAGCCCTTCCTTCACCGCAACATGCCGGCATGCAACCTGCAGCTGAGTGGTGCTATCCACTTTGCAGGTTGTATGCCTCAACAAACATTAAGGATGCTGAAGCTGTTTGGCCTCCAGTGCATCAGTTCAAACACATACTTCCGCCATCAGCGCTATTACACAGTCCCCACAATCAGTCAGGCCTGGCAGAGCCAGCAAGCCGACATCATCAGGGAGTTGAAGGCGATGGACGGAGGCTTGATTCTATCTGGGGACTGCAGGTTGGTTAGCATGAACCCTTGAATATTCATTAGAGTACAACATCATTTGGGAATGTATCCATAATTTGAAAACTTGACAGATTTTCTTCTTGTCTGGTGTTTTTTACAGGTCCGACAGTCCAGGGCACTGTGCCAAGTATGGCTCATACAGCCTTATTGATGATCGGCTGAATAAACTAGTTGACCTTCAGTTAGTGCAGGCATGTCTGATCTAATTTATGCCTCTTGTTTTTAATACTTTCTGCCAAATGTATTTGGCTATATTCTTCAGCATGTCACCTTTGGTTTGTCTGATGCTACAGAGTTCAGAAGTCCGCAACAGCAACTGGTGTGAGATTGAGGGCTTACAACGGAGCATCAAGTTCCTGAAAGAGCAGGACTTGAAAGTTGCAGTCCTCGTCACGGACAGAAACAGACAGGTACAAGTCTCTCACATGCACGTGCGCGCGCGCACACACACACACGCACACACTTTGTATAAATACTTGAATACTTTACTTGGTTGTGAATTCATAAACTCTGCCATGTGTCTGTATAACTTAATCAATTCTGCAGGTTGCAAAATGGGTCAGGGATGACTTGTGCAAGGACGGAACTCTGCACTTCTTTGACATTTGGCATGTCGGCAAATGTAAGTAATGTAACGTGTATCTACAGGAAGTCAAGAGAAACCTACATAGCATCACAGTAGTCAATGGATTGTGTGTGTGCTGTGCATGTTCATGTCAACAGCCCTAAATAAGCAGTTGGATGCGCTGTCCAGAGAGCGTGGCTGCGAGGAGGTGAAGTTATGGCAGCGTTCTTTGGTGAACCACCTCTATTGGACAGCAGCGTCTACTCCAAGTGGCAATGCTGACATGATGGAGGCAAAGTGGAGGAGTCTTGTCAACCACGTGCAAGACATCCACGAGCACAACACTCCAGCTTTCCCCGTCTGTCAGCATGGTGACTTGGAAGAAGACGCTAGAAACAAGGAGTGGCTCGAGCCAGGTATTTTATCACCCAGGAATGTAAACAAATATGCTCATGATGTGCGTGTTGGTTGCAGGTGTGCTTAAACTTTTCAAAACAACAAGCACACATCCTGTCCACTAAAAACTGACGTCCCTGGATAAATCAGAGTTTGATTGAGGCCAGACTAACTTCATTCAATCATAACTAGTCAGATCTGTCCCAGAATAGGTTAGCTATAGTTTTATTATTTCAAAAGTTCCTCCCCATATGGGCTGTGATTTGGCCTATTCCTGAACGTCACTGGAGTCCTCTAGTGACTCCAATGACATTCAAGGCTAGGCCAAATCACAGCCCATATGGGGAGCATCTTTTTATGGAAAACTAAATTGTCTGGGTGACCCAAAACATTTGAACGGTAGTGTATACACACAAGCATATACATATGATCAGGAGGAGATTGAAACATCCTTGGTGTAATTCTGTGCAGGTTCTACAGCAGCTGTGAGACTGGAGGAGTTGACCACAAAGAAGACCTTCATAAATGACGTCCGTCAGCTGTCACCGAAAACGCAGACTTATTCACTAGAGGCGTTTCATAGCCTGGTGATAAAGTTCTGCCCCAAGCACACTGGATTTTCCTACTTGGGAATGCATAGCAGGTACAGTCCATCTATTAAGGTGTTCTAGAATTTGATTTCAGCGTCACATACTGAATGTGAAATTTCATTATTTATATTCCATGATGATAAAGTAAATGTGTTTAAGAATAAAAATGGTGTGATCTTTTTTGTTTATTTTTGGAGGACTGGTAACTATTCTCATCCTCATTTGACCACGCTGGGTGAGCTCTATCAGTGGAAGTTGGGGGTTGGAAGTAGTGCCAAATCGGGGGATACATCTGACAGATGTTCTGATGGAAAACCTCCACTGATGGACTCTCTGCCTTAAATTGTGACCAGGCTTTTGTCTTTGCAGATGAGTATGGGACTGAGGCTATATTTGATTATATCATACTATGCTCCTTCCCACAGGCTCCTGTTGGCTGCTATGCATTACAACCACAACGGGAACAGACCACAGGCTACTACAGCTGTTGGCACACCACGTTACTCGGTGGCCTACCCTAGGTTCCGTAAAGGGGAACCCGTTGTGCATCCCATCAAAGAGAAGCCATCTTATGGTATGTGTTCAATTACCTTTTCATTGGAGTATCAACTTTACTTTATTTCATTGAACTCACCAACAATGCAAGTGTATGTAAGCTTGAATGATCCTCTCTATATGCAAGTGCTTTTTTTCATAAAACAATACAAAGTTCAATTGAACAGCATGTTTTTGTTTTACATATTTTAACTATAACCTTAATAATGGACAACTTTTTTTCTCAAGAGGTCATTTGACCTTTGGGCAAGTACGTGACCTCTTCTTGCACAACAGGCAGTGCTCCTGAGACCTTAGTGTCAAACCCTGTCTCTAATGTTATTCTCTTCTCTCCAGACTATGCAGTTGAACTGATGGCCTCTTTGAAGGAGCAGTATGCCAGGAGCCCGACTGCTTTGAGAGCGCTCAGTGAACGTTTGGCCACAGCTGCACCTGCCCCAGTTGCACAGACGTTCCAGCAGGTGGACAAGACCGAAGCTGTGTCTCGGTACCAGGCACACACATCCCGTTTTTGTTCTGGCCATGTGGAGTACTAACTCTAACCTGACTCCGCCATCTGGGGGCAGCAGTGTGTTCCTTCTACTGATCCGATCTGGAAACACTGGGGCAGACCCAATGCACTCCAGTCACAATGCTGCCAGTCAACAGGAGACTGATGACATACTGAAACTGTGCCACTGCACTAATGTGTAAACAACATAACAATGCTACAACTCCTAATTTGTGTATATATTTTTGTTCTGCTGTTGCCCAACATAGTTTGTTTGAGAGTTCCCAGATCAAGGTAGGAGGACGGAACTTGTGAACTCAATACTACCGCAATCTGACAGCCAGGTTATACAAACTCAGCTCTCGCTCTCTCTCGTGTTGGGCAATATTAATCAGGAGAGTAATATCTTTACTTTCTTATGACTAGGGGTGGGCAAAAAATAAATATGCCAATATATCACATTTATTTATGCCATGATATCAAAATGATATTGCCACGTTCAAAAACGATTTTTTTTTATATACATGTATGTAGGCTCTATTCATTAATTTGTTCATGTCAGAAAGACTGACTGATATCAGGCTGCATTGATGTGTATGATTGTTTTTTCTTAACTATATTGTTTAAAATGTTCTAGTTGATTGAACTTGTCATAACGGGAATTCGAAACCTTTTCAACATTCTGAAAGAAACAATTAACATGATGAAACACAACTTGATGACATCATCAAGTTGTTTGTTAATGATTTTTATTTTAGGTCCTTTTTCCTGAGGGTGTACAAATGAAACAAAAAAAATGAGATATTGATATATCGGATCGAATCGCAGCATGAAGTGTAATGTTGCATGTTACTTTATTACCCAAGTTCCCCCCTCTCACCCGTAAAAGAATAGATGCATCACAATCTGCTTAGTGACAACTAGTAGTTCATGTGTGCAGAATGCTGCCATGGATTACAATCTACAAACTACTGCACATCTGTTGCTAGCTTCTAATCCATTTTGCTTGCAGCAACAAACTCATTTGTAATAAGTAATGAGGCGTGTTTTGGCAGTAGTATCTTTAGATTACTCTTGCTGGAAAATGTCATTAGCTACTGCCCAACACTGCTCACATTAAATGTTTTCAAATCTGTTTCCCCTGTTATGGTAACTACTTTAAGCAGCTTGATGTGAATGGCACCTCTGTATACATGTATCCTACTTTACTATTTGACAGGTAGAAAAAAAAAATCAATGTTGGCTATACTAGACATGCTTTACATGGAGAGTGAGTAAATGAGAATCATTTGGTCAAAAACTGATCAAACCCTGCATGGTTATTTGACTTTGTTATGCTTTAACTGCAAAATTGCAGGGCCCACTATAAAACATTTGAACGACGGACCACTATTTGATATTTTTTCCCCACAGACTCCAAAACCTAAGATTTATTTTGTTTTTGTCCACACTTCCAGGCTGGATTTCAAACAAAACAAACAGATCAAAATGACCATTAATTTTCCTCATTCTCTAGTTGTGTTGAATTAAGTGGTTTAAATCAGATGAATATCTTAACGCTTGAGTGTAATCATGAAACAAAATGTACCTGCAAGGTTCTAGTTTCATTTTTTTATGCTCAAGAGTTACATGTGGTTAACTAATCATTCCATCATTTAGCTGGGGACCAACTGGAACCCTCAAGGACCACTGATTGCAAACCACTGCCTTGGTATATCACACTCTTGACAATAACGACCAAATAAAAAGAAAATAATACTGTAAATTGAATTAAATAATTTTATTCAGCATTCATGTCTGGCCATTGAAAGCCTTTGTAGGTTCCAGACTCTTCTGGAAAGTGGTTTCTTATTGCATGAACCACACATGCAGGTAAGATCTTCCTGTTTTCTCTGCCAAGCACGCCATAGGTCCACCGGGTCATCTGGCGATAGGCCGTGTAACGATACTGGCTGTAAGAGAGATTGATTATGCTTTATTATCCTGCAAGGGGATATACAAGGTATAATAGCCTGGCAGTAGACCTATTCAATTAACAGTGTATAACTTACTCTGATGTGGTGAGGTTGAGTGGTCCATGCTCCTGACGGTAAGCCAAATATGCTATCTTTAGCACAAACGGATTCAGGCAGCAGCCTTCAAATCCAGGATGGAGTGTGAGGCAGGAGATGTCGGGTCTGGGCTCTAAGTCCTCCACCAACTTCCAGAACGGCTCTCTCTCTCTGCAGCAAAAACTTTCTAGGGCCGTGGGCATGGGCTGGCACTTTCCACACGTGCACCTGAATTCAATGATAAAGAAAAAAATGCCGCATGCACAAGTTCAAGAAAAGTTCAAAAATCTGATCAAGCTGGTGGTCCTTGAAATGCAAAAGAGGCTGAGAATCAGTTGCTGTATTTAGCCTACTGGTTCCTCTTTCATGTCAAGGACCCTAATTTGGCACACATTAGCCTGTGGACCCGCCAATCCCCCCCCCCCCCCCCCCCCCCCCCCCCCTTTTGAAAAAGCATGCCATGAAGGGTCCCCCATAAGAATATTTTAGAGATTACTGTAAAAACAAACTTCAGTATACAAATGGAACAATGGATTATCATTTCCCAGCTTGTTCAATTTCAATGATCCCCAATTTGATGCATAGGTACCTCCATTTATGCCATTTATCTCTGTAAAATCAACTCAAGAGTGTACAAATGAACCTATTGGGGTCCATTTGGTTGCATTGTAACCTCAAGGGTGCAGATCCATAAGGCTCTACTTGGTTGCATTTGTATACACTTACAGACCCATAAGGGTCCATTTGGTTCCAAACTATCACTTAGCTGGGGATCCCTTGGACGAGGACCCCTGTTAGCAACAGAATTAGCTTGTTTTATCTTTATGTATGATATGAATATATCGCAGCCACGTAGGCTAGGCTGTTCACTGCATTCACAACGGTAGTTCAATATAGCGGTGTAAGTTACGTACCAGTCTGTCGTCCCAAATCGCCACTGGTTGGACTGAGCCCATGTCTCCATCTCCTGGCGATATCGAGGTACAGCTCTCACCATCGCGGCATTCTGTTGTCTCACAGGCTCAAAGTTGTATGGAACGGGTCCATCATAGTCTCTGTCATTGTTGTTGTTGTTAAATCCACGCTCTTGCTCAGCGTCCATCTTTAAATACCGCGCCAGTCAAATGATGTTGTTTACTACTGGTAGGTGATGGGGCGTACCGATCGTGACGTCACGCCGCTGATAGCCTACCTAGATACTGCGCGTTCACGTGCGCGTGGCACGGCCATTTTCGAAGCCCTGGAAGTGGCATTTCCAGCTTAACATGGGAAAAATATATATCTAAATCAAATACCACCCGTGTTACACTATCTATTATTGAAAAGTAGGGTTTAACCTGAAAGTTCATCTTTAAGCCCTGTGTCCTCCACACTGTGACATGCTCACTGCTTCAGGGTGAGTCTTAGATATCGTCCAAAACAACCGGATAAAAGTCTGTGAATATGCGTTAACGCGGATTGCTCCGTGTTGTACAAGCTTTATAGCTCTGGACAACATCGGTGTGATGAGCAACTACGAATTGTCGCTTGGTTTTGGTAGAATTCATTGTCAAACTGACTTGACTTGAGTGACTTTGACTAACTCAAGTTAGTCTAGTTGAGTAATAATACTATGAGCCTCACTAGTCACACATGATTCTTCGACCGGAGTACTGCCGTTGAGTTCTTGGTCCAGGCAGCATCCACAGAGCCCCTCTAGAGCTGTGTGAGTCTGGGATTGCAGCAATGTGGTCTCCCCCCTCCCTTTATCAATGGAGCACAAGGTGCCACCACACTCTCCTGTATGGCAGTGATTTCAGAAATAATCTTATTTGAACTGAGGACCACACCAAGGCGAGAATAATCATAATAGAACTGGGGACACCTCCAAAATGATTGTAGCGACATGCACTTGGAATTGTAGGAGTTGAGGCATTACATAACACTGTAGAAATAGCTGATCCACAAGCTCACGACACCTCGTTTCGCCAGGATAATAATAACCAGACATCTTATTGTGTGTAGCTTTAGCTCTGAACTTTCACACGTGTAAGTGCATCAGAGCGTCTCCTGAAATAGCCTCCTTTGTATTTGTATTTGTAATTTGTACAGCAAGAAGCTGGCTGAGATCGGAGCACTGTACATGTTATGTATAGTAACAGAGAGGACCCCCAAATATATACGAATGCCTCTGCATGCCTGGAAAGACGAAATGCTCATTTTTGTGCAAAACTAGGTCACTCCTGTTTGTGGAACGGGATGACAGGCACATGGCATGTTGTCTCTTTGAACAGTTGAAAACTGCCTCATAACCACATGCGGTGCGGTGGTTTTGTGGATGTGTTGCTTCATACTGTAACTATACATGATTGACTGATTGATTGATGTAAAAGCAGCAACAGACTGCAGTCAAACACTGCTGTTCAAAAGGAGAGAGCACCCAAACAAACCAATGTTTCCATTTAGGCCCTATGCAATCTGTGAAATCAGTTCATAGACATGACGTAGCATGGCTGTGTTGTACGTGTGTATTGTTTCCATAGTTGGTTTTAAGTGGGTGATACCAGATTGTTGTTTCTGCTCCCTCCTCCATTGTGGCTGTGGGTGTCACTCACTTTTTTGAGGTACTAACTAGTTAATCAGGTATTGTGGGTACCGAGGGGAATGAGGGCAATGCTGCATTTTCAATTTTGAATGTGAAACCCAATGTCAAACCTATTTTGAAACTGAATTTGTCACTTTATAACCACACTATAACACGTGGAGAGTTTCCACACCGCAATGTGGTGGGTTTGTGGATGTATGGCTTCATAGTCTTGGTCCCAGCCTTATATATACAGTATACTGTATGTACTCATCTGCGAAGAGAAAAGCCTGCAGGTCACGATATAAGGCAGAGAGTAGTGCATAGGCGGAAATGTCATCCAGACTGGAACAACCCAACCCTAACCCTTTGACCAGTCACAACACTTGTGACGTTATAGTCAACGTCATTTCCTTGACCGGTACTTAAACCAAAATGCCCACTGCTTCCACCAATTTCCAGCATTGCATTCATACAGTACATATCAGGCTCCATTTTTGAAACACGCTAAACCCCTTATCCATAAACTTGACTGGCCATTGCAGTGTCTGTGCAAATGTGGGCATTAAAGCAATCCTTCATCAAAATAATTGCATCTTTGGTGATATCACATTACCCACACAGTACATCATTTGGTGTTCATATATTCACAACGGGTAAGGCCCTAGTACTAATAAAAAGCAAAGAAGTTTAGCATGTAAGGAAAAATGGAGCCCACTGTGCCCAGCGTAGTGGCATTATAACCACGTGGTGGATTTATGGATGATGTGTCGGCTCGTTGAGTCTGTGCATATGGTGGTGATGCCCGTCATACTCGCATGCTGTCCATGAAGCACTTAAGCCCTGTGCGTGGTCAGATGGTCTCACGTCGGATCAGGTGGCTTGTAGGTTGACAGTTCTCCTTGCTTTCCTACGTTTTTGAAACTTTGGGGGGAGAAAATGCATCCTAAACAGGCGTGCCTAAGTTAACCCATTGTGTCCTGATCAGATTCTAGTTTCTGATGCTTTTCACAATTTTTTCAAAAATAGCAGAACTACAAGCTCATATCACGCCACTCGGTGGCGCGATATGAGCTTGTGGATCTGCTATTTTTCAACAGCTTAAAAACACGGGTTAATAGGGTTACGTTACGAGAAAGGGTTTCGCGTTGCGAAACAAATGGGTGTGCGTGTGTGTGTCTGCATGTGTGTGTGTGCGTTTGTGCGTGGAGGGGCGGGTGTCAGTCCAATGACGGACAGACAGACAGACCGACAGACAGAAAACACGACTGCAGATAGCTGCCCTAAAATTCATCCTAAATCAGATTACCAAACAAACTGCTAAGAGGATTAATTCTGATCTCTCTTTTTTCTCTCTTTTTTTTCTCTCTTTTTTCGACGTGGCAGAGATTAAATCTGCATTCTATAAAATCCACCCCCGAAATTATTATTATTATTATTTTTTGCTTTCGTTTTCTTTCTTTCATCGCCCGTATCGCCTTGGTGAGTTGCAGTGCCCTTTAGTTTTGACTTGAGTCCATTTGTATACGAGCATAACTAACACAAGATCAGTCTTTTTTTAATAGCCTACTTTTATTTTACATAATCATCCACGGGTGCAACATGAATCTGACGTGCAACATGAATCAGATCGTTGTGATGCTGTCTGACCGACCGTTGGGTAAGTGCGCCTATATTGCCATTTGATTATGAATCTATGTGATTGCCTGGTGGCTATAATGTACTGTACGTGTGTTATGATCTGGAGGTAGATCAGTGGACATAATATATCTTGTAAGAATGTTTTTCTGTATGAAATTTCTGACCGTGTCCAGTCCACAACAAATCTATTGCCATTTCCAGCTACAAATGTGGAGAGATATATCCAGTACATTTTTTGTCATTATTAGAATTGTTCCTGTTGGCTGGCACCTCACACAACAAGGACCTTTTGATAGATCAGTGGACATGACCGGTCGTATGTGGTGTTGGTACAAGTAAAACTTGTGCAATACCACAAAGTAGAAATATAATCCCATTACACGGTAATGCATGGCACAGATGCAGCACTGGGCTCTATTTAGCTCAATGGTATAAAAAATGTCAGCACTTGTGTGCAGGAATACGGGTTCAAACCCAGGCTAGCAGAGGAAAAGCTACAGTACATGGTGCTGATTTAAGCTGTCAAATACTTCTGCTGAAGTACAAAGTACTATATCTCCCTCTGGGATGTGGCATTGAACAATGGGAGAACACTGATACCAAAAGGTAAAAGAATTCTACAATTTTAAAGTACAGAAATTGCAAAAATGTAAGTTATACCTACAGGACAGAACTAATCAATAGAAACTGGTAAAAGAAGAACACAGTGTCTCACCGACATGGAGCTTTGTTTTCATAATCATTCATCTCTACGGCTTTTCTCCTTTTTTTTGTTCTTTTTTCTATGCAGGGGGAAACCTCGGTCAGATTCGCAATAGCTCGCACTGTAGATTAATTTGGTTAATATTTCACAAAGCTTAACAAAGACTAGGGTGCATTTAAGGGCTTTTGCAGATTATTTGCTCTCAGCCAATAGTGCGTACTGTATGAGCCGAGGCTGGTCGCGTTTGTGTGGTGCTGTTATTCTCTCCTTATTTTTTTATTTTTTTACAGTGTATACTTTACAGTGTGAGTGCAAAGCTGGCGGTGCAAGGCGCTCGCCATTAGGAGTGTTTGTCTGCGATAGTGGTGTTTGTGGAAGGCGAGCGGAAAGGAAGGCAAAGCGTACGCACTGTACTGTTAGTGTACATAATATGTAAACTGTTGCTCTGCCGTCAGCGCTGCATCCAGCATCACAGTGACGGGGCTTGACACTAACACTTGCCCGTTTGCCCGGGGCAAGTAAAAAAAATGGGTGGGCAAGTGAAGACTGCTACCTGGTTGCCCGATCGGGCAAGTGTGCAACTTAGTGCACTATAACACAACACAAGATAAATTTGTCTTGAAGGCAGTCATTGCACTCTGCCTCTGTGTCTTTCCCTGCTTTCTAGCTATCTCTACCTATCTCTCTCCCAGGTCCATTTGGTTCCAAACTATCATTTTGCTGGGGTCAGGGACCACTGGGTCTGTGACCACTATGGGCTAATTAAGATGATGAATTTTAACTCCTGAGAGTGTAAAAATGAAACCAAATGGACCCGCAAGGGTCCATTTGGTTTCATTTTTACGTTCTCAAGAGTTACATCTGGTTAACCAACTTAGCTGGGGACCACCTGGAACCCTATTAGGGACCACCTGTTGAAAACCCCTGGTTTAAAGCACCCAAGTAGGAAGTAAACTTAAATGCAAAATTTACAATATATTTTTGGGGGGCAAGTGACCATGACCTGAGGGCAAGTAGAACCTGATTTGCACTTGCCCAATGGGCAAGTGCTTCGGAGACCTTAGTGTCAACCCCTGTATACAGTATATCCAGTCGATGGTGACAGCCGAAGTGACAGTATACAACAGCAGGGGTGGATATTGCTTGCAATCCCACGGTAGATATGTGACGCGATACAAAGGCCACGATACGATATACCGGTATATCGATCCATATATTCAAAATTATTACACGGCTTGAATGAATGCTCCAATCTGAAGCCATCATTCTGGTCACGTGAGCGGTAACATATTACACTATAATTCACCGCTCCACTCTATATCTGACCACTGCATAATAAGGGTCCCCAAAGTGCAAACAGCTGTGCTAATAATATCAATCCGTGGTGCGCTTCCACATTTAGTTCCAGCACACCGTTGGCGGGTCCATTTGGTTAGCTACGTATTTGGTTGTTTACATGCCATTGCCATTTAGTTGATGGATATTATAACTCTCGAGAGAGTTTCGTGTTTATCTTGCGGGTCCATTTGGTTTCATGTTTCTACTGGGGACCACCTGGAACCCTCTCAAGGACCACTGGTGGTCCTCGGACAACTGGTTGAAAACCACTGACGTAAGCCATGTAATAAGAGGGGTAACACCCTTAGAACCGGTGATTTCACCGGTTCGTCGGGTGTTATCCCTTACATAATGACTGTGTTGCATAAAAATAGAATAAAATAGAATAGAATAGAATAAGAATCCCAACAAGCCTGGCTTTGATAACAGGGAACAGAGGTAGGTTTGTCATCGCTGATCACCAGATAATCCATGACACTTATTGCCATATCGATATAGCAGATTCTCGATCGATATATCTATCTCCCAGGCACTCGATATATTGCGATATCGATATATTTCAACCTTTTCGAGATGAAGTGTCGTGTCTTTATTTTCTTGATAGCTGACGTTATTTTTAATTATGACACCACATCAAAATATATTAGATATATTTCCATCTGATTTTCATTGTCCATATCCACAGCAACCTTTGGTTTCTCTTCAATGTTTTCTTTTGGGATTTATGATTATTAGACTACACATTTTATATACAGTATATTTACATGTAAATTTAAATGTAAAATCCTCTCTCTCTCATACTTGTGCCAGTGTGTCAGTGATCACCCTTTGAAGTGCCAGTGTTGGCGCCCCTGCCTATAAGGTCTATAGGATTATGTGCCATTGATATGTCCTGTATGGAAAAGATGAAGGTTAAGACGCACTTGTTTCCTTTCATCAGTGGTATAACTGCACCAGTCAAAACATAGCAGAGGTATACTTAAGAACACCTGACAGCAGCACTAGCTCTGAAAAGACCCACTGATGTGAAGCTATAACGCTCTATGGATAACATAACATTAAATGGAATGCGAAAGTTTAATGTTATCTGTTTCACAAACAGATTTGCATTGTAAAACATCGATTGACACTCCTCTACGGGAAAGGCCTGTTATAGGCCAAACTGGACAAATTTCAATTCCATTTAACAATAGCCATATTTATACATATATAAATACTTGACAGTGGTTAAGTCCAAAAGAGACATTTTCTGCCTCTCTTCTGCTTGCATATCGCCCATTTTCAAATGCTGTCAGTAGTCTGTTGTTTTGCAGTAACCCCCCCAAAAGAAATGTTTAGAGTGAAAGAACATGTATTCAAAGATTTGCACATGTTGTCAGACCTACAAGCTCTACTTCTTTCTGAGGAAACGTTTTTAACTCAACACAAGGCGTGATTTGTAGAACTGAGCTCAGGTCTAAGCAGGTTAATGTATGTCCCAGTTAAAGTGGTTATAAAGGTTAACAGGGTGACACAGATGCGTTCCAGGTCTTATTGGGTTTTCCACTTGTCTGTCTGAACAGCTCGAGCTCCCTCTTCTCCACTGGCACTGTGTGTGTGTGTGTGTGTGTGTGTGTGTGTGTGTGTGTGTGTGTGTGTGTGTGTGTGTGTGTGTGTGTGTGTGTGTGTGTGTGTGTGTGTGTGTGTGTGTGTGTGTCTCATATCAACCCAGCAGCCAGCAGATAGACACACACAGAGCGGTAGTGCTTGTACAGCAGTACATACATCCATACATGCATACATACTGTTAGTGCTCAGGACCATGCAGCCCGCGCGCCGCCACGCCACCGTGAAATGTCACCGCCAAGTAGGAGATTTTCTAAATGTCACAGTCAACATAATAGCTCTGCTTGCCCGCCCGCCTGCTCGCCTGGGTAGAGAGGAGAGAGAGAGAGAGAGAGAGAGAGGTGGCTCATGCAATGTTTGTGTCTCTGTGTCAGCCTGCCTGTGTGTGTGCGTGTGCGCTGGTGACGCGTGTGTGTGTGTGTGCGTGTGCGTGTGTGTGCGTGTGCGTGTGTGTGCGTGTGCGTGTGTGTGCTTTCAGAATGACGGCTACTTTTGGTGAATGTGTAGGAATGAGTGCACCTGCGGGGGAGCCTGGCTTCTGTTTACTGAAATCACAAGAGGCCGTCAGAGTGGAGGGAGGAAGGGAATAAAACAGGGGAATTGGCCAATTAAACTGTGTGTTTTAAGATCCTCACACAAACGCAGGCATTCCCGCACACACACACACACACACACACACACACACACACACACACACACACACACACACACACACACACACACACGCGCGCGTATCGGCATGTCACATTCCACAGAATGTGTCGGCTAACAGGGCCACCGCATCGTCTCTTGTCCACTTACCTTATAAAAGCACACTCTGGGCCGCTCAATATGACTCTCAATATGACGCACGCACACACACACACACACACACACACACACACACACACACACACACACACACACACACACACACACACACACACACACACACACACACAGGAGGGGGGTGGCATTATGTGAAAGCAAAGCACCAATTCCACTGTCTAGTGCCAACAGTACTACGGTACATCAGGGGGTAAATTGCGTGGCAGCTGCAGGGAGGCAGTGTGCACACTGCACAGCCACATCTGACATGTTATGAAACACCAGGGCTTGACACTAACACTTGCCCGCTTGCCCGGGGCAAGTAAAATAAATGGCCGGGCAAGTGAAGACTGCTACCTGGTTGCCCGATCGGGCAAGTGTGCAACATAGTGCACTATAACACAACACAAGATAAATTTGTCTTGAAGGCAGTCATTGCACTCTGACTCTGTGTCTTTCCCTGCTTTCTAGATATCCACAATTCCAGGCTGGATTTGGGAAACAAAACAGGAAAATTAACATACACATCAAAATGACCTAATCTTCTACATTCTCTAGTTGTGTAGACCTGGGCTAATTAAGTTGATGAATTTTAACTCTTGAGAGCGTAAAAATGAAACCAAATGGACCCGCAAGGGTCCATTTGGTTTCATTTTTACGTTCTCAAGAGTTACATCTGGTTAACCAACTTAGCTGGGGACCACCTGGAACCCTCTCAGGGACCACTGGTGGTCCCCGGACCACCTGTTGAAAACCCCTGGTTTAAAGCACCCAAGTAGGAAGTAAACTTAAATGCAAAATTTACAATATATTCTTGGGGGGCAAGTGACCATGACCTGAGGGCAAGTAGAACCTGACTTGCACTTGCCCGATGGGCAAGTGCCTCCGAGACCTTATATTAGTGTCAACCCCTGAACACTGACTGGATGGACCTTATTCAAACGTTTGCCATGATCCTGCCTTGTAAGTTAACGGCAAGGTGCTGACAAGGTGCAACCCATTACAGCCCATTCATCCACACAGAAAAGTCCTCTCTGATTTGTCTCTCTGAAAGCTTACAATCTCCTTTTTATAGCCCCAAAGTTTTTGTTTCATTAAAAACCACTGCAGACAACCGGCATTGCCGGTAGATATC